>JWHW01042886.1:438325-453955 GCA_000931545.1 Papilio glaucus
CCAGGTCGCATTGTCACAGCAAACAAACTAAGAAAATGTTTGGTTCTACCAAAACTGATATTTGTTTCAATCATTTCTGTTGATTGCTTTGATACAGTTTATTCGAACTTGATTGAACTTATAATGTTAATTGAACTCTATAACATATCTATCGCACGCAAACATTTTGTTTGATCAATTTTAAACTTGACAGCAATATACAACTTTTGTGATGTATTTGATAATGATGCCGTAATAAAAAAAAAAACATTGTTGGTGCAACCATGGCGCTTGATATGCTCTGGTGGAAACAAGTCGCATAATCATATTAAGCAACATCTCGTTTGTTTCAAACGATATTTTTTTTCAGTGTAGTTTTCGATTTTCGACATAAAAATCGAAAAATATAATAGAATAACTACGCAATAATGTATACACTGCATATTTGTAAACCGTAAATTACCATTAATTGATAATAATTGCTAAATAAGCAATTACTAAATGACAAAAGACGTTTTCCTAACCGCAGACAATCAGAGAATTGTTAGCGGGGATCTGCTTTGCGCGCTTGTTTCGACACAGCTTGAATATTAAAATAACAGACGCGGTGGATTGTACATGTTGTAATACGAGAACTTGAATGAATATCTAGGAATTTTTTCTTTTATAAAATAAAGTATGAAAATGTTAATTTTAACTGTTTATTAAAATCGATTCCCAGCTGAACGTATTATTTGATTAAAGTGTTTGTTTATGAGTGTGTACTTTCTGTATATCTTGTGTTCTTGACAAAAATTCGAATATTTACATGGTGTTAAGAAATACGTGTGATTGGGAACCACGCCGCTCTGATTACGTCAGTAAATTACATCACGGTGAGGTAATTTAGCGACGATGAAATGGCAGCGATAATATTGTGACTGGACGACCAAGTAACGAACTGGATAGTCCGCCATCGACTTCAACTTTATATCTTTTAAGTGTAAGTAGAACCCGTTTAACAGAAATACCGAAATAAAAATTCTAGTAAAGGACCCAGGCTGAAGTGCGTTAGGTGGTTAAAATGTCCTTAATTTTAAATAGCCTCTACTAGTATAAGGTATAAAAATGGCGAGCACTAACTGTCGAACAAAAAAAGAATCATCGAAATCGGATCACAAATCTCGGCGTAATCTGTGTACATACATAAAAAAACCTATCGAATTCATATCTTCCTCCTTTTTGAAGTCGGTTCAAAAATTTACTTCTTCTATTAATAATATTTGTTTACATAGGGAAACTAGATTTTACATAAGAATTTTTATCTATTGCCGTATTCGATAAAATCATTATTGATTTTTTATCACCAATTTACATGTTATTTCAACCACATTAGCTATTATACGTTATTATCGGTAATAGCATAACAGTTTTTTTCTTAATGAAGTTTTTCATATTTATGTATGTAAAAGAATGTCATAGTTTTTGCCAGCTGTGCAATGTAAAGTGTATTATTGTTGGCCACATTCCAAACTGTAGTTTCCTTAAATCACTTACTATTTCATACTTGGCAAATACAATAGAAACATATTTGTGACCATGCCCCTAAGTAGTTACCCTTTTTTATTTTTGTTTATTTGCACACACATTTTTTTATTTAATAAGGTTCTATATATTATTAAGGTAAGGTTTTAATAAGGTATAATAAATAAACTGGCGTTTGATCGCAATCTCCCGTGCTGTAAGCAGTGACGTGGTCGAAAGATGGTGACCACTAGTGTTGTAACAATCTATTCACTCTTCTGTTGAAAGTAGCCACTTAATAATCGGACGGAAATACTGATTATCATTATTATTAACTTATATCGATTATTAAATTTAACGTACTATACCTAACGTCTAACAAATAGCATTGACATTTGTGGTATACACACTCTGTTGTGGGCCACACTGCCAGTCTGACAGCTGTCACCGTCGGGTGCGGACGTGCACAGTAGTGCTTATTACTTGCTGTTAATAATAAAATGGTTATTTCTTTAATAAACAAAGACACTGAACATAACAAAATAAGTCCAAACACACTGAACATAACAAAAATATTCCAGTCCATGAGAGAAACTTAAGGCAACCCAAAGCTTAGTCACCTCAATAGACCTAGAAATGACATTAGTTAGTAAAAATTATAAATTGGTAATAGCAAACAAAACAGACTACGTGTGTATTAAATTATGATAATTAGAAAGAAGGAAGAGAGAGTCATGGTAGAGCGTAAGTTATAACAAATGCCAATCTAGTGAGGTTTTTTCTATTAATTCCTAAAATACCTACTTATTCACTTGTTTCATGGTCATATCACCTATTAGGAAGGAATTCATGAAATACATCGACGGTATTCTTTAGTGGGAATCGAGTTCATCATCATCATCTAACTTTAACTTCAAAAAGTGAAATTAAGAAATTATTTACATTGTACAAAACTCAAGTTCGGTCGTTGTTGTGATATTATAGACAGTTGAGATTTTATCTGTACTTGGAAATAAGAACGAATGCTTTGCGTAGTTGAAGAAAAAGAGGTCAAACTATTTATGTAAAAGTTGGTGCTTCTTTTCCTTTATATATCTCTTATCCGCGTCCCATCACTTCCTCTTTTCTTTTTCCTTTTCTATTCTCCCCTTTCTTAAAGGCTAGATCTGTATCTCATGCATTGTTAATTGTGAGTATCGGTGATCACATAACGTCAAGTGATCAACTTGCTCATTCGCATCTTTCTAGCGTAAGAAAGGTTTTCTTTTTAATTTTATTAGAAATTCAATTTTAAGGTTCCAAGATGCCGTCGCTCTTGGAAGCGCTAGAGCGGAAGTACGGCGCGAAGGGCGAAGTAAACCCGTGCATCGACGACATGCCGGTGGCGATCTTCGTGCCGAAGCGGTCGCCGCGGCTGAGCGTGCCGACCCTGCTGGTGCTCAACGACTGCGACATCGACTGCGCGGGCGACGCCTGCGCGCTAGCTGATAAGTGCGCGGATGTTGTTGAATTGGATTTGGCGAATAATAAGCTTACGGAATGGCATGAGGTGAGAATGATTAGTAATTTTGTTTCGTTAAGTTACTTTATATAATAAATAACCATCAATTTATAGAGTAGTTTTATATAAATTAACTTTTCGTTTATTTACTCAATATTACTTACCAATGTATGTATGTTAAGATTTGAACAAAGCACCAGTCGTAATATAGAAGAAAGATGGTAGTAATTTAAAATCTGTTATTTTTGTAGTTTTACTATATGGTATATAAGAATAGTTTTAAAGATTTAAGCTTAATGGCTTTAAGTCACGAATCCATAGATTGTAAGAAAATAAACTTTTATCCTTTTTGACTTCGACTAAACTACCTACCCCAATGTGTTACAAGCCGCCTTAACGTGAAATCTAATGACATTATCAAGATACATTAAGAAAACGATAAAAGCACACTATTTATAATTGGGGGAAGAACATACGTATATCTAATAATAATGTTATCACAAATTTTTCACATGCGCGCGTTGCAACACGCACCGCCTTTAGTTAACATGTGTTCACAAGACTGTTACAACATCCACTCGTGATGACGAGGCTTCCGGAATATTGTACTCTATGTTAAGTTGTCATCGGTACCTGATATACAAAAAAGTGTAACTGTGTAACTGTGCGAAAAGTGTATAATAACTGTAAAACACAGTTATTATACACTTTTCGCAGACCTTTTTAGATCCCAAGACTTTTAAAAAAATAAACCCGGATTAATAGGTACCATAATAAAAAAAAAATATTTCATGATAATTTTTTCCATGTTTTTAGGTCTTCGCAATACTAGAGCAGACTCCACGAGTGCGGTTTCTTAATCTAAGCTTCAATCGGCTCTCTGCCCAGATCCAAGCAGCTCAGGCCCTACAGCCTAAATGGGACAGTTTGAGCCACTTGGTCTTAAACTCCACATACGTCGGTTGGCCCAGCATTGTTGGTCTACTCAAGTCTCTGCCAGCTCTCGAAGAGTTGCACTTGAGCCTCAATGAGTATTCTTACGTGGACCTCAGTGGGAAAGAAATTGACGAGAAAGATCGCTGCGAAGCTTGCTCCCGACTCAATGTAGACTTTACTGAACCCGTTCACGAGCAACTTAAGAAACTCCACTTCTCCGGTAACCCTGTCAGTAGCTGGCGAGAGATCGGAAAACTGGGCTATGCCTTCCCGAACCTGGAAACGCTGTTAGTCAACGAGTGCCCTATAACGACACTGGAACCGGACCCATGCGAAAAATGCGGCGACGTCAACGGGAATAAGAAAAGTCATGACGCCTTTTCGTGAGTTATCTTCTATTCTATAATATGGACTAGGGACCCCAGGGCCAAGGTTTCGCACGTGTAACACTAGTTAGAAAACACGCGTAACGTGAAGCAGCACTAGTTTTAAGTGAGGTCTGGTTACTATTGAAAAATTTTATCAAGGTCCAAATAAGCATGAGCTTTTAAACATTTGAAACTAGAACTAGATATGTGAAAATGTTATCTTAATCAATATGTTATATATTTGGTTTTGTTTTTCACGGTCCAGCTGTTGTTTAGAGTGTAAAGTAATGAAATATATAATTCTAGTAGTAGATATCAATTAAACGTTGTACGCAGCAACACTCCAATCGCGTTATATCGTGGTCATTACCCCAATGAACTGCAATTAATCGTAGCAAAGATAGCTTGATAACTCTAGCACTTAAGATATGCAATGCTTGCAGCCATCTCCGATTCCTCAATCTAAACAACACGGGGCTTGCAACGTGGGACGAAGTCGATCGGCTCGCTTCGTTTCCTGCACTAAAAAGTTTAAGAGTACAGGTGAGTGATAAAGTTTGTTAAATAAATAAGTAGAACAAATATTTTAGATTAATGAAGACTTGAGATCTTTGGAGATTCTGTAGCCGTAACTTCTGTTTAAGTGAAGACATTGAAGATTGTTTAGATAGTTGATGCACAGATTATGTTTCAATCTGCTCGCTTTAGTGGAACGATTAGAGTTAAAAGAGACCTACATATTTACGAAACCATGCAAAATCATGTAATTTTTGTAATGCGGGTATTGCCAAAAAATTACGTGACTTCTATTTGTAATTAGCACTAACTTTAAATCTTACTGGTTACGTAGAAACATTTGCAACGTCTTGGGCATTTAACATCTTGCGGAAGCCACGCAACCTTGTACCAATTCACTCGTATACAAAATCCCGAAATAGTGCAATGCTAAAGATTCCATTAACCGACATACGGCTTGTGGAGGTTGCAATAAATTTTAATTTCGGATTTATTACAAGTAATAAGTGATGCCTACATAATTTTTCTTGTTTTATGCACTTCCTTCCTTATCCAATTTATGTTCCTACTTTATCAAAAAATGATGCCCCAATATTATTAAAGTGTAATTCACAATCTTACGTTATTTAATATCTGTCGTCGAACTTTTCACGCTATCTAAATAAAGTGTAGGCTGTCGTCCTAAAGATTGTTAGCCAAATGACCAGCCACTGAGCAACTTCTCATTAAAAAAAAATATTTAACAAATTGTCCATTGTTTACTTATTAAATTACGAAACTTTAGTAGTGTATGTAGTACTGTTTTAGTGTTTTTAATGGTTACATAAAATGCTGCATTAATTAGCATCTCATTACATACAGTGTTGTATGAAACAAAATATTAGAGAAATATTAATCGTTAGCACGTGCTAACGATTAATATTTCGATAAACTGGACGACCAATATTTATAACAGTCGATGTTAAGGATGTTCATTGCTATGATCACTTAACATTAGGTAAATCTATTTTTATCAATTCTTCTCTAGAAATATGTAATATATATGTATGAGAAATATGATATAAATATGAGAAATGCGTGATAAGTGATACACTGAGGCCGGAAATGAAGAGCACCCATAAACAATAAACGCACATATAAGGGCAGCGTCAAATGGATATCCATAATCTTTCGGGGCTACGTTCGTGTTTAGCGTTACTTATAAATAAGCGTAAACAGTTGACTGCCAAGTGTAAAATTAAGTGCAAGATAGAATTAACATCACGTAACATTGGTAATCGCTTATCGTCACGCCCGAGTTGCACATCTAGGTAATTGATATGCGGCAACGTGCATCTATCATTCAGCACGGCTATAAACTGTGCTAATGTTACGTCACCGGACCGGTTTGAACGCGGTCCCCGGGCGCCCGTGCTAATTGATGCATCCAATATATTTATATCTAAACTCATTCTTCTGTAACCGTGGGTTCCCACTGGCGTAAAATTGTGTCTCGATACACGGTTTCTGTTTGTTTCTGACAACATGTTTTATATGAATGTTTCCGGCAGTGTAAACCCAGTTAGGCAAACAAATTCTAAAGCACCGAATAGACTGTACCTAAAAATTGGTGTCTTAGAAATTTGAGTAACCACATTGTTATACAGCAGTACTACTGTGCTGCCAATTTCAGCAGTCAGCAGCTGTCGTATGAGACGATGGGTGCATAGCTGAACGTATCATGGCACCATCGCTACCAAATTATCAAAAACTTGGCGTTGCTATTACCACTGCAATTAGGGTAAATAATCAGTAACAAAAGGAAGTGCTGGATAAAAATATTTACTTCTACTAAATGGTCACATATTAACATTCTGGAGCATTTCGATTCTAACGATGTCACATATTACATGAGAATGGATATTTACTAAGTTTACAGTTTGTCTATTTACACGTTTAGTTAATGAACATGTACGAAAAGATGACATAATAGTTAGGGTAAATATAATAAATAATAACACATAGTGTGGGCACTAACTGTCTAAATTAGGACTTAGGGTAGTCGTGACCCCTCAATCTCTAATAATTAGGGTCCTAACTGCCTTACTGCGATTACACTTGTTCTTACTAAGGGACCTAACTGAGACAGGGCCGTAATTATTGTATAGTCTAATCGCTGGATTTTCACCGGTATAGAATTTAATAGAAACATTCGCTATAAATTGGTCGCCGGACCGGTATGTGTGTAACCACAGCAAATTCGTCAAAAAACACCGTCGGCCTCCGAAAAAAACGGATGTCAACAAGCGGTCCTAAGTATGTGCTAGCAGATGGTTTACGATTATAATCCAGGGGTGGATTCGAATCGGTATTGGCCCTATATTTTTGTTTGAAACATTAACTATAACTTTTCAAATAGCCTTCGGCTTTTTATTTTACAATATGTGGCGCCAGAACTTTATAATTAGTATATTGCTAACCGTACCCTCCGGGAGACCGGGACTCGGCCGGGATTTGGGTGAAGGTTCTCCGGATATAGATGTTCCACTAACGCCACGGTACTTACGCAATTGACGAACGCAGTCCCAGAACACGTCATCATTTCGACACACCTTATACTACTGATGAAGCTACTTATTTTTATAAATTCGGCGAAATATTGAACGCCATTGGTATCTCTACAAATAGAGTTGTTATTTGGATTAAAAGGTTTGATAACTTATTTTTTAAACACAAATAATAAGTAAAGGTCAAGGGTGCTTTAGCAAATACGTATAATACGATAATATACATATTATAATATACGAATTACCTAATGACGATTAAAACTAGCTGCCCTTGGTGAACAAAGGCAGTAATGAGTCGCGACGTGATAACGACAAGTAGTCGTTGAATGTGTTTAATGCTACCGCCATAATCGGTCGCGCGTTACGAGTATATGTATTGGTCGCAGGTCTTTCTATGCAAAACATTATAAGCATACCTAGATACCGAGAATGACCAAAGATGCGGGGAAGCTTGTGGTACCATGCCTTATAGTTTCAAAACTTTTGCTACCCCTCTGGATAATAAGCGAGATAGCTTACTCTGTCTTTTTATCTCTAAGACATTATTTGAATCTTGACAAAAGAAGCACTCTACATTTGCTGTTAGCGACGGAGCTCAGTAATTTATTCGCCTATTTAGCTTACGCATGAAGTATAATTGAAATTTTATAGGGTCGTTTGGTCTGTCCTCGGCCGGTTAACTGTCAATGTCGCGTTAATTTGTGACGGCTTGTTTATGCTCAATAACACAAGGTCTAATGTATTACAATCACCACCGCGATAAAACGGTAGAGATAAAGAAATCTCAATTAAATTTAAGAATTAAAATATATCGATATATCTAAAGGCCTTACAACAGACCATAATAAATATTAACACGCCGAAATTCTTGGTTCTGAAAGCTAAACTTAAATTAGGATTTCGTTTCAAGTCAAACCTAATGACTTCAAAAAATCATCGTAACGTTCAAGGCTTAATGTCTTGATCGTGGCGTATCAAGGTCTCTCAAGGTTTCAAGTTATTGTAACTTTTTAATCTCTATTAAAATCTATAACATATTTTAAATTAAAAACTCGCAATTAATTACTTTTCCGAGGTGTCACAGGTTGTCTATAGCGCGCTCAAAGGCGCTTGACATTAGAAAATTAACAATTGAAATCATTATAAACTCTAGGACCTAGGAATAATAATTCATGATGAATTTATCGTATGATAAAATTCGATCAAAATCAAGGAACTGTTATCTCAATGTCAAGAGGTAACGTACAACCTGTATAAAAGAGTATTCCGACCTTCCTTTTACTGCACATAGCATCAAAAATGCGGAATATAAGAAGATAGAAACGTATAAGCTCCTTGTACAATACAACTTGCTAATGGTTAGAATGACATTAACATATTAACGAGGCTTCTATAATGTGAGTCACTAGACACGGACAGACCTGTTGTCTTACACTCCTGTTCGCCATCAAGGTGCATACAATATATCGAAAGTTTTGAAGGGAAAACTTCTTAAGGAACTTTAAGAGATTTTAGTATGGTTAAAAACTACGAGTTCGCATAACATCACCGACAATATGCTCACGTAAATGGTAACTTCGGAAGGGTTAAGTGAGGATAGTAAAAAATATATGTATTTATCTTTTCATATATATTTCCTAAGTACTACTACTACTAGTGATACTTTTAAAATCGAATTTATATTTTATAACATGAAAACCTTTATAAAAATAATGTTATAGTAATTATGCAACTAATTATCCGAAGCGTGAAGTGTACGCGCAACAATAATGCACATCTCACGGATATGTCTGCTTAACCTTGCACGTTCGTTGAAATTGCCTTAATTGTATCGTTAAATACGAAGGAAAACAGTACTTAAGTTGAAGCAAATAAAAGCGAGTTTTTCATAAAACTATTTGGCCGTCAAGTAGTGAATGTGAAAGTGATGTTTGATTTTAACGCAACTTTGCTGTAAAAGGACGTTTGCGGCTCTATATAGTCCAGTGACGACGCATTAACGCAATCTTACGATATTGTCGGCTTTTACGTTCTATCGTACGTAACTTAGGCATAGAAGTTTTGTTCTATTCCGGTTTGCATGAAAGATTCTTATTAATAATAACATACAGGTTGTCCAGAAATGTGTAAAATCTACAATCCGTTGTACACGTCATTTCTATGCACACTGTATAATCGTTGTTAGCTAAAAGTCTTTTTCTCATCCAGAATGAGAAAAGTTACACTTAAAGTCCTCGGTTTTTACAAAGTTATAACTTTTTTAATAGATACTTACTAGTGCACGAGCTCCCACCTCGAAATTCCCAATTTAAAACTTAAAAAAATATATAAATATATAATTAGTTTAATCCCATAATAATCTAAATAAATAATAAAAATTGGAAATTAATATAGAAATAATAATATTAAAATTTAAAACATTTCTCACAAACTTTAAAATTAGTCGACGTTTTCATTTTTAGTACACATTGTCTATGATAAACGTCTACCACACTAGTGTATTATAAACCAGCGAACATAAATATTAAGTAGATAATTTACAATTTCCCGATATGTATTACACTGCATTGGACCGAAAAACTGGCAAGGTGTAAACTACATTGCATGTTGTGCCGAACAGCTGTTCTAGACTGTTATAAACAACATGGACTCCGCTCAGCCGAGCGTGTACAGGCCTGACATGTACTGTGCGATTCGCCTCGCTACTGTTTTAGTGATTTGTTTAAACTACGAAATGCGGGACTATCGTGCCATTTAAAGAACTAGACTATATGCCAACAAGCGTCTAACATAATGTTGCGGAAGAGTTCCGGATGCATTTTAAACCTCTTTTGTTGGAAAGAGAGGACCTTTAAACATAATGGTTTTTTTCCATCATAGTAGGCACGTACAACGTATTAATACAGTTTCTGTATCTGTAAGTATGACAGATCCTTCGAGCCGGACACAGTAATTTTCATATTTATCGTGACAATACCTACACGCGCCGAGTTCGGTTACGAATGCACCGATAAAAACTTAAACAATGCAGTTCGCGAGCGTGCCGTCTTGTTGGTAAAATAACAAAGCCGGGTAAAGGTATTGAGCGATGATTCAAACCGAAATAAAGCCGGTTGCATGGAGTTCGTTCACATTACTTGCGGCGCTCTTGACGTCCTTCTGATCTCACCGATCACTTCGCGCCAATGCCAAAATAGATTTTAAACGTGCGGAGCAGCTTTCAAAAGCTCTGCAAATTTTATTTATTATCAAAAGCCAGATACAATAGATTTTCTTCGAGGCTCCATACTTCTTGTTAAGGTTTATGTAGGTACATTACAAAATTACGTTATAATTATATATTAAAATACGAATTATAACGCACACTTGTAATAATAATTATATTGTTACACTTGTTAAACGTATATCTTTAACAACTTTTGCTACAGATGAACTTACAAACACCAACATGCCAACATTGGTGCATATCTTCCTTAAATGATGATTTTGAGTTCTATAATGACATTTAAAACAAATTAAATAGCCAATGTAAACCGGCAAAATAAAATCGTGCTTGCATTATAGAATTACGTTATTCTGGAGTCTAAGATACACTGGCCTTTACTGCATTTAACGTGCACTCGGCCAAATCGATATTTTAGTCACGGTTGCAATCACTCGATTTAATTTAGCTTATCGAACAAACTTTATCGGAATATTTTAATCAGACATATCCATATGTAATATCTAGGGTGTACATACATTATTTAGCATGGTGACGAAGAGCATATAGGTACCATTTTTATGAACCGAATAAAAAAATGGATACTGTGCCGAAAAAAAAACAATATAAACATCAAAGTATTTAATAAAATAATAATAAATCAGCCTATTCTAGAATATTCCCCACCGCAGGGGCACAGGCCTCCTCTCCGAGAGAGGGTTTCAAAGTATTTAAATGTCTTTAAATAATTAATTAATTAATGCTCTAAACTCTTTAATTGCAACTTTATTACGTATTCTTACGCATTTCAATGGACATATCACATTATATTTAAGGTCATTCATTATTCAACACTAATCACTTATTTCTTTGTGTCCCTTTCAAAACACCTAATCTGTGTTATGACGCATAAGGTGCAGTTTATGCAATAAACCGAACGTTTTGATATCTCGCGCGCGTCGCTAAATTGGAAAATAACCTGACGGTTCACAAGCGACGCGGGCAAATGAATCATTCGTTATTTGAACAGCAACGGTCGCAGACGGTCGGCCCACGCGTCTAACGTTTCGCGGGTCAGATCTGTTGTTCTCTAAACCTGTGGGACGTAAACCTGTTATTAATATGACCGGAAAATAAACCAGTACAGACCACACCTCCGTCTGTTTTAGGTAAATCCTTTGTCTCTGTACTGGATCTTTGAATACGTAATCATGTAAAATATTTTTAGGGGCATAATCATTTCAACAATCGTCTCCTAAGGTGTAAATTACAAAACAGCTAGAGACTGGGTGTTGGCGCCCACAATGGGTCTAATCCAATAAACGCGTTTATCGGCCTCTGCTGATGTTGTTTTCTATTACCTAGAATCTTACATTCATATTTATTATACTTCACTCCTCTGGCAGTATAGAAGTATTAATTTACAAAAGTAAACCCCTACAAAAGCTAGCATACTTGTGTTTATCTGTGTATGTATGTTAAACTAAGAAACTTTAACGAACAGCTACACGTTTCATTATTGAATGCAGGTATGAAGTATGACAACAAACACAAAGCCGGTTCAATAGAGCGGTAGTTTGTATTGGTGCAGGCGGCAGGTCGCGGCTTGACCCAGAAACCTCCCCTCCGATCTGTTTGCTCATTCCCTTGCTAACGGAAAATGCACTCTCCTCGACTATATTAACATACGCCGGCTGCACTGAGGAAATTATACTAGAAAAATGTAATATTTTTTTACTGTAACTACATTATGTAAAATGAAAGTATGTAAGAAAAAAAGGTCCACAAATTTTGCTAAACCAAAATGTTTTCGCTGTAATCAAACACGGGAATGTCTTTTTTTTTTAAGTATATGGGTGCGTGCGAATAATTTAAATCGATATTATAATTAATGACTCGGAACCGACCCGTCACTGCGTGGAACGGAACTCTTCGTTGTAGTCGAATTTACAAACTGACCCCAAACTAAAAATTTGTTGAAGCGGAGATATCCTGACGAATAAACGTTATTCTCACATTGTAACTGTTTAAGATTCACACATAGGCAGATATTTCATACAAATATATTTTTTACCTAACACAGATGATTGTAGTTATAATAAACGAACAAACGTCACTTACCATACATGGCGGCCACTACACTTTTTTTACTTTTATCGGAAATGTTATCATTTTGTGAAATTGTAAAATAGGAGAAATGGTTGTTTTCCACTACAACGAAGTTCGGTATTTACGAATTTTGAGCGTAAAAGGGTAAGGTTTTGTTTGATTTTTTACAAAGTTTCAACTTGATTTGGAACAAACTATAGCTATTCGCCGTTCACATCAAAGTAATGTGTGTAACATATATAGTTTCATCATACAATCACCATTTTAAGCATATAAAATGTAAAAGGTTATTACGATCTAGAGTCTAGCTGAAATCAAAACTTCACCTATACTAACGATGCTAGTCTTTGTTATTTCTAATATCTGTTTGCGTATACATATATTGTAATATATTATTTTAGATAGAAGATAATATATCTCTAATAAAAAGCATACATTATATAATTAATTTTTTTTTTTTTTTATGGGATAAGGTGGCAAACGAGCGAGCGGATCACCTGATGTTAAGTGAACGCTACCCATAGACATCCGCAACAAGCAAATGTGTTGCAGATGCGTTGCCTACCTTTAATGGACAGAGGAGGGCATAAACAGGAATAAGGATATTTCCTTTTCCCCGTTAACCCCTCCCCGTCCAATCCTCTTCCCGTTCCCATCCTATCCTGATGAGGAAAAGGGTGGGAAAGGGAAGAGGACTGAAATTAGGCCTCCGGCACCTCACTCATCAGACAAAACGCAGAATACTTCTACTTCACGCCTGTTTTCTGTGAGGTCGTGGTATTTCACCGGTCGAGCCGGCCCATTCGAGCAACAGATGTTGTTGTTGCGGGCTCTACCACTGTAAATAAATGGTGCGGTGGTCGATTAATACTGGCGCGTATTTCTGCCGCCTTTAAGTATTGTTGCAAATATTACTAGATTCGCTTGAAGGTCACAATAGGTCAGTTTATTAGGTTGATATATTTTATCTCAAGGTTTTAAGTGTACGATTCTGCGCAGGAATGTTTCGACATCCTGGTAAGAAATAATATTGTCATGGGTCGCGTCTTGTCACGATATGCTCGTCTCGATGTTATAAAAAATTATAATGAGCACACCTGCGCGGATAATGCGCTAGTGCTTACAAGTACGCTTCTTGCATGGCAAGTTCATGAACAAAATAAATGATTTATAAAAAGTAGTAGTAGAAAAGGTTGAAAATATAGTATAGTTTAGTTTAACTTAATCCATCACCCGTTAAAAATCCCCTTACTTCAATTTATCAGGCCTTCACTCTCATTTAAACGACTTTTTAAAGACGTAATTAGTCAATCAGTTCAGAAAACATCCTGTATTCATTAAATCCGTAATCCGACGTAAATTTTATTGTATTGCTTTTCAAGTAGTTATAAATTATAATAGTATTCCTTTTCTGCAATTCTAACAAAACAACGAATTTGTGCTGAGAGATGGTCATGACAATAGTCGAATCGCGGATTCCAATCTACGATTGTTTTGCCGACCGTATCATTTAATGCTTCGATTCGATTGTAGTATAAGGTAAAAAATCTGATTGTATTAACATATGTAATTTTTAAAACAATCCCATTTCAATTCAATATGTGGTGATTACAATACGTACGCTAGCAGCTGTCTGTGAGTATCTTCCGCCTTCCAACTTTAGGCAAAACAACCTATCAAGGTTGTAAACAACGCTCAGTCAATACGTTGCTAAGTAACAAAGGTATATATGACTCATCATTGTATTAATACTCAATTTATTGCAAAAAACAGTCACGAAACCACGGTGATTAAGTTCGTCTCTTAGTCTAGACGCAAAAAAAAAACGTTGAATTCATATATAACTTATTTATTTTAGAATTTTAGATACTTATAATTTGTCGATCTGACCCAAACACCGAGTTCACGCTAGGCATACTCTTTAGGAAGTAATTTCTTGTACACAATAACGGAAGGAAGTCTACAATCTTTTAAACTTCAATAGGTAGAAATATAGAGGGACAGAAAACCTTGAAGAAAAAGCTGGTATTTTACGTGGTACTATATAAACAATTTTACAGTGAAAGTGAAGAAATAACTCAAGGTCAAAATTTATTGTCACCGCTTCCCTCTCCCTTAACCCTGACATTAAGTACTCCAATATAAGCATATTATATAAAAAGCAAACAAGTTTCGACCTTTAGTACGTATAGTGATGTACAATACTTATTGATTTACAATTTTACAATATGTTTGTAAACAACGAAGATAAGATAATAAATAAGGATGATAAGAGTTATGTTTGCTTTAACCTTTGAATAGATTCTTTGTCCACGCACATCCCTGCTAAGCCTTTTCTATAAAGGATAAAATTAAAGGCTTTACGATTATTACTTTTTCTAATGCATAGGGAAGAAATTTAAAGTAAAATAGAAATTTGAAAACAAATACATATCTTTGGAATTCAGATTTTATTGATTTGTGAATTGCTTCTACTTTCTGCAGGCATAATTAAAACAATTTTTCATTTAAGATTTAATTTTTTAATAAATGAATGTTATGCTAATAAGATCAGGCAACCAGAAAGAAGTGTTTGCATCGTGGTCACAAATGAGCATGCTCAATAGATAAAGCCACAAGACCACGATGTATAGGATCGAATATCAGTTTGTATCATGTTTGCTGTTTAATGAACCGGTTTAAGATTTCCAATTGTTCAAGGTATCGAAGTGTGAATTGTTGGAATCGATAAGAGTAAAATGTATATTTTAAATAGATAAATTGTATGTGTTATTTACGGACGCGCATCCTACTACTTGATATAAAAGTGAGTGCGAGTTTGAGCTCAGCGTCAAATCGACCACTATTCAATACCATTTATCATGTTCGCATTATTGCGCTCCTTCCCTTACACAGAAAGTTGTTGTACTTATTAATAATACATGATGTCTTCTTCTAGTATAAAGTATGCATTGTCTGTGTGTGTCCCAG
>JWHW01042886.1:480594-497232 GCA_000931545.1 Papilio glaucus
CTGGGGAAGCACAGTTAAATTAATTAAATATTAGAATGTACAATGTAAAACATACCTGCAATGTCTTTCCAAGACCCATACAATGAGCCAGAATGCATCCGGAGCCTTTGTTCTTTTTGATCCGCTTAACACTTTCGAAGCAAGCGTCCCACATGAACTTAATACCATTTGCCTAAAACAAAGATGTATATAAATAAACTTTCGATAGCTACAAAAGCAATTATCATTTAAAAAAAATATAAAAATCGTTTAACAACTAGGTTCATTTAGAAACCAGGAAATAATCACACCACTATTAGCCCTGCGACAGTCTTATAAAAGCAGACTTCGAAATCTACTCCTTAAGGAGTATCACTGAGTATGCCTTATCCATAAGTATATTCCCTATACCCCAAACCATACCATGACCATTCTCACATTTTTTTCTCCCTGCCCTATTTTTAAGCCGCCTGCCTGACGGCAACCCTCCTTGGGCATGTATATGAAATATTAGTACATTATCGATATAATTTACTAATATTTATTTTTAACCATTCCCAACCAAGCTTAATATTGGTTAGAAATGGTTCACAATATTCGAATGACGGATTCGAACTCTCGACCAGGTTCCGCAGTCCCCCTACTCTTAATCATTAGACTATTGGCGCGCTTGATTAATAAATAATCTGCGCATTTGTTTTTTTTCTCACCTGATGTGGTTTTAACTTCTTCACAAGCCCCCTGTCAACTTCGATCAGCGGCTCCTTTGTTTCCGGATCGAAATCGAGGATAACCTTCTCCAATTTTACTTCATCAGGTTTACCAGACTCATCAAATTCCAGATTATTGTACTAAAAAAAACACATGTTTAGAAAATTATCATTTGCATGGCGGAACTGTTACAAGGAACCAATACATAAATTAAAGAAATGTACAAATTTATCTCAAGATTTTTTTTTATCAGAAATTACTATCTATACCTATAAATGCGAAAATTTGTAGGTATGGATGTTTGTAACTCTTTCACGCAAGAACGGTTGAACGGATCTCGATGAAATTTGGCACAGAGATAGATTATAGTCTGGAATTGCACATAGGCGCTACTTGATCACATGGGAATACACTTTTTTTTGTTTTTCCACGTATATAAAAGGTAATGTTTCCTATAGATTCCAAACGGCTACCCGGGCGATGCCGGGACGGATCACTAGTATTTAATAATTTATGATTATCGTTTTCTCGATGAAACGATTACCAGGGCACTAAATGACGACATGTAAAAATGTATTAAAAGAGTTTTATAATAAGAAAGCTCACTATTTACTTACCAACTTTTGGCGTTCAGCGATTCGAGCGATTCTTTCTTTCTCTTCACGAGCTGCCTTTTTAGTTGCCTCCTCTAGTTGATTTTTACCCATTACCTAGAGAAAATAAATTATTATTACAATCTAATGTAAATTCAAATTAGTTTTTTTCGTAACTTAAGACAAACACATATCTACATACATTAAACTGTTACACTGTATAACAATAGATAAAAAAATCATATTAATTATACATATTTAAAAGTAATACACTGAATACCGAATTTCTAATAAATAAAAACAAATAAAAATATGGAGTAAAATAATACAAGTTTCGTAATTAACATCAATATATTTAACTTAATACTTTAATTATAATAAGTCATAATCACAGAATACTTTTTGTTAATAAATTTTAATGTCAAATATTTCCTACCTTCCGTATGTTCTTCCTGCCGTGTTTATTTCGACCCTCATTTTCCGTGTCCGAGTCAGAGTCGTCGGTATCATCTATGTTTTTGATGCGGCGTCTTTTCTTCTTCCTGTTTTGTTGTATTATTAGAAAATATGAAAGGTGAAATAAAAAGTTTATGTTTGTTTATAACCTTTGGCAGCACGGTGCCGTGGTTTTTATTTTACTATAAATATGAGATATATCTGCAGGACATTCTGAAGATATGATATACCCATAACACCTTTTGTGGTACTGTAGAAAAAAACTCATTTAGGGCGTCCGCTTACATGTGCCCGAACGGTACGGGCATCTGCAAGCGGGCGTCCGTCGCATGCAACAGGCGCGAGCGATCGTCGCGCACATCCGTGCCGAGCTCCTTCGCGGACATCCGCGCCGACCTTCTTCGCGGACATCCGCGCCGTGATCCGTCGCGCACATCCGCGGAGGGCTTCCATTTAACGCAACGCCGCCGATATAATTTGTACGTTCAGGTCAGTCGATACATAATGGATTATTTGATGATTTCCTACTTAGCAAAAAGATGACGTATAAAAGAAGAATAGCGACAGCCGGGCTCCTTCGTCCGCGCCGCGTGCGTCTGTCGATCCTCTTGACAGAGCGTGGTCGCAGCGCTGCTGTATCAAATTACATGAAGCAGAGTACAGACACCCGCTAATTGACCTTAAGAGGTTTATAAGTAAAATATTATACAACTTGGTTCGTCGTCGACTATATTCGATTAGGGTCGAACTGCACTTTTTATGTTATATATAGAACATATTATGTAGGGCACTGCAAGGAATAGTTAATAGTATCTTCTTACTTTTACCCAGGACCTACAGAGCTTCCTTATGTGCGTTTCTATGTAAGTGTAAGTCGTCCACTGACCCGCTTTCTACGGAGGAATTGTCATCGCTGTCGGCCGGCTTCTTCTTACGCTTCTTCCGACCCTGGGTTTCCGATCCGTCATCTTCAGAGTCGTCGAAGTCGCTGTCCCGGGCGCGGTCCCGGTTGCGACGCCGCGACGACCCCGCTTCGGAGTCGGATGAGATTGCAAGCGCTTTGCGACGCCTCGACTTAAGTCTGTACAACCAAATTATAAGTTTGTAAGCAAGACTCTTTTGTATCAGATATCCAACTGAGAAAATGCTGAATTCACTTAAAATCAACTTTTAAAGTACTCATAATAAAAAAAAACATAATTAAACAACAAGTTAAATTAATTGCTTACTTTTCATCTTCATCGTCGTCATCATTATCAGCTTCTGATTTCTTTTCTTCCTGTAAAATATATTTTTTAAATGCACAAAGACAAATATATGCTCAGCTAACTGCCTCTCGCTATACAGAGCGACATGTTTAAAAGGATATAAATATGATTCTAACCTCTTGTGATTTATCGTTGTGCGAACTCGATGAGTCACTGTCTTCCAACAGGTCAGCTTTGGCGAGGTGCATTCCATCTCCGTTGAGTGCAGACATTGATACCGTTGGCAGTTCTGCAAACACACGGCTTTATAGTACGGCGCCAACTATCCGATATGCAGCTCGACAAACGTGAATTTAAGTGTTAACCTTTCATATTATAAGGATTAGGTATAAGCAAAACCAGCAACTTTAAATTTTATATCAAGCCGATATGTCGCTACAGATTTGCTTAATATCTATTACACTTTTAAATCAAATTTCAGTATTAGCGTTTAGACTGCTAACTACTCTAAGCTGAAAAGTTTTGTGTAAACTGTGTAAGATGAGCGTAGGTCATCGCTGGGGACTGAATACTTTTTCGAGAAATCATTTATTATTTGACTTCGCTATTGCTTTTGATAGATATAATAATTAAAATGGTATGAGCGTACATTGACTTATACCGTACCTTCGACCTCCTCCTCGAGTGCTTCTTCGCTATCGGCGAGTGACGCAGCGTCAGAGCTGGTCTCTGCCTTGAGAAGGCTCTCAATCTTGATGCGGGGCACCTTCGGCATCTCGTCCTTGTCGCTAGACTTCGACACGGCAGCGTCTTCACTATGTTCGGTGGACGACGCACGCCGACGTCGGGACTTATGCAAAGTGTTCAGATTCGTAAGCCTGTAATGCAAACGTACGAGATTTAAATACTAGAATTACTAACGCTGTTTAATGTTAGCCTAAAATTTTACTTCGGAAATAAGAATTGTTATGTTATTTCTTTCTACGGACGCATTAAATTAAAAGTTAAGGGTAGAGGGTAAAAGTTAAAGTTAATATGGATTTTTCTACTTTCGACGCGAAATACCTCTTTTGATTCATTCCATGCCATGATAATATAATAAAACACGGAATAAGAAATGTATACATCTGTTAATTGATCAGGACCTAGATTATATGATAAATAATATTGACAAATCACAAGTGCCAACAATCTTAAATCGTAAAAACCAAACTACGTTAAACCCTCGCGTAACTCGGGATTGAATTTACGTGGAAGTCAAATCGAACTCGAGACTAATATTCTGTTGTACGTTAATTACAAATCGCTCTAATACTTGCCAGACCTGACTTATCCTACTTTCAGAGATTTTTTTTAAATGGAATCTAGATCTTTGGACTATCTTTAATAATTTAATGTTTTTATCTTAGAAATAAGTTGGTTTAAATTGTGTGATGTACACTATTATATTTACATTAGAAATTTATACTATTACAAACATACACATAACTACCTATTATAAGTTTGATAAATCGGACACTAAATATGAAATGTGCATGGAATTTAAGTCCATAATATCCGGTTCTCACAAAGCTATTTTTACTGCGAAAAGTCATCGTGAATAAATTTACTTTGGAACTAGAAAATTTCACGGTTTTCAGAAATCATCAACTGCAACAAATTATCTTTTTCCAACAATTTTTACTAAAATTCGAAAATTTCGACAACTATATCTTATTTTTATTTTGACTACATTAGCTTCGATGAGTCATTATAATAAACATTCTTCGACCTTACTACGAATGATGATGGATTATCGCCCTAGAGAGGTATCCGAGCCATTAATTGTCTTGTGTTATACATTTTTAGAATCCCCATTGAATGTTCCACTTGTGATGCAGAGTCACTTTTCGGTAGAACATTTATTTTTTCAGTGTCGTCCGATGTAAAGAAATTATTATTAGATAATAAAAAAAGATTTTTTCAACGAAGTCGTTACAAAAGGTATGTCTAAACTCGTCCAAACCGACTGAAGACTGCATCATAGAATATTAAACATGTTGAATTTGACTGATTCCACAAGTTTTCGTTTTAAAATTTAACTATATAAATAAACTAGCTCCTAACGCCCTCTTCGCTGGTTTTCGGGCATGTTGAAAGTTTGAGTGAAGGGTACCACATTTCGGACATAAATTTATGTTGCAAAAGAGAGTATGCAGCGTTGACAGGGAACAGCCGAGGAGAACTTATATCGATCATATTAGTGACATGCTAAAGAAGGGCGATATAAGGAGTATACGTAACCGATGAGCATACATTGCGTAGATGCATGGAAAAGAAAGAGAGGTGTGCCAGGATCGCGCCAAATAGTAATCCATAATCTCTGCCTACTCAGAGTTACTAGCGTGAACGCATATTCATTTATTTATTTAATATATTTTAAAGCTTACCAGATTGATCTCGAAGTTTATAGATCAATCCAGAATATTTCAGATTAATATAGACTATGATAATATAACTATATAATGTCTGGACTAATCTAGAACATTGAAGAATTGTCCAGAATAATGTAAACGAATAATATTAGCATGTTATCGAAAAGTACATGCAACCACCATATTAACAAACCACCCAGTCTTAATTGTTCTGTGATGTGTATGTAGTTTTGGCTAAAAAGTGAAATATAGGGAGGCACACATCATTTTTATACATACAATAAAAAAATAAAGAAAGGCACAAAAACAAACAATAAAATATAAAAAAGGAGATAAGATAACAAGATATAAGACAACAGTAAAAACCACCCTAGTACCTAGTATCCCTTAACTGCCCAATCACAAAATGTTTCTATATATAAACTATAAAGATATGGTTAGTGGAATGTAAAGAAAACACGGATTTAATGAATTAAGGTTTATTGAAGTTTTGATTTATAAATCTGGGGAAAATTGTTAAAAATACATATTTTACCCAAATTGTAATGCATTTAAAACATATACCATATCTAAATGTAAAAGAATGAACTATTCATAAACAATGTTAATCTAAAAAGTACTTTTCTTATACATTACTCTTAAATGTATACAGTAATAGCTATAAAATATACAACTCAATAATTAACATACATAAAAGATTTTAAGTTTTGTTTGTATTAATATTATTGCTATTGATGTATTTTTATAAACAAATGTTTTATAGATGGCATATTTATTTAGTCAAAAAAATTAACTATAAATGATTACTAAAGTATGGGGAAAAGTTTATTAAATTTAACAATAAAAATTATTTACATATCCTTAAGTGTACTAAGTGACTAGCTATCCATACCCAGCACAGCTTGGATAAATTTTAGTATTGCATATCTTCTATATATATGAAAAGCGATGACAAAATCTTCATGAAATATCCAGACAAGTTCAGTAGCGAATAGATCAACATAATTCGTGCTAATCGTGCAAAGCTAAAGCGAGTCACAATTTACTAGCAAAAAGATAGATGTTACTTCTAGGTTGTAATGTTGTGCTTAACAAGTAGCTTCAGAGTTCACTTATTACAAACTAACAAATCTTTCCTCCATTACTAATCAAGAAAAGAGTTATGAAAAAACCTGTTAGTTAATCGATTAAAAATGTTGTTTACAAATGTTCACTTATTTAATACTATCAGAATATAGGCAATAGAAATATAACTCAATTAATTTAAGATAAATTTAAAAATTAGCCTGCATTAATACTATACTTTGTATTATCTCTTGTGTAATTGGCATCGTATCAGATATTTGCTTTTGATTGCTTATATTTCATACTTTTTAGAGTTTAATATAATAATGTAAATGGGCAGTTAATAGGGCTTCTCAGTCATTAAATGACAATTTCGGTGTCATTTCATAATTAATACTTTCCAAAAGTATCCTATCTCCCACACACACCAATAAAATATTTACCCATCGATGACTTTGTCATTTAAATCCTGAGCATCTGAACTTTGACCGCTGCTACTGCCCCGTTTAGTTCTAGATCGTCCCATCTGGAAGTAGGTTTATTTTGATTTAATGATAAGCTCTCATCAGTTCTATACATTTTTTTACTTTGTGTTATGGAATGATATGAATGCATGGGCAAAACTCCAAAAGAGATAATTTGCAGTATAATTTTCTTTACTTAACTAAGTATTGGGTACAAATTCAAATATGAAACTACCAGCTTTTCATTACATTTATAAGTTTATACAATCTAAAATAACATATCTGCTTTTAATACCAAAACATTTTTAATAACTAATTAAAAAAATGCAAAATTTATGTTTAAAGTACTATAACACAAACCTAACCTTGTCTAAAGAAGAGTTAGAGTTTTCTTCATCACTATTCTTGCTCCGATTTATTTTTCTTTTTTTCTTTTGAGACTTTTCATCCCCTGAATCTGAATGTTTCTTTTTTCTAGACTTTCTCATTTTCCTCCTCAGTGCAAGTTTTATATCTTTATCAGAACTCGAGCCTGAATCATTGTTTTGTTCTGGTTTGTTTGTGCTATCATCATCAGCAGCAATCTCTTTAAGTAAACAATCTTTAATTTCTTTCAGAGCATTTTTTAATTGGTCATCATCTGTATCAGAACTAGATGAATAAGTCAACAGCATCTTCTTTGCGTGCATATTCTCCATTATACGTTTCCGTTTTGACTTTGGTGGTGAATCAGTTTCACTGCCTCCCTTTCCTTTTTGGGATTTTAAAGGTGAAGAGTCTGAATAATCATTGAGCAATGATGATTTTATATTTTCCTCGTCTTCATCTAATTGGTTTTGGCTCTTCACAATATCTATTTTCGTTGTGTATGAATATGACGAAGCAACAGAAGAATCATTCAATAATGATGTTATTTGCTCAGAATCTTCATTAACATTTAGTGTTGTATCATCACTAAGATGTGGTGCTGCTTCTTTATCCTTGCTACCCTCCCTTTTTTGTGAAGTTGATTTAATCCCTTCTAGGTCATCATTAGGTTGAGGTGATGCATCTTTATTATTCCTATTCTCTTTTTTTTGAGAAGTTGATGAATCATCTGAGGAATCATTTTGTAATGAAGATTTTATCGTTTCTGGGTTATCATTAGATTGTGGTGATTCATCTATATTATTCCTATCCTTTCTTTTTTCAGAGGTTGATGAATCATCTGAGGAATCAGTTAGTAATGAAGATTTTATCCTTTCTACGTCATCATTAGGTTGTGATGATGAATTTATAATATTTCTATCCTTTCTTTTTTGAGAAGTTGAAGAATCATCTGAGGAATCAGTTAGTAATGAAGATTTTATCCTTTCTGGGTCATCATTAGGTTGTGGTGATTCATCTTTATTATTCCTATTCTTTCTTTCTTGAGAGATTGATGAATCATCTGAGGAATCAGTTAGTAATGAAGATTTTATCCTTTCTATGTCATCATTAGGTGGTGGTGGTGAATCTTCATTACTATCCTTTCTATTTTGAGATGTTGAAGAATCAACTGAGGAATCAATTAGTAATGAATATTTAATCCTTTCTGGGTAATCATTAGGTTGTGGTGAAGCACCTTTATTATTCCTAGCCTTTCTTTTTTGAGAGATTGATGAATCATCTGAGGAATCATTTCGTAATGAAGAGTTTATCCTTTCTTGTTCATCATTAGGTTTTGGCGATTCATCTTTATTATTCCTATCCTTCCTTTTTTGAGAGATTGATGAATCATCTGAGGAATCATTTCGTAATGAAGAGTTTATCCTTTCTTGCCCATCATAAGGTTGTGGTGACAGGTCTTTATTATTCCTATTCTTTCTTTTTTGAGAGATTGATGAATCGTCTGAGGAATAATTTCGTAATGAAGAGTTTATCCTTTCTTGCTCATCATTAGGTTGTGGTGATGCATCTTTATTATTCCTATCCTTTCTTTTTTGAGAAATTGATGAATCATCTGAGGAATCATTTTGTAATGAAGAGTTTATCTTTTCTTGCTCATCATTAGGTTGTGGTGATGCATCTTTATTGTTCCTAGCGTTTCTTTTTTGAGAGATTGATGAATCATCTGAAGAATCATTTCGTAACGAAAAGTTTATCCTTTCTTGCTCATCATTAGGTTGTGGTGATGCATCTTTATTATTCCTATCTTTTCTTTTTTGAGAGATTGATGAATCATCTGAGGAATCATTTCGTAATGAAGAGTTTATCCTTTCTTGCACATCATTAGGTTGTGGTGACAGATCTTTATTATTCCTATTCTTTCTTTTTTGAGAGATTGATGAATCGTCTGAGGAATCATTTCGTAATGAAGAGTTTATCCTTTCTTGCTCATCATTAGGTTGTGGTGATGCATCTTGATTATTCCTGTCTTTTCTTTTTTGAGAGGTTGATGATTCGTCTGAGAAATCATTTTGTGATGAAAAGTTTAACCTTTCTGAATCATCATTAAGTTGTGATGATGCATTTTTATTATTCCTATTCTTCCTTTGTTGAGAAATTGCTGGATCATTTAGTAATGAAGATTTTATTATTTTCTGGTCAACATTTGGGTTTGGCGACATATATTTTTCACTATTTGAGGAATTGTTTTTCAAAGGTGATTTTACTTGTTCCGTATCTTCAAAAATATCCAATGCATTTTTATCATTACTATCCCCCATTTTTTGCAATGTAGGATTATCTATATGATTGTAGGGCAATGATTTTGGATAGTTCAAGATTTTTGTTGTTTGGATAGTAAAGTCATTCAATATAGGTAATTTACCTTTCCCTGGGTCTTTAGGTTGAGGTGGTAAGTCTTTATTAACCTCAAAAGTATTGGATGAAAGGCAATCTAGTGATGGAGATTTTAAAATTTCTGAATTATTGTCATATTGGGAATGAGAATTAATATTATTGCTTTCATTATCTTTTCCAGCTAATTTTTCTAAAGTATTCTGTAGTCCATCAAGTCTTTCAGTTGTTTTTTCTGTTTTTGAATCAGAGTTTTCTTGAATTTTGGTGGATTCACTATCAGTGCATACACTATTTTCTAGGATATCTATATCTGAATCACTATCAAGAAGTAAAGCTTTTTTTACATTTTCAGTAACTTCTAGCAAGTCTTTGTCAACATTATTCTCAATTGTATCAGATGCAGAATTATATGTAGAGTTTATTTTAGTGCATTCCACATCCAATACCTGATCACTAAAGTTTTTACCCTGGGTTAAGTTTTCATAATTTTCTTTTGGGTTAATCTTTAATGAAACTTCTTCAGATTGGGCTTTTTCTATATTACATTCATCCTTTTTGTTTCCTAAGCAATTTTCTAAAGTACAAATGATAGAATCACCCCTAGTTATTTTATTAATTTCATGAGTTTTCAGAAACTTTTCAGAGAATTTTGGTAATCTGTTTATATTTATAGAAAATTCCTTGGATTTAAAAGATTTCACTTCTTTTCTTTTTTGTTCCCAATATCGTTCTTCAGCTAAATTGTTAGCTTGATAGCTAATATTAGATATTCTCTTAGGTTTATTTTTAATTTTATCATATTTATCTTTCCTTTTTTCCAAACTTTCTTTAGTCTTGCTTTTTAAAACAACCTCATCTTCTTCATAATCATCATTGATTATAATACATTCATCTTTTTCCTTTGGAACATCAAGTAACTTGTTTATATTAACACATTTTATGAAACTTTTTTTAGTCTCCACAGATTGTGTTAAGATCTCGGTCTTTGTCACATCTGTTTTATTTGCTGCATTATCTGAATATTTCTCTGAATTGGGGTTTTCAATTTCCATTGAATCATTTTTTTCACTAATCACATCTTTAGTAGATAAACTAGCTGCACATATATTTGGAGTATCACCATCATTTTTGTTTATCTTATTGTCTTTTTCCTCTTCCTTTTCACTTTCTGAACTATCACTTAACATTTTTATATGAGTGTACTTTTTTTTCTTCTTATTTTTCTTATTCTCATCAGTCAATTTCAGGTCAGGTGTATCACTGACTATATCAGTATTTTTTATATTTTCATTTTTTGGCAATAAGACATCACACTTGTCTGTGCTCTCTGCAGTTCCAAAAACAGTCTTAGATGATTTTGGGCTGGAATTATCTGATTGATTACTTGAAATAAAATTTTCTTTCATAGCTAAAGTATTGTTAGGGTTATGAACAACTTTAGTCTCATCATTTTTTTTCGGTTCACCCTGAGGAGTAACAGTTACATCACATATATTATCAGGTTTTATTGATAAGCTCTCCTCATCAATAACCGATGTCCCCACAACGAAATCTTTATCATTTTTACTGTTTGCATTATTAAAATTATCTTCAGACAGTTTCATCCTCTTGGCTTTTTTCTTATTGAGTCGGAATAATTTGCAATCATAGTAAACTGGGTAATTTTCTAACTTAGAAGGTGATATCGCTTTAGCAACAACTTTAACGGACGTGTAATGTGCGAGCGATATTTTTTTTCGAATTTTGAGTTGTTCTGATTCATACTCAAAATATTCATATGAAACATTTGACTCACTTAAATTACGCGATATTTTACTGCCAAAACTATTAGAACCTTGAGAAGCAACAATTTGTGATAAAAGATTTTTTACACCGGCTTCCACATTTTCGAGAGACTTTTTTGATAATTCACAAATCAACAACACTTTATTGGCTGCTTTCTGAACAGCGTGTGTATTCTTCAAAAGGCTTTTTCTTATTTTCTTCTCCCTCAAATTATCAGTTCGAACCTTTAAATTGGAACCAAGCTTTGATAAATATTCCGTCGCCTCACATAATACATCACAAACAGGCAGCGCGTCGGCCATTTCGCGACTACTAGAATTCTCATTTAGTCGTTTATATTACACTTACGAAGCACATTTATTGTTCAAACACTGGTTCGAAAAGTCGAATTACAGTTTTAATAAACAAAAACAATATACTAATGGTGGAAAACTCGATATGAACTCGGCCGCAAAAATCCTTGGCGCAATAATGAGAAAAGACTAACCATACCACAGAATAAAAAAGTTTGCTAAATGTCCAATTGAAGTAAAATATTTTCTTTTTAGAATGAAAGTAAAAAAAACAAAGGCTGGAAAATAAATAATAAGTATTTGTATATAATTTCTTCATTGCATTACGTTTTACATTGTACATAATTT
Source organism: Papilio glaucus (assembly GCA_000931545.1). Lineage (NCBI taxonomy): Eukaryota > Metazoa > Arthropoda > Insecta > Lepidoptera > Papilionidae > Papilio > Papilio glaucus. The sequence continues at coordinate 492,674 of JWHW01042886.1, forward strand.
TAACTTCATTTAAGATGTCACAAGCTCTCAGGTCAGAAATATCGTATGCGTGAATAGAAACGTGTTCCGCAAACCCTTCTGAACTTGGTCGCGTAATACAAAATCACTACACATACAAATATAACAAAATAGCGGCAATAGTATGTATATACATCCACTTCGTATTATATCCGATAATACATGCATAATTTCTTTGCATCTTAGGAATATAAGCTAAAACACAGTTAAAGCAATTTGTATGTTATTACAATTGTGTGACAAACACAACGGTACACTACATCTAAGAAAATAAAAAATATCAAAGTATCAATTTTTTGTACTTACCTTTCATGTAAATGGCTGATGTGTTGTTTCACAGGGTTTGGCCTTTAAAACTGGTATTAACTGTTATTATTGAACGTCATCGTAATCTAATGTGGAACTTAAACATTAAATTAAAGTCATATTATACTGTAAGACCGAAAAATCGGCGAATTAGGCAAGGTAGGTAAACTATCCAAAACAGTCGTGAAAAAGTACCATAGACTGTAGTAGATAGAGGAAAGCACAGTTCATGTAGCTTATTATCTATCATAAATAATTTATATGTAAAAAAAGACTACTTGTGAATTAAAAGGTACTTGATGCTTATTCTTCATCGATAATAGTTAATTATTGAAACGGTTAATCTTCGTTTTGTATATTAAGATTGAATTTAACTTATTATGCTAAACAATTTTTATTTACTTTTGTAAAAGTTGTACTAAAAAACAGTGAATAAAATTTTGGTACATAATACTTGCTGATCCAGTGGATGTAAATAAATACATACTAAATTTTCAATTTTGAAAAAAGATCTTAACAATTTATTAAAAAAAAAAAGCTGTCAGTCACTGACAGAGACAGACATAGATCCGTCAGCTTCATTCCATTAACGTTTTCTTTCTTTGTTGTGTAACTGTTACCAGAAACATTTAAAGATATTGAATAACCATGATAGCTCGGCTTGGTTTGAGAAGGAATTTGAACGGTGCCCTAATACGATATTACAATCAGGGGCCAAGTCAGAATCTTGGTTCGGGGCCGTCTTCTGCGCCTCCTGCAACGGAAATCAAATCAGATGTGCCAGGACTTAGTTCTGCCGTTATTCATCCTACAGCAGAACCAGTCGGCCCAGGCGTTGATCCAAGCAAGAATGGGCCTTACAAAGTTCCTGAATACTTTTGCTATGACAATACTAGTTTTTTCGAAGCTGAAATTGAAATGGCTAAATTCAGACTACCACAACCCTCTGCAGTAAAGAATTAATATGAACAATGTTATTATATTAGTCTGTAGAAATACATTAAATTATTTCTTATTTTACATTTGTGTTCTTCTTTTAAGACTACACTGTGTGTAATTGTATTGTACACCTACATTGTTAGTAAACAAATACAGTGCAAACACTGCAAAGTTTTAACGCAAGGCAAAGGATTGGTTATTTGTATATTATTACATATTGTACCAAGTAGAAAAGAGCATAATTTGGTTACCTTAAAACCTAGTCTTGGATTGGGTCGTCTAGGATTATAGATCTCAGTTACTACTACATATTGGAGATGATTTTTTTTTGGAAGATAGTTTTCTAATGGGTGTACATGTATAAGCATTCTGCACAGAATAAAAGGAAAATATTTTTTTTCAAATACTAAATTAATAATAGTTAAGTAAAAAAACCTAGCTGACTGTATAATTATCATCACATATTATCTGTAATATTATGGGAAGAACATGAATTTAATGGGACCCACTCTTCAAAGTTGGTTAAAACATCTATGCCTAAGCCTAATATAGCCTAGCTATAGAAGGTCACAAAAGAACACACATCCATATGTGCAAAAAAATGTTACCCTCCTTCTGGGTCAGTTGGGTAATTAATATAAATTAGTTGGCTTTATTGGAATTATTTTACTTTGGTTTTACTGCCAATGACTGGATAAGATCTCACAGAGACTTCGCCCACTGGATGAGGGTAGCAGAAGATCGATCTTTGTGGTAATTGTTGGCCTACTTTCAGCAGTGGATGAATGTTGGTTGAAAAGAAGTTTGCTTTTATTTAGTATAACAAAAATGCTTTATCCCTTCTCAAAGTCTGTTTCATTTTAATCCAATTAGAACAGAGAGAGAGATGACTTGTCAGGTTATCAAAGGTAATGTAATTTTGAGAATTTGACTTTAAAAAAAGATCACCGCTGTACTCTCATCTCCCTGTCTCTTTTCCACTTATGTTGGGTGAGCACAGTATGACCATAGTTTATATACTGTATAGGTTTTAAACCCGGCCGCCTGCCTGATTGGCATCAGGCCCTCCTTGGGAATACCCAAAATATGAGGATTTTCCTTAAGTAAAATAAGGATTATGATACAATAACTTTGATATTTAAAGGTATCATTGCTTAAAAAACTAAAATTTGAGTGGTAGAGCCCACAACATCTGTTGCATGAATAAGCCGGCTTGACTGGTGAAAACCACAACCCCACAGAAGACAGGTGTGTAGAGTATTCTGCCTTTCGTCTGATGAGTGAGGTGCCATGTGCCTCAGTGTTGTCCTTTTCTCTCTCATCAATTTGTATTAAAAAGGGGTTGGGGGGTGAAGAGGATATTGCAGGGGAGGGAATGGATGTGACAAGGAAATATTCTTATTTCTGTTTAGCCCCATCCTCTGTTCATTAAAGGTAGGCAACTAATCTGTTACTCATTAGGTTGTTGTAGATGTCTGTGCAAAACAACCTACTGAGTAATATGATGAACTGACTTTTTTGCCACCTCAATCCATAAAAAAAAATAGCTTTTAAATGTTTTATTTCATTCATTTCATCCTCATACTGACTACAATCCTACAACTAAATAACATAAAATGCAATATCCACCATCTAAATATATATTGATTATACAATTTAAAAATATTCAAATGCAAATGTTCAATTTCAAATAGCCACTGAAGCCGCACCGCTTAATATAACTACAGTTTCATCATCAGAAAGAGTGGTCACTGGCTTCAGATACACAGAACACTCTTCCTCAACCTCATGTTACTTCTTTTTTGTCAACTTTTCTGACAAGTCGTCAAAGTTAGGATCTTGTAAGTTAATCATAAGGCTGTTGCCAGCAAGGAATATTCGGTTTTGTGATTGTGCTATCATTCTAGAAATGCTTTGGGCTGCACGGATTTTGCGCAGCTTAAGGTAACCAGGATTCATGCCCATAGCTTTGCCCAACATTTCTGCTGCTTCCGCTTCACCCTCCGCCTGTACAATCTTCTGTTGACGCTCCTGCTTAGCTCTTTCAACTACGAAAGCAGCACGCTGAGCCTCTTGCTGTGCAACTTGTTTAGCTTCAACCGCTGCTGTGTATTCTTTCCCAAAACTCAATTCAGTGAGAGAAACATCATCCAATATAATGTTGAAATCAGCTGCACGCTCAACCAGCTCGCGTCTTATTAACAAAGAAACTTGTTGACGTTGAGTGATGAGCTGAGATGCATTGAACTTGGCAACAACTGATTTCAGAACTTCATTGCAAATTGAAGGCAGCACTTTCTCGTCGTAGTCGGTACCGAGTTGGCGGTACATAATAGCCAAGTGACGTGCATCGGGCCGTGATAAAACTCTCAGAGAGATGTTGACCATTTGCAAATCCTTTGAACCAGTAGGAGAAGATATTTTGCGGGGACGCGATCTGATGTCGTAAATTATAGGATATTGGAACCATGGTACTCGAAAATGCAATCCTTCAGTCATGACGTGTTGTTGTACTCCACCTATTCTATTGAACATTATGGCTCGGTGTCCACCTTCCACAGTAAATACCGATTGAGAAATACCGTATGCTGCTGCGCCGACTACTGCTACTACTTTCAGTCCAATTCCAAGTCCGGGTGGTCCACCTTTAGCAAATTTGCCTGCCATATCGTTAAGTTTACTTTGAGCCATTTTCAGAAGTTATTATAAAATTTAAATATATTAATTCACTAATCCAATGATATAACCTAACAATATTAAAGAATTGTGCAACAAAATCTGCTCGGCAAGATGGCAGAGCAAGTGGACCACAGAATATGACAGAGATAGACAGAATACTTATACTCGATTGTGAAGCGTAGATAAAGTATATAATCCCAGTGGCCTGGTGTTAAAAAATTATAATACGTTGCCAATTGAATAATGATCTTAAAACGAATGGAAATTGATCATTGTTATTTTTAAAATCATCTGTGCCATTCTATCTAATTCATCGCTCACATATCGATATCATTCTTGTTTTGTAACTCAGTTTTGCACTATATATGATTACCAAAAAGCATATAAAATATGATGATTACCACTAAAGAAGATTTGATTTTTCTTTTCTTACAACATATGCAGGTTTTAGAAGACTTTATTATTTTAGGCTAGATCATTAAAACGAGGTCTTGATAGTTCACCATTTCATTTTATTCTTTTGTTTTTTTTTTTCATTCAACAACCACAGACAGCTGATAATTACTGATTTGATAATTTGAGTTTGACATATTAAAATTCAGAGAAGCAGAAAAAGA
>JWHW01042886.1:507182-521153 GCA_000931545.1 Papilio glaucus
TGCAGGGCGTGCGCGGGGGAGAAGGGATGCGGATCACCGGAGGCGGGGTTTTTGCTGTGTCTGTCTGCAAAGAAAGTGATTTCGTTATTGTATTGGTTTTGTTATACGCCATTTATATTAATCTAATACTACCCTATATTTACTGTTTTACCTTGTTGCGGGCTCTACCACTGTTAATATAGTAGTATATTTACAGCGGTAGAGCCCGCAATAACAACATCAGGTGCACGAATGGGCAGGCTCGACTGATGAAATATCTCGACCTCACAGAAGACAGGCGTGAAGTACAAGCATTTTATGCTTCTGCGTTTCATTCGATGAGTGAGCCGCAGGTAGAGTTCCAGTCCTTTCTTATTCGGTTTGGAAAGGGTCTATTCTTTAGGATAGATAGGGAAACTTAATATTCTTTTTCACAAAGCACTCGCTTTAGCTTACGATGGCATTGTCCAGCACGTTGTTTTTCAGTGGACGTCTTAACGATTAAATAGTGGCGTATATGCCACTATTTAATCGTAATCGTAGATAGAACCGTTCAGACGACTTTAATACTGTAAAAAGACGTACACGAACTAATATATATAACTAACGAACTAACTTTAAAATCGTACGTCTTGAGAAACCAGCCTCATTTGATACGTTAAGAAAATTATTTACATTAAAAAAATACTCAAGAAATTCATAATAAAAACGTTTTAAAACTAGGTTATGGTATCTTCCATAGCCATTGTACTCCTAAAGAATATGCTCTGACATTGAACTTCTCCACTGCACTTGAACAAATAGAACCTTCGTAGACAGCGGCGTATACATATCGCAGCATTTTTACTCAACTTCTTTTTGTTCTCAATAAATTATGAGTCTTTTATTTGTTTTATATTTATAACCAATATTTGTATTAGAACTATGACGTTCAAGAGTTACATTGAAAAAGGATTTGTGTATTAAATAATGTAATGTGTTATTATGGCGGGAACTACGATTTGTAAAAGTTATATTAGAAGCAACACCATAAAATGTTATTTTAGATCAATACCTTAGAAACGTTTAAAATAATCCATTAAAGGTCTGAAAAAATCTATACATATAATCAAATTGTAACTGATCGCTGTCTTGTACATGGAAGTTATTTGAGAAAAACTATTATTAGGGGCATTCATAAACGCAATAAAACCCAAAACAATTATTATTATAATTTTTGTCTGCTTGTCTGTGCGTTTATTACCGTTAATCTCAGAAACGGCTTAACCGATTCACTTCACTTAACATTTAGTGTTTGTTTTATCTCAATCGGTTTATAAATAAAAAAGTTTTAAAAAACGTAATAAGTTAAAGTTGATTAAGTAAACAATAAAAGATAGATATAAGTTAATTAATAGTAGACACAAAATATTTACCTTTACAACCTGACCAGTGGTTGTTTTCGTGTCTTCCGAGTCATTCTTGCTGAGGTTAATTCCTGGAACGGGAAATACAACAATAGAAATTAACAAATCTTCTACTTAGGAAATATCCTGAAAAACGACAATCGTGAGGAATATTACAAAACTGCAAATCTTAAGCATTGGTAATTATATACAAATATTCCAAATGTACACGCATTAACAGAATTAGGGGTCAAGAAAAAGCGAACATTTTAGAAAATTCCAGTTTTATCCTGATTAAAACTTAAAAGTAATCAAGTTATTGTATTTCCAATGATCTTTACCAAGTATTTAGGATATTTAGGTATATCAACGCGAGAAGTCGGGAAAAGTGCGAATGAACAACATGACACTAAATTTTGAATAGCCTCAACCACTGATGCCAATCATTGCAACTTACCACTGAGTAAGTTCCTGTCCTGCAGCCAGCTCAGGCTGGTGAGGTCATCGTCGTGGTCCGCCGGTGGCAGGTTACCAGCGTTGCCGCATGCCACCCTGCTAAACAAATTACATTTCTATTAACACGTAGTCGCTTTAAATATGTTTCTGGTTGGGAGGAAAACTAGTAACCAGACAATGCACATCCGTGATCGTCGACATTTCATTACACCTGAAAGAACTCGCATAAGAATTAGTCAAACCTGAATGTTTTACACATTAGAAGAACTCATTGTGGTATGCGCCACTATCTGACGTCACCAAATCTTCAATTATAATTAGTAAAACTACAAAAAACCGACTTCAATAACTCGTTTTTTTTGTAGTTTTACTAACAAAACAGTTTAACAAGTACCATAATTGATGTTTATTTACTTTTTTTATAAATAATTTGTTCAAATAGTAAACAGCGGCATGTATCACAACGAGGTAAATGTGCTCATAAATATTATAACGAGCTCATGCATGTAAACAGTTTTCCTTCGATCTAATGTTTCGGTAAAACGGTAGTAAATGACTGGACGTCGAATTTGCTTTCTAACATATAAGTTTTACATAGAAACCCGCTTGTAGTGTTTCTTATAGGCTACACGAATTCAGTACGTTATAAGCATTATTTGATATAAGAACTAACTGTGCCCCGCGGTTTCACCCGTCGTGCAATTAAATTTAACCGACTATTGTCCAGCCTAAGTTGAACCCTATTTAATATGATTGTTCATATCGATCTAATGTCAACTTACATTGAATTACAAATATTCTTCCATACGGAGTTCAAATTGAAATGAATTATGAAAAATTCTCTTTTATTGCTCGCCTACGTAATAACAGAAATCTCTATGCAAAATTTTATGTCTCCAGGCCCAGTAGTTTGAGCTAGGCGTTGATATATCAGTCAGTCAGTTCCTTATTTTATATATACACCGATTAAAGGGTAAATAAAAAGAGACTCACAATGGCTTTATGTTGCAAAAGGGAGTGGAAGAGTTGGCAGGGATCGTCCTAGACAAACTTATAACGATCAGATTTGTGACATTCCTACTAAATAGGTAGGTAGGCTTAGGTGTTTGAGTGTAGAAGAGAGAGGTGTGCCAAATACTGTGGGTTACTGTCATCGAAGCCTATTTATTAATATAAATTTTGCTTGCTTATTTTATTATATCTTTAGCGAAGTATGCGAACAGAATCAATCACGTGTGACAAGTCACAAGGTCACCCGTCTTACCCGGTCACCTAAAAAATCTGATAAAGACACTATCAGACGCGCGCGCGCTCATCGATCATTGAGTTAAACCGCTACACGTCGCAGTTAGATAATTGAATTAGATTAAAAAATGTCGCGCATTTCTTAAAAGATATGAACCTGCATAGCTTCCTAACGACACGATAAAGTTTATATACGACGCCTTCGTTTATCTTATAACAAAAAATATATTTATCTTGATAAAACATTTTTTTTAATAATAGGCAGTTTTTTTAGTGTACACTGAAATTGACAAAACCTAATTTAATATATCTGTCACCGACCGATTGTGAACTTCGTTAGTTTATAATCGGACTAGGCACATTATAACATTTCTGGAAATTATGAACTGAACGAATCGCAATTTGGCCTGTGATTTCTCGACTGTTTTGTTTTATACCACGTGACATCGTAATTTGGCATTTTGTCGGCGATAATAAGTATAGAAGATTAAAGGTGCTCCCTCACCGGGAGCATTCGCCTGTTATGTAACATTTCATTTTCGATATTGAGCATTACATTACAATACTGCCTCCTACCTGCTTGACTAGCGAGCATTCGCTTGTAATGTCAAACTTTATGTTCGATTTTGAGCGTTATGACAAGTTGTATCAAAATATTACAGATAGTATTATTATAGGTGGCGCACTGTAATGCTCGGTTCTGATGAAATACTCGAATCTGTAAGGTTACATTACAGACAAATGTTCCCGGTGAGGCAGCACCATAAGATAAAATGGAAGATAATAATAATACGTTTGGTTCGTTAGGTTGGACATAATCACTTTATATAAAAATAATACCTTAAGATAAAGAAAAAAAATAAGTTTGTTGCGTTCGACATGATACGTTCAAATCGTGATTCCTTCAGTTCGGAATTTGCTGACAGTTTATAATATGCCTAGTCCGATTATAAACTGACCATGTTCACAATTTGTCGGTGACACATACAATAACACCGACCTAATTACGAATTTCATCACATTTCAATACAACATACATCGCAAATGTCACATGCTAATGCAATATGGATTATTTATTTTAATATATGTAAACAAATAACGTATCATAGCATTCATCAACTTTTGATCAGATACTATATTCTCAATCATAAAATATATTATCTATTCTTATGTTGCTGACAAAGTTGTGGATTTTGTCATTTGTGAGTCGGCCGACAGCTAAGTGAGTCGGTAAAAATTGATTTCAAAGGTGTTTTATTAATTGATAGATACACGGTCAAGGCACTAAAAGCGTCTTAGAAATGAAATCAAATTAAATCACTATAACACCATATTTCACGTCAATTCGTTTCAGTGACAAAGTCGTATAAATATATTATCGATTTGAGTGTGAACTCGTGTTTAGCTTTCGTTTGTGTTATGAAACTTTAACATATGCAGCCTCGAGGCGAAATAAATTTACACATTATTTTATGTTGCCAGATCACAGTAATCGTGTCATTTTTTAGAATAGGTAGGTGCATAGATTTGCTCTAAAAATACAGTGTCAATACTGGTAGAGACTGCAGAAGTGACACGCATGGGGCGGTTCTACCGGAGATGTAACCTAACAAGTGATTGTGAGATTTATCACTTGTTATGTTACATCTCCATGTATTAGTTAACTAAACTGTTTATGTCTAAGGGATAATTTTATCGTCACGCTTGATCTAGAGATAGATAAGCCATTATACGTCACAAACAGTTTAGCAATTTTTACTCTTCTGATATAACCAACGATCAATGTCGAGGTTCATTATCATGTCACTATTATTTGATTGAATTGAAACAAAATCAATGACAATTAGTTTATACTTTGCAAAGTTTTATGTCACATGCTTCCAACAAGAAAGGGAGGATCCCTTTCCCCCTTTTTCCTTTTTCCCAACAGGGAATCATTGACAAAACTTCTACCACATTCTGACGACAATCTGAGAATTATTGAGAATTTATTAAGTTGTAAAATAGTAACTAAAGTCGTTGAAAAAGAAATAGATTAATAATATATTCTTCAAGCTTAAATGTTTATTACAATAATAGCCATAGACTTTATTTACTTCGAAATATAGGTCTTAATTACAAATTGCGACGTTTATTTTTATTTACGATTTTTATAAGGCTGAATTTGATGTGTAGAGGTCAGAATTCGATTTACAAAATGCTGAAATTGATTTGTAGAATTCCGAATTAAAATTAAAAACCTAAATAACATAAACCATACAGTAGTTTTTCTCATATAAGTTTAAAAAAAATATAAATAATTACAAGGTGATAGAGACTTCTGTACGATATACAAGATGTTTTAACTAAGATGATCTTTCCACCACAGTTTTCAAGTTTATTTGGTCTCGATAGGCTTCTTGCTATTTTTTGCGTTAAATCAAAATAAACATAAGCATGAATGAATAGTAATTAAATATATTGATTACATTACTACAATGTATTTTTTTTATGAAACAAGGTGGCAAACGAGCAAGCGAGATCACCTGATGTTAAGTGAGCGCTACCCATAGACATCCGCAACAAGCAAATGTGTTGCAGATGCGATGCCTACCTTTAACGGACAGAAGAGGGAATAGACAAGAATAAGGATATTTCCTTTTCCCCGTTAACCCCCTCCCCGTCCAATTCTCTTCCCGTTACCATCCTATCCTATTGAGGAAAGGATGGGAAGGGGAAGAGGACTGTAATTAGGCCTCCGGCACCTCACTCATCAGACGAAACGCAGAGTACTTCTACTTCACGCCTGTTTTCTGTGAGGTCGTGGTATTTCACCGGTCGAGCCGGCCCATTCGTGCAACACATGTTGTTGTTGCGGACTCTACCACTGTTGAATATATAATAAATGATAATATGTATAACGCGTAGCCGCATACCGTGCGTAATAACGTTTTTATGGTTAAAATGTCTACTGAATGAAAACATGGCATAAAGTACAAGAGACCGTTTTAAGCCCGAAGTGCCAGGACCTCACAGACACAACAGACGTAAAAAAGGTATTTATAGTACTGCGATCCATCTGATGACTGAGGTGGTCCGCAGACTCCGTGCGCTTTCTATCTCTTTCTCTTCTCCGATGCCACTTTCGCCTAATTAAGATATTGGAGATACATCGGGAGTGATACTAACGCTGGTTGCGGCGTCTCCATGTCGGAATCATCCGAGGCGTCCTCGATGTCGTCGAAGTTGTCGATGACCTTGCCGGAGACCTCGAGGCGGCGCAGCGAGCGACCGCTGGAGGCCACGTGGCGCGCAATCTGCCGGATCAGCCGGCGCGGCAGCGGCAGCGATGCTCGTGCGCCCCGCGCTGGCGACCCGCCCCGCTCGCCACGCATCGGCGCCATCTATCGACAACCATACAAACTTGTTACCAGTTACCAGTGCTAGAGTAACCGCAATAGACGAAGGAATTAATGTACTGCGACCTCACCGAATGCCGGTGGCGTGAAGAGATATTTACCAATACATGTACTTTGTAAGGAATGTCTATACTATGTAAGGAATGTCCTTAATGGCGGCTNNNNTGTTAGGGTTCTGCAGGAGCCATAGTCGTTGCATGAGTGAGTGTACAGCTCCTTGGAAGACAGGCGAGAAGTAGATGTATTTTATGCTTCTTCGTTTCCTTCTGTGTCCAACATAAAGAATGGCAAAGCATCTGCAACTCAATTGCTTGTTGCGGATGTTTATGGGTAGCGGTGGTAGTATTCAATGTAACATCAGAGGAACTGTTTATTCGCTTGCCACCTTCTATAAAAAAAAACAGCAAGTTGTTATATGACTTAGCTGTTTCGACCAGCGAAATAGCAGACTAGAACAAAAGCTGCCAGCCCGAAGATATATTTTGCTGCTAGGTTTACCAAGCTTCCTGCGGTTAGCACACATGTAAAAGACCCAAATATTCTAATGTAATCATGTTCGATACTTACAATGTAGTACTTATCCTAAGACATGCATGTCATGATGATTATTGATTCACATAACGATGGTCCATTATCGAATATTGATAGCAACTTTTTTTAAGTCATAAAAGCTAATCTATGCGTTTCCATTACCGGACTTGGGTTTCATGAAGATCAAGATATACTATAGAGTCTATATTAGACAATGAGAAACGGTATTGGTTTCGATGCAATTAGACCTCATTTCCACTAAGTGACTAGCCAGCCGCACAACTGACCACGCGTGAATCCTATTTCTTCGGATACTACTAATATACCTCCGGGAGTCTCATCTAATATACAAAATTCTCGAGTTTTCTCGAAATTTTTTATGAATATTCTGTAGGTCTGGAATAGGTCATAAACTATTTGTCATACCCCTAAGTGATAAGCTTGATCCGCCGCATAATCGCCCGAAATCCGCCCCGACCAGCCGCGCTAGTGGAAATGGGGTCTTAGAAATCTATCCTAATAATTTACTTTTACAACTAGTTCTGATACAGTAGCCACAATACGTATGTTTGACAAGGTGGACCGGCTATCGGCGGCTACTTATGGTTGCGGTAGCCCGGTTACGGTTAGCAAGGGATCGATTTTTGTAGAGATAATCAGTGGACGCACACGCCCAGCAGCAACGCTAATAATAATGTTTATTGCCGCATTCTAAAGATCATTAACAACGATTTACTTCAACGTTAGATCATAATCATTAATAAATACGAACTACGCTTCCGTTATAATGACTGCAATCATTAAAATGCGCGTCAGTTCACCGAGGTACTTTAGAGCAAAAAAACAAACAATTACACCTACTTTGTATATTATACTTCATATTACAAGTACGTTATGTTTGTAACTGTTTTGAATTGCTTGAAAGGGATTTTATACGCTCAAATTAAACAACAACAAAAGTATTTTATCTATACATATAAAATGTAACTGATCGCTGTCTGGCCATGGAAAATATTTGAGAAAAACTATTATTGGGGGCCTTCATAAACGAAATAAAATAAATAAATATGCGCTCACGCCCGTAACCCAGAGGGGTAGGCAGAGATCATGGATTTCCATTTGGCGCGATCCTGGCACACCTCTCTCGCTTCTTCTACATTCATACATCTACGCATACATGCTCGTCGGTTATGGGTGCTCCTTATATCGGCCTTTTTTAGTAAGCCACTAATCTGATCGATATAAGTTCTCCTAGGGCGTCCCCTACCAACACTGCCACTCACTTTTGCTACATAAATTTGTTTCGTTATTCTCTCTTCATTCATCCTTTCAACATGCCCGAACCACCGAAGCATTCCTTTCTCATAAACGAATAAATAATAAATAAATATGCACTCACGCCCGTAACCCAGAGGGGTAGGCAGAGATGGATTTCCATTTGGCGCGATCCTGGCACACTTCTCTCGCTTCTTCTACGTTCATATATCTACGCATGCATGCTCGTTAGTTATGGGTGCTCCTTATATCACCCTTTTTAGTAATCCACTAATCTGATCGATATAAGTTCTCCTAGGGCGTCCCCAACCAACACTGCTACTCAATTTTGCTGCATTTCAGAAACGGCTTAACCGATTTGGGTGTGGTTTTCACTAATGTATTTTGGTAAGCTTCACTTAAACCTTTAGTTTTTTATCTCAATCGGTATATTAATAAAAAAGTTATATCAATTTAAAGAACCATTTCAAACATTTGTTCGATAAAAATGCTATAAAATAGAGTACTATTATATAGATTACTGTTAAGTAGGTAATATTATTTCGTTTAGGTAAAATTGCAGTGTGGATGAAACCGCGGGGCACAGATAGTTTAATATGTTTCCACTACTATCATATCCGTGCCCTGAGTCGTCCAAGTTAATTTGAATATAGCACGATAATAATGAATTTATTCCGCAAGACGCAGATCAATTTTGGAAAAGACGAAGGCAAACGTGCAAGTGTTATGTGAAACATACCAAAGTTGTAAGTTTTTAAGAAAATACGAAGTTTTAAAAGAACGAGGAGACGAACATTGACATCCAAATACCTCACTTACCGGGAGAAGAAACATGAATATAATTGTGTATTTACGTCTAATCTTATTAAATTGATAAAGTTTAAGAGCTAATTTTATCTTTAATTTTATTGAATTCTATCTCTATGTAAGTATTTCTCAAACAATCGGTTGCTGTTTGAGCTCATAAGTCAGCAGCCGGAACTATATGTTGGTTAAGTATTATATAAACCTTTTTTTAATACGCGAGAGCATTGCAAAATGAATAAAAAATGTATGAACCTTTTAAAATATGATTGTTTCGGAATCGACAAATGTGTTTATTTTTAGCTAGAAGGTGTTAACCTTTTTACTAAAAATAAAGTTCATGTGAAAGTTAGTGGCGCCTTTGTGTATCACTATCACTAGTTCAAATAGACATCGAACAACCTTCAGCTTGCGCCTCCAAAAGAAGCACAACTCTGGAGGAGTATATTGTCTTATCTATGACGTTAATTCTTTGAACTTTTTATAAGAAACATAAACCTCGATATCTGGATATCGACAAGGCATGGTAATAGTTTTATTTAATTTGCGATGAGTTTTTAAAAATCCTTTACCTTTTCTCCGTAGCTCTAGCGGTAAATGTGACTGGTCTTAAATCTCCATCTTACACATAACATTAGCAAATACAACAGTACCCGATTTCACTTTCAGTATCCGACACAACGCGTAGATAAAACCTAAGGAAGTTTATGATAAGTTAGATTCAACCTCAATGTAATCGTAAACCACGTTTTCAGGCGGTAAAGTAAAGCATCACGCGACTTCATACTGAGTAGCCTGAATGTTTACGTAACGTAATGTGTGTTTCGCGTCTGAGATGAAAACGTATGTTATCTTCGAACATCGCAAGGAGAACTAACACAATCAAATAATCAAGCGGCCTTAAAGCAGTAGGCAACATGGAAGCGAACACGTAAGATCGAGATTTCAGTTCAGTTGTATATTTCATATTCGACATTTATTTCTATTATATTTAACGGTCATTATACGGTACAATATAAGTCATTCAATCCAACCAATCAAGAGAATGCAAATAAACGTCTACACTTAAAACACGGGCCTTGATAATGAGCGTTTAAACAGATCACTTTGGATACGAGACAGACAAAACATAATTTATTAAATTCACAACTGTACTGGATCTTGAACAGATCTATGTTTCTTTCACGTAAAATTTCGTAGACCGAGTCGATAATTGAACGAGAATAGAGTGAAATTTTAAGTACCGCGTCACGTTTCCTTACACGAGAGATTTTATAACTTTAACGAAGCAAGACTTGCGAAATGAAGTTTTTTTTTAGCTACGCTTTAATGAAAACGAAACCTTAGCTTTAATGATTTATTTATACTGGACTACAGCGAAGTATTTGGATTCATTGCGTTAGGCATCGTTTCAGTTAGATTATTTGCTAGGTCAATAATTTCGCCTGGCTACAGGTGACCTTGATGCTCATCCGCAGTAGCGTCGATGTGTCTTATTGTTTGGAATAGTGTTAGGAAACATATATTTATAGTTTTGTAACATCATGCGCATCAATAGGCAAAGGAAAATCACATTTTTACACATGATATTGTTTTTTATTAAGGTCTCCAAGAATTTTTTCTTATACATTGTGTCTCATAACTGGTACTTAATTTTTTTATCATTTACAAAAAATTTTTTTTTTCAAAAAACAACAGTTTTTAATGCAAAGACAAATGTTAATTTTTTGTTCGTTTATTAAATTCTGCGGTCACCCCGCACCAGATCCGACCTCGAGTATCATCCATTATGTAGAGGAAACAACAACCCCAAAAACATACAAAATACAATAAACTCTACTGATACTTAAAATTTCGGTTAAATTTAAATGTTAAGACAAACGTCTCAAAGAAGTCCGAATTATTTTGTATTACATTTGGTTTAGATATTAGGAGCTACGGTGATGCATGAATGGCTCAGGTGGAGAAATACTACTAGAAGTAAACATATTAAATCGCCTTGTCTTTTGCACGTCGACAGAGATAACCGAAATCCTTCACCTTTCCTTTTGTACGCAACGACTAGTAACCCTTCAACTTCTTAAAGGCGGAAGTTAGAGCGAAAGCCCATTCGTTTTCTAGCCCTTTCTCCTCTCAGTTTTGTTATACTCCTCCTCTGTCCTACAAAGAGATTGACAAAGCGCACACAACTCTTCTCATTGTTGGGGTATTTACGGGTAACGGTGCTGACATCAGAGGACACAGTGGTGGCGCAGAATTAATAATGAATGGACTTCTCGTTGAATCATTTGCCGTCGCCTTTGCACTTGCAGTCGACGACTTGAAATTGGTTTCTTTAGAAGCGTCAATAGTCCAAAGCTAGCGTGTGCTGTTTCATACATTGTACGTAGGATGCCGATGCGCAAATATAATCAAACAAGGCAAGACGAACTGTAGTCCGAGTACTAACTCTCTTATAGATATCTTTAATCGGGAACAAATCCAACATAAGAAACAAACTCGTAAGCTAGGAAAATTTTACTACTTCAGTCTTTCACACCGCATATTATTGTGAGCGTCCCGCAAAAAAAGAGCACTGTCCACTGTATTATAAATATCTTGCATGGCTGTACGAAATCCAATGGATTTGTGATTGGTAGATATTTGAATTTTGGAATAATAATACTCTAATAATAAAATAAGCAAATACAACAAACTCTTGGGATTACTTCCTCCAGTGCGGGCGGCACTGACACAACTAGAAATCACGATAACCTTGCTAAAGTGAGGGATGACATAATAACATTAAAATTACGAAAAACGACTCAAGAATAGAATGAAATGCGGTTAGGATGGCATGTTATCTGGTCACCGATTTTATAAAGTAAGATTTGATATATTATTATATACTAAATCGGATTACGTTAGTAAGCGTTAAGTATAGAATTAATTAGATTATGCGAATCGATAAATAGTATGGTCTTGAATGGGAAATCGTTTTGAACAATTTATTTTATTAAATAAATAAGTAGATTGAAACGGGGTGACATTTGGATGCTAATAAGGGCACCTGTGACGTCACTCGAACCGGATGCAGCGCTCTCTTTCCGGAATCGATGACGGCCAACAACTCCACACATAGTATATGCAATACGTTTATACGTAGTACCTATACTTTCACATTTCAACAGAGATATACCAACTCATTGGATGTATAAAAGAAATGACAGTGCTATCAGAAGCTGTCGAGATAAACGCAGTCGTTTAAACTCATTTAATCAGCACTATGTTCTTTGTTAGCTGAGCAATGACTACGCATACATCGTAATAGCAATGGTGAACTACGTTTCTCAGAACATATCCTGTGACACAAACATGGATAAAGGTCTCGTTTTAAGTTATAGGAATCTTATTAATATTTCATATTCAAGGATTCAAGTTAATTAGTATATAATTCTATTCTACATTCGCTCTTCGATATTATTTTTATACATATAAATATGGACGTCACTATGTTTCGCTTTTTAGCCAAAACACACACAGAGCGATTGTGATGGTGGGTGGTAGTGGCCTCGACGTTCCAGTTTGTCACTATGATGGTTGCATGTAGATGGTTGTAAGGGTGTAAAAGATATCAAATCAATGTTATCAATATTTGTATAATTAGAAAAAAAGGAAGAACCCAACGAAGTGGGTTTGTGCAACAATACTTTTATAAAGTTAGTGCTTGACGTCTCCCACATTATATTAAGTTGAAATGTAGTCTTAGAAGATAAATCACACCGTAGATTGACCTAGATTCGTAAGAAAAGGTTGGGGCTTACTGGAGAATTTAGGATTCGTCGTAGTACCTATTTTTTAAATAGGATGCAGAGCTGCGTGCGATCCAAAGGATGTCTAGAAAAAATAGATAGAAACTAGGAGATGTCATTATAATTTTTTCATAATAAATTAATATACGAGAGAAGGCTAAAACGTTGAGACTATACATTTTAAAAGATGAGATAATATATAAATAATAAGATTTATTAATCAACATAGTACTAATTTAAAACATTTCTAGCATCTTCTGTAAAGTCTTGAATAAGATTGAAGTAACACTGTATTTTATTTTACAGACACTCGAAAAAAGGTACAAATACTTTAATATCTTTTACGTCGTAGGGAAGTCCTAAACTAACGCTTGTATTTTTGGTGAAACTAGTTAAATCTACAATTCTAACGATCGTTAACTAGACAGGTGAAGAAACTAGACAGTGAGTGAAACTAATAATAGTTCTAGGTCGACTAATAATAGCGAGTCTAAAGCTTAAAGTAACTAGGAATGTACTAGAAAGAGCCTTTTCCCCCGACACCTAGGCTTAGTGCAGCGAGGGTTAAAGAAATCTCAACCGCGCACTAAAGGTCTGCACGACGGCAACTTTTGAAGCTTTTCCTTAAATACCAAAAAATCTAAATTGATAAAAAAAGTCTTATATTGGATCTGGACCAGTATCATAAATTATTAGATGACGAGAAATCATTGCATGCATCGGCGTGTTAACGCAAATGATTACAAGACAAAAAATACGCAGTGAAAACTGGTATTTACTGGTTCAGCTCATGGTGATAAACCATTACTACGTTAAATTACTACATATTTGGCGTCATTACACGTGGCACAGATAATTAAAACAACTTGAAATAACCTTATCATAAATTGGGAATCGTAAAATAAACATCATTATATTTATTTTAACAAACTGTGACACAATTTAACAGATGTAAGAATTACGTAACTTAATATTATGCTATAAATGACCTAAATCAATTCATATCGTAGACTTTTGCCTTCATAATAGATTCCAAGAAAGAGTTTGAATAACGATTAGTTTGTTTACTTACTTATTGAACAAACAATTGTAAAGTTAATAATTTTT
>JWHW01042886.1:521873-547367 GCA_000931545.1 Papilio glaucus
ACATTATGTAATAATAATATATATGTACTGGATAAATTAAGATATAAAGTTATCATGCAGCTGAAGATTAAGTGGCCTTGATAAGATTGATATTGTTTTAGATATAGATATATAGCATGCAGGTGATATAACTAACATATGTAAAACTAAGACTCAAAATAATTTTTCAATAAATTTAGCATAACAGCTTTGCTGTAATTTCACAGTATTGAAGTAGTTAACTATTAAAGATATTATTTGTATATTAAAATTATTATTTACTGAGGATTTGTCAGTAATATCACAATTAGTTCAATGGGTATTGAGTAACTAGCATATTGTTTTTCTGAGACAATTTATTTTTAGCATTCATATAGGAAGTGTGAAGTGAAAACTAGGCCACTGTAAGGTCTAGATTCTATTTTTAAATCGCTTACTCTGATTACCTATCAAACACCAGAGACACCAATGTACAAATTTTTAACAATATATAATTATTTGTGCTATCAGCATACATAAGAAGGTCAAAGAAGCTTAACAAAATACTTACAAGGACAAACAGATGCAAATCAGTCTACAACACTCACTTAACACAACTGAATCCTCAAAAATATTCAACCAATATAGTTTATTTGATACATCCAGAAAATAGCGTAACTCTCTCGAAAATAACTACGCGTATCAGGTGATGTGATGTAACAATAATTACCATGTGTTTTTGTATTCATTAGGTCAGCAGTGGCGTCAACAACGTGTTGCTAGGAAACTGGGGTTCAGAGAGCGACCGCGTGCGCGTCGACGTGCGTCGTGCTTCCTACGTGGAACTACGACGTGCAATTTGGTGCACGTGCCGACGCGGACCTTAAAGGGACATTACATAACTGCAGGGATAGCGAACAAACGACACGGAGGACATCACTAATACGACCGTCAACCATCCATTCCATATTTAGATGGAGAGCTAACGTCTGCGTCTTAGCATACTTCAGGCGACTCGGTAGGTAATTTTTAGATCCGCGTGTAAACGATACTGAACGATACACGTTGTAGGATGGGATGGACGCAACGCGATGTTATTCGATTGTTATTCAAACAAAAAATTACAAAATGCGCATATATAGACTAGACATGAAATGCGTAATCTTAGTCTTTTTATTTGTGACAGAAATAAATCAAACATCCTGTGAAATAAAAGAAACATGACGAGCAATATATACATTTTATTAAACTTACCTTGTCGATGTCACGTTGGTTTTAATCACAAATTAGAAATTAATAATAATAAACAGCATTCCGCGGCCACCGTTCTCGAAATCAACACTCAACAAACACTTTAACACCCAATCAGACCAAAAACTAAAGAGTAACCTACATAAATAAACATATGATACGATTTGATAGAAGTTTTCTTGTTTATGCCACTCAAAGAGCATATAAAATATGCCACAGTGTGTGTAATAAAGACAGATTAAACATACTACGAGTATTGTGTGCATGGTGCAAGTGCCATAAACAACCGATAACAATAATTCTCTATAAAGTATAATTCTAATGGTACATGAACATTTATTTATGCTTTTCCAATAACTAGTTATTCATAATATTTTTTATTTTCACCTCTTATGGAATATCTCAATAAATTAAATAGATAGTAATAGGTTTTTTTTTAATATGTCGTTTCGTGTACAACAAATAGAAAAAAATATAATTTGAACTTTACTCTAACTAATAGCTGTTATAATAAAGTACTAGCTGTTCCCGCGACTTCGTCCGCGTTGAATCCAATAAAAATGTGTTTTCATCGCGCACAATTAATAAAAACTTTATTTTTATTTAGTTGCTACAACCTTGTGCAATCATGTGCGACGGATGATTTAATTCTAAATTCCGTGGGTTATTTACTTGATTCTGTTTAAACTTTTGTGTAAATTAAATTATTCTTTTCTTATACCACACGATTTATTTTTTAGTTATTAACCAGTAAAAGTTCTATAAAAATCCAGAGAGAGATTAGCCAGAACAGAAAGACAAACAACAACTTTAAGAATTGGTTTTTGTCCCTATACCTGCCCAATTCTCATTCTATAAGCGGTCGGTACAACCGGTTTTCGTATTCCAAATAGATCTATCTATCTATCTATCTGTAATTTCAATCGTCTCTTCCTTCATAATTACCTTTCAGGCAATGCGTCCATCTCTTCTTAGGCCTGCGCCTACCGATATACCCCTCCATACTCAAGACTAAAACTCTACTTGTTGTCCCATTATTTCCTCCTCATACCCATACAATGCTAACCTTTCGCTTCTTAATCGTCAGGGATTTTTAAAATTATTCTTCATAATATTTTGTTTGGTTGTATGTAAGTCAACGTCATAAGTTGCTCCAATTCTTTCATTTCATTTTTATTTTAAATTAAATGTCGTTACGTAAAGTATCGATCTATCAATAATTTTTGAAATATACATCTGTAAAAAACAAAATAAAATACATACCACGACCATACATTTTTCTTGGAGAAAAAGTAGCCTATGTGAATGTGTAAAACCACTGTCCACTGCAGGACGTTCTAAAATTTTTTGGCTGCTATCTACCTATTTTGAGTTTTTGAGTACAAATTTCGCCAAATATCTTTTTTTTCAAAAATCATTTAAATTTTATATATTAATAAAAACAAATAATTGTAATGTCTTAAAAAGTGGCAACAATACTCCTATCCAGAAAGAAGAAAACACGTTAAACTTGACGTGGACTTAAGTAGCTGGCTCACTTGTGGCTCACTTTATTAAACAATAATGTGCAAGAATTTCTAACTAACATAGTATTATAAGACAAGTGATTAATTTTAATAATCGGATACATGCTATTTCTTGTAAGAAGATGGCTCTAAATGTCGTAAGTGCATTTTATTTCTTGATTAAAAAAAAGGTTTTGACAGACATTTTCCGGAATCGGTAATGTGTGTGTCGGTGTAGTTTTAATTTTATAAATAATATTTCTTTCACAGAAAATGTATACTATTTTGTGTTCGTTGCTGTTACCATTACTTCTAAGTCAAAATGCGGATGCGGCAGCAGTAATATCCATTGATTTGGGTTCAGAATGGATGAAAATAGGTATCGTGTCACCTGGTGTCCCTATGGAAATAGTGTTAAATAAGGAATCAAAACGTAAGACGCCGGCCGTGGTTGCGTTTCGAGATGGCGTGAGAACATTTGGAGAAGACGCTGTTAATGTGGGTGTAAGATTCCCTAAAAACACTTATAAATTCTTCTTGGATTTATTGGGAAAATCATTTGATCATCCATTGGTGAAAGCTTACAAGTAAGGTCTTATCTTTTATCTATTTTTTTTCTATCAAAGTATTTTCAAAAGATTAGAATTCAAATAATTCATTTAGTGCAGTTGTGATTAAGAAAAGTTTTAAAATAAAACAATAATGTGCTTAGGAATTTATTTAATAAATGCTTTTAAATATTTAGAAATAGATGCAGCATCATTTTTTTTCTATAATTAACCAACATATTGATATTTCAGGGAACGGTTCTCATATTATGAACTGATAGCATCTGATCGTGGTACTCCTGTGTTTGTACATGATGAGAATACAAAGTTTACTCCAGAAGAACTAGTTGCTCAACTCTTAGCCAAGGCAAAGGAGTTTGCTGAGATCAGCCATGGTATGAAGTTATGATATTTTGTCACTAGATTATGTTAACAATTAACTTGCACATGTTTCATTTCCTAAAGGACCAAGTACTTTGGCTGGACAGTCTTACTTCTTTAATTTTATTTCATCTCCAAAAGAAGAGTTAATTAGTTTGCTGTCATAATCATTGCCTGAATTTTCACTCAATATTACATGATTTTATAGTTAAGTTTTGAACTAGTTTAAGATAAGTGCTGTAAACTCTGAAATACTTTATTAAACATGAACAAATTTATATTCTTCATGACTATTAACATGTGATCCTTAAGAAATATGTTAGGCATGACTTTGAATGATAGCATTATAAGGGAAAAGTGTGCCTTAAAAGTGGATGTTGTGACTAGAATTTAGAAAAGTATGATGATGAGATGAGATGAATAAAGAGAGAATAAATAAGTAAGAGAATAAGTTGAGTGCCAGTGTTTGGAGGGGACACCCTAGGAGAACTTAAAATGATCAGATTAGCGGCTTACTAAAAAAGGGTGATATAAGGAGGACCTGGATGAATGTATAAGAAGCGATAGAGGTGTGCCAGGTTCGCGCCAAATGGAAATCCATGACTTTACCTACCCCTCTGAGTTATGAGTGTGAGTGCGCTTATATATATATATATATGTGCACACTCACACTCTATCACTGTTGTTTGATTTGTTTTTGATTTTGTTTATGAGCAACCTAACATTCATACAATGTCTGCTGGGTTAGCTAGTATATTGTTATTTCATAAGAACTGTGTGATTTAAGGGCAACCAATTAGTGAATGTGTGATTACTGTGCCTGGGTACTTTAATCAAGCAGAAAGAAGAGCTCTTAAGGATGCGGCAGCTCTTGCCGGCCTCAATGTGCTTCAACTTATAAATGACTATACTGCCATTGGTATTAACTATGGTATATTTAGACGGAAGGTGTGTATTCTTTCCATTTTAACTTGTTTTTTTTACAAGGACAACATGTTAGTTGCTGTTACTTTAAGAATTGAATAAATCAATATTTAAAAAAAATGAACCTCTATTACTACTCTACTACTTATAGCTTATTTTACTAACAAGACATTGTTAATCTAAAAACAAAAAACCCAACTGGCTGTATGGTTATCATTGTTCATTACCTCATGTCACCTATGACACTCCAAAAGAGATGCAGTACAAATATAATAACACCTCACTCTTCAAAATCAGTCAAGGGTTACCCTACTTCTGGATAATTTAGTATGTTTTTTATCCTACTTGTCCTTTTTTTAATGTTATTTTTTTTTATTGAGGATCATCAAAGAATAATGAATGGGTTTAAACAACTTAAAGTTTCTACTATTGACTAGATTTCTCCCAACCTACAGTCGCCTATTGCTGAATGTAGGCGTTTGTCATTGATCACCACAAAGTTTTTCTCCTGCTGCCCTCATCCACTAGATTTAGATACTAGATTAAGCCCCATCACTAGATAAGAATGAAATATTTATATTGTTATTACTTTGGTGCTTTATAATTTTTTATTATTTATAAAGGAAATTAATGAGACAGCCTGGTATACACTGTTCTTTGACATGGGCGCTGTGTCCACTAAAGCGGCTCTGGTTGAGTACAAAACTGTCAAGATAAAAGAGAAGGGTTATGTGGAGACTGTACCCCAGCTGCAAGTCATTGGTGTTGGATTTGACAGGTTTGTAATGTATAATTTAAATATGATCACCGAGTTTTATTTAATTAAAAAAAAACATCTTTTGCTCTATTTTATAAGATTTTCTTGGAAGTACTTTACTAATAAACATTTGCAGTCAGTCGTTTGGAGCTGATATCCTAGCTAGTTTTAACAAATGAAATTCTATTCTTTATATTCTTCCACACAAAAATAACTTGTTAAGATTAGTGACCAGTTACTTGCAAATAACTCTGTAACTCTACCAACTACTTACCTTATTTTTAAGGCTTTCAAGCAAAATTTTTGTATACAACATCAATATTTAATTTTGCTTCATGTAGTTGTTGTTGAATATTGATATCTCTCTAGTCTAGGTTTTGGCTAAATTGTTCTGTTTATTTATTTATATTTTGGTCTTTTACAGAACATTGGGTGGTTTTGAAATGACATTACGCCTTCGCGAACATTTGATAAAGGCCTGGCAGGCGAATGGTGGTGGTGACGTCAGAGCGTCGCCCAGGGCAATGGAAAAACTGCTGAGAGAAGCAGAGAGACTGAAAATAGTACTATCAGCCAACACAGAGCATTATGCACAGATTGAGAACCTATTGGATGATAAAGACTTTAAGGTTTTGGTGAGTAGTTTTAAAATTCATTATCTGTTAAAAAATTATGGTCCTTGAAATTTTATTTTGATAATCCTACTAATATTATTATACATGCGAAAGTTTGTAAGTATGGATGATTGTTACTCTTTCATGCAAAAAGAACTGAATGGATTTTAATGAAACTTTACTATAATATAGCTTATACATCAGAATAACATATAGGCTATAACTATAAAGATATTTTACTAATATTAAATAATGGAAATGTTTACCTTAAATAGTCCTACAAAAAAGCCCGCGACAGCATATATCTATCTTTTATGTGTAAGCCATTATTGCCAAAATAGTGAACCATCTTTTAATTATAGGACGGAACTAAGTTTCCTGGGCCAGTTTATTTTAAATAAATCTTCAATTTTAATTAATAAAAACAAGTTTCTATTTTTAGAAAGTTGTAGTCTATATTTTTAAAAATTTAAGCACAACCAACTATCCAAAAATAATAATTATGAGAACTGATTTATTACCTCTGGGAGATTCCACTAGAGAAAATCGTAGACTTTCTAGATAAATTTTCTTGCAGGCAAGCTTTCATGCACCCATCAAATATTGTAAGATTTTTAATTATAGGTGACCCGAGCAGAATTCGAAGAGCTTTGTTCAGATTTGTGGAGTAGAGTATCAGGAGTTATTCAACGAGCTGTGGCTTCAGCTGCTGGTTCTGGCGAGGGGGCTAAGTTAGTGCTAGCCGGAGGCGCAGCCCGAGCGCCGGCTGTCCACGAAGCCCTGCGGAAAGTGGTGGGACATGAACCAGCGAGATCCATCAATGCTGATGAGGCCTCTACCATGGGAGCTGTATATAGGTTAGAAAAACATAGAAAGGGTTATTTTTAACCACAATTGTATTAACTACTGGCTACGTGAATTTAGTTTATGGAATTTAACAGATGTTTCAGCATTTTAATACGTATTATTTTTTAGGGCGGCGTCACTAGCTACTGGTTACAAAGTGGCTCCATTGAACGTCCGTGACGCGGTATTATTGCCCATACAGGTTGTTTTCACAAGAAATGTCGATGGTAATGAAAAATTGGTATGTATCTTTTAACTTCCAATTAAGTATAATAGATTGCGAAATTGCATATAAACATATTTATTTGATATTCTTAAAAAAAACCGGTGGTCATGAGGACTGCCGACAGAAGTGATAACTCAAAACCAGTGGGACGTTGGTTGCTGACGCATGTTGCGCATGTTCATGCAATTGATTAATTAAGATTTTCTCCTACCAAATAAAGACGGTATAATAATAACACGGCTAAAGAAGTTTTCACTTCAAAAATTTAACAATTCTTTACAAATACTAGGAATATTTATATTCCATTTAATGGATAATTAAAATATGTATATAATAGGTATTAATAAGTAAATCCTTTATTTCAGATAAAGAGAACATTGTTTGGTCCCATGAATCCTTATCCACAAAAGAAAGTGATCACTTTCAATAAACACACTGATGACTTCTCTTTCAATGTCAATTATGCTGAGCTCGATCACATACCTTCTACTGAATTAAATTACATCGGATCTCTAAACCTAAGCCAGGTTACATTGTCTGGAGTTAGTGAGGTTCTTGGGAAACACACTGGAGAAAATGTTGAACATAAGGGTATTAAAGCCCATTTCAACATGGACGACTCTGGCATTCTTAATTTGATCAATGTTGAATTCGTAGCGGAAAAAACTGTGACAGATGATGATGAGGACAAAGACAGTACTTTGTCTAAGATCGGAAGCACTATCAGTAAACTATTTGGTTCCGATTCTGAAACGCCAGAGAAAGCTGAGGAAAAGACCGAAGACAAACCAAAGGAGGCAGAAAAGAACGAAACTAAGGCGAATGAAACAACCTCAGAAAAACAAAACGCCACTGAAACTGAAAGCAAACCGAAACCTAAAGTAGTTGTACTCAAAGAGCCAATTAAGAACGAGGAGCAAATCTTGAACTTGCAACCATTATCCCCGGAGCAATTCAAAGAATCCAAAACTAAAATCAAAGAATTGAACACAATTGATAGGAAACGAGTCGAAAGGGAATCTGCTTTAAATAATCTGGAGGCTTTCGTTGTGGATGCTCAGCTAAAAATTGATATGGACGAATTTTCCGAATGTGGAACCCAGGAACAAATTGAAGAAATTAAAAAGCTATGCAGCGAAATATCGGAATGGTTGTACGATGAAGGCTACGAAGCCGACACAGAGACATATGAAGCAAAACTGGGTTTGTTGAAAGAAAAAACAAATCCCATTTTTTACAAACATTGGGAACATAGAGAAAGGCCTGACGCTGTAGCTGCGATTCGTAACATGCTAAACTCTTCTCAAGAATTCCTTAAAATGGCAAAGAACTTAACTAAAGATGCTAATTCCGAACGCGATGTGTTCACTGATGTTGAAATTGATGTACTGGAAAAGAAAATTGTCGAAACACAATCTTGGCTCACCAAGTCAGTTGAAGATCAGAATCAGTTGAAGAAGAACGAAGACATAAAATTAACGGTTGATAGCATTAGAGAGAAGATGTCTAATCTAGACAGGGAAGTGAAGTATCTTGTCAACAAGATGAAAATATGGCGGCCGAAGAAACCCGTCAAGAAAGATACCGATAATAAAACTGAAACGGTTATAGAGGCAGAAAAGGAAGCCGCTTCTGAAACAGCGGAGGGAGCGGAGAAGTTGGTGGATCAAGAAGAGAAACCGGAAGTCCTTCCGGAAAAAAAAGAGGATACTGGCGGTGAAAACGTGGAAACGCTGCAAATATCTGATGAAAATCTTGAACATTCCGAATTATAGGTTTTGAAATTTAATTTATTAGTTTAATTTATTTTTTATTATGACAAACAATCGGATTTGTTCACTTTTCGTATATATTACAAAGTCTCGCACAAAAGTATGTTAAGTATAGAGGCTAATGTCCTGTAGTTAATACTATTTGAGTAATTCCTAGTAATAACCTTATTCCTGTTAAATTTTTAAGCTTAAAGTTTTACATCACAATGCATATTGTTTTGCCTTATTCTTAAGTGAGAGGTTTCACTGCAGTTATGTATATGAAGAGCGAACAAGTTCGGAACAACAAGATAAAAATCTCAATTTCGGTTCCGCTTTTCGTTTCTTTTCTATCACTGTCTATACCGATAGAACTTAGACGCTGAGTGTGATATGAGGTTTATTGAACCTTTTCATGTTTTCGTCAGTTTAAAAGAATTTACAATCTTTTACAAAATTTACTTGTAATTTTATTTAAAAAAAAGTTAAATGCACATAGTACAAATTAAAAGATAACCTGTGGTCTAAAACATTACGCGTCTATGGTATGTCGTTAATCGATAATCTATGGTTATAATTATAATTTTTTCATGTCTATTTAACTTTAAATAAGAGCGGCGTCTAGAAAGTTTAATGATTTTTATGCAATGAACCCCAAGTTAATGATAAACAATGTATTGTATGTCTTGATGTAAACTTTTATGTGATATATGATGACTGTACATTTGTGAGTTTGGAACTGTTTTTCTGTTACCTATACTGAATGTTTTTTTTTTATTAATAATTGGGTTCAAAATGGGTTGTTTTATCTAGACTTTAATGAATTTGTAGAACTAGAAATTTATTAATTTCTAGTTGTACTAATTCATTAGAAATTAATTAATATATGTATGTTTTATTTATTCCAGTATTGTTAAAAAAAATTCGAAAGGATTAGCGTGAAAAGTTTTTTTAAATAATTTCTATATGTATATCCGTGGAGAATTTGTGCATTTATACTAACTTTCACTATAATTACGTAGTTTCAATGTTTAGATAATTTGTAAGACATAGTGGATCTCTATAAATATCACTTATACTCTGTGAATCAATTACCATAAGAATATTGTAATAAAAGAATAAACTATATTGATGTATAAGGTTTTTATCGTATGACATTTCTTTGTTTTAGTTAAATATTGCTTATTATTCCTTAAAAAAACTTATGTAATATATTTGGTATCAGAAAACAGTTCATATAATATAGTTCTTATAATATTATGTCATTGAGATTTGTTCACTACCCAGTCGCAAACGAAAATAAATTATTGAAAGAATTTATATTGTTGTTTTTATTTCTTTATAATTGGTATCTAAAGGTATAATAAAATATATGAATTAAACTCTAAACTATGAATAAAATAATCATTTTTAGTAAACGTAATAAAAATTATTCATACAAGTGTCCCGAAACACAACGTCAAGGGGGTAAGGGCGAAAGGGGTGGTGGTACAGGTTCCGGGAACACGAAATATCCCGAAAGATGGAATGAGATCTTGGTCCCTCGATAGGTAGTCACATCGATCACACATTTAAGACTCACTGTTTTTTGTATTAAGGGCTATATAAAAATGAGATTATTTTATACCAAACGGATATAAATAAGGCTAGATGTGATCTTTTAAAGTAATGCAATACCTAAATTCATGCCGAAGACAAGCATTTGAATATTCAGGTTTTATATATAAAGTGAAAAAAGTCACTGAAAAACCCAAGTGATTGAATTATTTTTCCCAGAACCTGAAATATCCACCGTCTTGCCCACTTGACGTTGAGTTTCGGAACATCCTGTATAAATATTTTGTTTGTTGAAAATCGGAAACGTTGAAGTATAAATACCTCTTACCTTACGCCCGTATTCAATGAGGTCAAGATAATTGGCATTCGAGCCGACCATACAAGCCGTACATGGTCGTAATTTTAGAATATATTGTAAAGTTTAAAAAAGTTAGTTACTGATAACAATAAATCTTTATTGCTCACTACAAATCAAATTCTATATTGTCTCGACTCCTTAGCTCGGTAAACCTGTATTTAATGAGCTTCCCTTACATACTATTTTACAAGTTTTGTGCGAAAGAGAAAAGGTTTAACCAAAATTAGAACATTTTTTCAAATTATATAATTAATGTAAAATCTCAATATCTTTGTATATCTGTGTGTGTGTTTGTGTGTGCGTCCGTGCGTATGTGGGTGCGTGTGTGTGTGTGAGTGCATTTATTCATGAATATTATAAATCGCACTCACACACAAAATACAACAACACAAATTAAACCACATTTCCCCTAAAATGTAATGGTGATCAATGCAAACCAAACGAACAGTTGGTACGTGGTTAGCCACATCCTTTGTTCCAATATATATAGGTCTACAAAATACTCAGGTTAATATGTTATCATATATGATATATTAGATATGATGTGAAATAATTTGGTTTGTATATTCAAATGTTTGAGAAAGTTTGTTATTATTCAGATCTAGCTGTGCCCCACGGTTTCACTTACCCTGCAATTTTATTTAAACGAAATGATATTACCTACTTAATAGTAGTAATCTATATAATAGTACTCTATTTTATAGCATTTTTATGGAACAAATCTTTGACATGGTTCATTAAATTGATATAACTTTTTTATTAATATACCGATTGAGATAAAACAACTCTAAATGTTAAGTGAAGCTTACCACAATACAGTAGTGAAAACCGTACCCAAATCGGTTAAGCCATTTCTGAGATTAGCGGTAACAAACGCACAGACCAACAGACAAAATTTATAATAATGATTGTTTTGGGTTTTATTACGTTTATGAAGGCCCCTAATAATAGTTTTTCTCAAATATCTTCCGTGTACAGACAGCGATCAGTACATTTTCATTGTATGTATAGATTAAAAGTATGCATTGGCGAGTTTGCTACATGGTATGACATTGCTCCGTAGAATAAACAATTAAATTCATTTAACAATCCAAGATGCACAACAAAAAGTGACGGTCAATCGAAAAAACAAAAAATATGTCGAAAATAACCAAAGAACGGCATTTACAGTGGTAGAGCCCGCAACAACATCTGTGGCACGAATTGGCCGGCTCGACCGGTGAACTACCATGACCTCACAAAAGACAGGCGTGAAGTAGAGTATTCTGCGTTTCATCTGATGAGTAAGGTGCCTGAGGCCTAATTCTGGTCCTGTTCATCTTCCCATCAAAGAATGGAAAGGGGAAGAGGACTTAACGGTAGAGGGGATAATGATAGGAAAGAGAAATAACCATTTTCTGTTTATCCTCTCCTCTGCCCATTAAAGGTAGGCAACGCATTCGCAACTCATTAGCTTGTTGCAGATGCCTATGGGTAGCGATCAGTTGATATCGGGTGAACCGCTTGCTCGTTTGCCAACTGCTACTGTATAAAAAGAAATCGAACTGCCAGGGAACGATTTTAGTCTACTCTATAGTAGCATTTCCAAACTATCATTACAGTTCTTCAAGATAAGAGTAGTATCTACTTTTTTAAAGGCTGGTAACTCACTGTGCTTAGAGTTCTTATGGTGGTTTAGATATTCACGGGAGACGTCGATAACATCCAGGTGATTTAGCTCGTTTGCCTCATATTCTAAGAAAGTTCTACTGCCAAGCCACAATGTTTTGTCATAAACAATTTGTGTTCTGGATTTTATTCTAGGAATTTTTATTTCAATACGAAATACAATTTTATTTGTTACTAGCTGTACCTTACCTTCTTAATACTGCCGTAACCTCATCATCACCTCCCTGCTCTTTGCCCGCGTATGTGAAGTCGACACAGTATGGCCGTAGCACAGTTTAACAATCACATATGATTGTTAAAACTTAAAAACTTTTCAATTTAGCAAGTAACAAATTAGTGACTCCCAAAAAAGGGTAAGAATTTTGTTGTCACTGGTGTAAAATAAAATAGAAATCTTGTAAATAAGTAGCTAATTTCCTTTTGTACAAATTAGTTCTGTAGTTTTGATTAAAAGGCCCAACATCAATAGAACGGCCAATTCAGAGCTTAGATGAAAAGCGCAATTGATTTTACAAAGGCTCTTTGAGATATTTCTCACTGATGTTTAATTAGTTTAGGATTGCAATATAAGGGAGCGAATAATCAAACGACAAGATGAACAAAAACTGGTTTATTGTGCCGTATTTCCGGTAATATGGACAAGAAGCAAATATTAATTAAAGGTACTATCTGGTCTGACTTCTACCATAAGTAGCTTAGTTTTTTGTTATCGTCGGAGTGCTAGATTGAGATATTGAACGCTGCAAATCATTAATCTACCTTCGCGATTTGGATATTATCCATGACAAGGTCAAATACGTGCACTTTATAACCTAAAATGTAATTGTTACCAGGATCTAATTCACAAATATCAGGATATTGCCATAAGATGGGCAAAAATTTAAAGCTGACTGTATGTTAAAAAAATTAAGATAGACTCTCATCGACCATGAGATCTGCTTGTGAGTATTTCCGTCATAAGTGGCTTGGGGAAATTGTGAAATTGTTTCCACATGGTGTACAGTATGGAATGTAAAAAGTTGCACGTGGACTTAAGCTATGCCAATACATGCCTCGGTAATTTCTCGCCACGGGAGCACGGGATAGGGAAAAAACTACATAAGTACTTTTTGCGCTGCAAGCATACGTGAAACGGTCGACCTATAGTTTTTTCGCATTATGTATTTCATACCAGGTTTATATTTTAGATTATTTTATACCAAACACAAAAATTATTTTAACTATTAAACACCAAACGTTTAACTGAAGTTTAAATAATATGACTTTATATTTCGTAACTACTCCTTTAGTCACAGGTTTTTCGATTGTTTTCATACTTATCCCTCGATATCCTAGCATAAGAAAATAGAGTTTTATGACAATTATTAATTTCTAGATTTTACTACCCACTACTATGTGTTCTAATAGAACTGGCCTTTTAAACACGTAAGACAAAAGCCAGAGATTTTTTCTGTAAGAATAAAAATGAAATCTATTGCTTTATGTAAGTTGAGTTTAGAACTTGTAAACATTACATCGTAAGCCCCGATAACTAATTACTAAGCAATCAGATTCCTCTGTAATTAATAAAAATAAATAAATAAAATATATCCATGATTTGTAAGCAGTTCAGAAGGTCGATTAATTAAATCCATCCTGTGCGCTTAAGCTAATTGTCCCATCCATCATAATACAAAGTGGAATTCCACTGAGCTGACAAAATGAAAATTGATGATTTCCGTATAACGGCCTAATATTTTGTTCTTTTTTTATAAAATGGCGATCAAATTTTATTTTGGTAATGAAAAACATATAAACTACGAGCGGTTAAATATATCACACGCAACAAACACATGCTTAGATATAAATTATACGTTAAATATGCAGTTATCTTATTTAAAAGAAAATATGAACTCATCAGAATGAATTGGCTTGGAATCGAATTCCGATTATGGAGTTGCAACAACAACGATAGAATTATAACACTATTTTTATTAAAGAATCACTGTCAAGTCTGCATTTGTAATTCAGAATTTTCACACCCAATTTAAGTTAGAATATGTTGTGTTTTGTTATACGTTATAACCTGTTTACGATGGCTATCTCTGTCCATTCCGGATATTTTAAAAACGCTTCAAAGCTAATAAATAAACTTATTCTGTCAAACACACTGCAACACCTACATAACGATGCCGATACATAGAGTCACAATTTAAAGTTTGGTACCACTTTATTCCCAGTGAATGTTCCATTACTTTTGTTTATAGACAGTTGTGCGTTCGTCGTTCAAGTTATACCGAAGCATTTGGTTTGTAAGTTGTAACATAGAATTGGGACATGCAGACGATATCGATAGATATTTTAACGGAAGCAAAACTTTTTAGTTAACGTTATTAAAGAAGATTTTATTATTGACTCCTCTGTCCTAATCTACTAATTAAGTATGTAATTATACGTATTTGCTAGTAAATATTATTAAAGTAAATTTATTAGTAATTTAACACCGTGTAATGTTTACTATTAAATGTTTCTGTAAATATTGACAAGCTGACCATCGTCAGCATTTTAAATCAAATAGTATATTGATGGGCGCATCTTGGTCCGGCAACATCCAGCCATTGACTTTTTTCATCGGGGCTTTTGTTTTGTCGAAACCATCCCGAAGGAAGCAGTCGGCGCCCGCGCCGTCCATTGGCGCCTTTCTCCATTAGAGCGAGAAGGTGTAATTTATAGCGCGTCAGAAAGAGTCAGAGCGATAGCATTCCGCGCGCCCGACCGGCAAACGAAACGATCGCGAGCCAAATGAATCCAGTTTGGTTGTTGTGCATCGGTGAGATTGCTGTGTATGTTTTTATAGTGCCAGTTTTATTTCCGCCGTGTGGTTTAATAAATATATAAATTTGTGTGTGAAAAATTCTTGTTTGACCAAGTGGATGATGAGATTGTATTTTTGAATTATTGTGAGCTGATAACAAAGACCTGGAAACGGTAAGAATGCAAGCTATCCCTCAGTCGTCCCTCTTTTAAGAATGCAGTGTACCTCAGTTATTTGACTCCTGCGCACCTTGCGTTTTATTCAAGTATCGAGGAACCAAGTTAGAGAAAATGGCCTTACCCTTACATTATTTATAGGTCATAGTTTCGTAGTTTTTATTCAAATTACCGATGCTCTGAGAACAATGAATTGTTTTTTATGCATCAGTAATGAGACAGTAATAAATATGTACAGTTTTGCATATCGTGCCATTATAAACTAAAATAGTAACAACATTGAACGACAGAATAATTGTTTGGACTTGATTAAATTGTAAGGCGGCTATTTAAATTGGACGATTAGATCATTTTATAAAGCTAATGGTGCTACAATTGTAAAGCGCTACAGAAAATTATATTTATTTCATGGTACTCTAAAAATTAACACTTTTACAAAAAAAAAAATTAAATGCTCAAATAGTTGTTTTATACTCTTTTTATATGATCACGTGGACAACAATTTTTAGGCATATTATTTTAAGTAATAAAATTCACATAATATAAATATAAAATAACACTGCTTATTAAATACTGCAATAATGAAGTTGAATTCTTTATAGGTCAAGTATAAAATATATTTTTAATAATCGTACTAATTTGAACATTGATTTATTGCATTAGAATCGGGAATATATTCGTTGGATATCTCAGTATTAAAAGATATCTATCACAGCGAAGTTTAACTAATGTTTTTATTCGTTATTTGTAAATCCAATGATAAACTAAACCTTGTAATACAAAATTGACTTTTATGGCGTTAGGCCATACCGTATTTGAGTAAGCTCAGAAGAAATGTATACTGCTTTATTGGTTAATGTAATATATGTAGAGCGTAAAAAATTGTTTATTTGTTATAAGAAAATACTTAAATCATTTAACAAATTTTATTCATTTTATCACCACGAAAGAAGTTTCCGTCTAGAAGAAACAAGCTCATAGGCTAATATTTACGTACAACGTAGAAATTCACTTGGGCAAAACGCCTGTGTGTTTTTTTTGTGCCTGGCGTCGTCTAGGTGAATTTGTATTCGGTTGGTATAACATTTGGATGTGTTTGTGATTGATCTAATAAACATTTGACCATCCTAGATTGTGCTCAATAGTTGGAAGAATTCAAAATAACACAAACATTAAATCTGTTGACTTGTTGTGTACAGAAGCAAGTTAGTGATAACATTGCCAGTGTTTGTTGGTCAACAAATGTGACAATCTTGCCACTGAAGTTAACATTTGTATCAAATTGGTGGTGGTGGTCTCAGTTGTGATACTATGTAATCAACTCTTATATTTATAAAAGAGCCTACATCGACAGAATGGTTACAATATCTTAAAGTTTTTTTTTGTAACTTATTTTTTTAGAAATGATTATATAAAAATCATCATGATCATGTCAATGCTTTTAGCGCACTCTTACGGTGTTTCTTAAAATACGAATCGTTAACTTTTTGATTTAAGCTCGAAGGAATATAAAAACATGGGTGTACGAATATACCCTGTTGTGATATTCCGATAAGCACTGTATCTATGTTCATACTAATTATTGTGGTATCTTTTAAAACCGCCGGTTCAAGGTAACATATTAAGTATAACATGTCTGGAGGAATGTTTTTTTCTCTTATTTTAGGCAACTGGACCTTACTCGGAATTTTAACGCTCATGTATAAATCTTTGACGGATTCTGTGGGCTGTCTATTGCTACTTTAGCTAATTAGGTGGGCTTTGGTTTACAGATTTTATTGCTACGATTTTTGTCTCGTAACTAAATACCAAGAATAGCACGGCTCAAAAGATGTAACATACCTCCAGATAGCTAATCGACTTCGTTAAATTCGTCAATTCGCAGTCAGGCGTTTCCCGCGGTACGAGTTTAAAGTCATCTTGTTTGTAATAAAAAAATCTAACTCAAATCTCTCAGTTTTATTCATATTTAACCAAATTTGGCAAAAACGAAATTAGTATTCTTTTCTAAAAATAATGTGCAAGCTATTGTTGGTAATCCCAATTGGGAACGTTCAACGTCAGCTTAACTTAAGAAGCCATTTTTTGTGACTGAGGTGCCTGACTTTTTTTGTGACTAAATCGGACAGAGACAGAGACAGAATACAGTAGACGTTTTACCTAGTAATAGTAGCCTAGGTAGTGTATAAGTTTGGAGGTAGCGCTATCAGATAAGACCTAAGCCCCGGCACATTTATGACATTGGCATGTTCGAAAAGTGTATTTATGTTTCTTTGTGTGATAAAAAGATATGTATTTTGATTTTTAGTAAACATCATAGCGTTTTTTCCAGCCAGTTTTATTTGAATTTTTTTTATTCGATGTCATTAATCTTATTACGTTCGTGTCATCAGTGCTGAAATGTCGTCTCTTTTTATTGGGTACTTATTGCTGTGCGAAACATTCACAAGATTTGGGTCATATGCTATTACCCACAAAAACTCGCTTATAATCACTCTCATGTGTAATAAAGAGGTTTTTGTGGGATTTCTGGCAAATCCCCGTACCGTCTAGCACTCCGTAATACTACGATAACAGACTACATACTACACTTTCTCCAAATTCATTTAAGTAGATCACGGTTTACACCACGTAGCAAAATTTGCTTTTTAGTCGCCAGTTACGATAGAAGAATACCGTAGATTATGTGTAGAAGAGACGCAGCTTAAGCGGTGTGCCGATAAATGTTCAAATTGAAATTCGCACTCTACCTATCCCGATGCGTTACGTGTCGTCATGTAACAATGACATCATGTTACATGCCGTAAATAGTTAGGTCGCAAGGTTATCAAATAAAACGTTGATGATTAATTCATCGGTAATGTGAATGCGATAAAATTCCGACACATACAAAATGAAGGTACGGCCACATCTGTCACAGATGAATAACTAATGAAGATGGTGTTATACGTGCTCTGGTGCTTACTAACTTACTCCTAGAAGTGACAATCGACTCTAGTACATCGAACACGTAGCTCTATATGGTATCGGTAGTGGATACTTGAAGCCAAAGATCAAGTTAAATATTTTTATATTTAAATAGAATTAAATCGTTTGAAGTATCTGTATTATCATAGTTTATTGTATAAGCAACATGCTAAAGAATGTTGTATTAATACTTGTAAAATGAAAATGTATGGATTTAGAAGAGAGAGCGGCGTGCCAGGTCTGTGCCAAATAACAATCCGTAAACTCTACCCATCCCAGTTGGGTTAGGTTTGTTTTTTAATTAATATTTGGGTAGCAATTGAGTTCTCGTTCCATTGAATACTGCAAGGCTTTTGAAAATCACTCAGGGTCACTTTTCCGGCATATGAACGTCTGAATACCGGTGCTATATATAATGCTTGTGACAGCTTGTGATTGTTCGACCGCTTGATGCATGCGCTTCGATATCACGCTCGGGTGTACCGAAATAATTGCTATACATTTTGTTGTCATACAACACCCTGGCATAATATTACTCTATCTAACATATAGATAACTAATTCAACAAACTACACATATATACTACTAATTTTCGGAGATGTCGTTGCTGGTAACCTTATTGACGGTTCTTACAGCTTCATCGAATACAGGGCTCGCGAACCGAGTGATCTTGAGCTAAAAAAAATAAAAATTCTAGGTCCCTAATGTAATCTAGGGGCCTAGTTGCTGGATTTAGCAGCTATCGGTGTGGGACACATATATCATATAATATAGTTTAATATATTATTTTATATTTAGTGATATTAGAAGCAATCAAGCATGTTCAGTAAGATTGTTAAAGAAGACGTAAAAGGCTGGTACGACATTACGACGGAAGAAGTTAGTGAGTAGTTTGGGGCTAATATAAGGAACTTTATTCTGGCATGTGTGGCATCTTTGATTGTTAAAAGGACCTAGAGTTATTGGAATGCAAATTCTACTCGATCAAAACTGTTAAGTCCGCAGCTTGATTTAATTTATAACACGATCCAAAGTAATGTATACTTAAGGTCTAGTTTTAGTTATTTATACTAAGTTGTTCAATGATCGAGCTTTGGTTTGATGGAAATTGATCGATTGAAAGTTTTGAAATTTGGAGTAAGTTCGTTAACTTTACAATTTCCTCTGTGTTCATAATTTGTCAAGTTCGATTATAAACCGAAGAAGTTCACATTCAGATTTCTCTATTAATTCATCACCTTCATTTTTTGTACCACAAGGGCTCTGCAACGCATTCGTAACTCTTGAGATTGTGGTGAACTTGATAAGTAACGATTATAATATCGGATAATGTACCTACAGCCCTTGACCTCCTCAGTGACCTTGCCCCTTTCTATTTAAAAAAAAAATTAATTACTATATCAAGAAATAGTCATTAACGAACACTCCTTCGATTCGATTTCTTTCTATCAACTATGGGACATTTAAATGACATGGTCCTCCCAACTCCCATTACATAATGGACACAATTCATCAAAGCAATAAAGAAATTACGAAACGTCAGATGTATTCGGCATGACCAGCGATTATAAGCTTTTCAAATCAGATAGCTGATAAAAAAAGGTATCAAGTTTAACGAACTTGGACTTCGGATGCCAAAAAACGATCTCGAAATACTTGATTTGCTTTATGCTTTTCAAACGTTGTCTGACAAAAAATCAATTTTAATTATGCCCGAATTTCATGTAGAATGCAATTTTACTTTACATTCATTCTTATTATTCTTCTGGCTTTGTATTTACTGTTATAGGATTTATATGTACACAAGTTCAGGGTTTTAGTGGTGGTAATCAAATAGTAAGCGCTTAGAGTTCTAAACATTTGTATGGATGTAAGAATGTGGAAGTAGCTATAGCTTTGTCGGGAGGTAAAATGAAAGTACATACACACATACATTCTCATAAATACCATACATCTCTACCTATATTTCTGAGTTGGTTTAGTTATAATGTATAAAAGAAGAAACTGACTAATATGTATCAACGCACAGCCCAAACTACTCAGATTTCTGTTTCAGATTACGTAAGCGAGTAATAAGCTAAGGTTTTTCAATATTCATCCCCTAAAGGTCTAAAGTAAATAAATATGGTAGGGAAGTTTGTATGGAGTACATGTCGCGGCGGTCGAAACCGCTGGAGACAGCTAGTATTACACATAAGGAGAGACATACGTTATTTACGTCAGAATGTTTAAAGTATTTCTACATTACAGTTTCTGGCATAAATGGATGAAATAACTTTTATGGTAAACTTGCTTTATTGGGAACCTAGTTGTGATTTATTCCTAAGAAATTTTTTAAATAATTACGCGGCATACAAAAAGACGATGTGTTCGAACGTCTGTTTTTGGAAATGTTCTTCTGACAAGTCAATTACGATGCTTCTCGTAATCATTCGTTTCTCGTCGAACCTGTTAGTGTGGAACGCGAATTGCAACGGTTTTTCTTTGAATGCCTCCTGTACATGGCAGCTTGTGATGCCGCCAGACTGGCAAAAAAAAAATAATAATAGAAAGATCGATGAGCAATTGAATGAACTATTTGAAAAAAGAATGCTATGAGTCCAACAATGAAAGCGAAATAATTGGATGAGTCCACACTTTTATCTTGATAGTTTAGTAATTACGATAGTTTTACCTGTACATTATTTCTTCTTGTGTATGAAGTCCAAGGTCCATACAATTTTATGGAAGAATAAAAATAAATAAATTAGGTAAAAATGTCGCGTCTTCTATATTCATATGTGATTGTCGGTTACAGGTAATGACAACATAGACTTTAGTATGGGTTCCAATTCGGTGGGTATAAGTTTTGTAGAAC
This sequence comes from Papilio glaucus, assembly GCA_000931545.1. Classification (NCBI taxonomy): domain Eukaryota; kingdom Metazoa; phylum Arthropoda; class Insecta; order Lepidoptera; family Papilionidae; genus Papilio; species Papilio glaucus. Next base: position 543,012 of record JWHW01042886.1, read on the forward strand.
GTGCCCTAATAACACTGAAGATACGACGATAAGACTTGATGGATACGTTTACTCATGATAATACGGTGATAGTAGTAGGTTGTAGTAGTATAGAGGAAGAAAGGTAAAGTACTGCAACATTAGCGGTTCAAATGTCTGTTACTCTGTTCTTTTGTAGGATAAGGGACCAAAGGTGAGGCGCGTCGCATGATATTAAGTGTAGTGTAATTAATGTAAATAGTACATTCTTTTTCGTTCTAGCAAGTTCTACAAACATACCGAGTCTGCAAGTACTTATACAAAAACACATAAATTCTTAATTTATTGTGCTCTACAAAGTATATTATCTATTTGTATTAATTTATTAAAATAAAGCCTTTGCGTGAGGCATATCTGGTATCAAGAATTCGATTATTACAATTCTCATATTTATTATACGATCTGTTTGTTCGTAAAAACAACGGTACTCCCGTACAAATTGTTACTTGCTCGGAGGTCAATAAAACATGTGGGAATGCACTCTGTAACGATAGTCTCAGCGTTAATGACCACTCACTATAACCACACTTCACTATAACCTTTATACATTTTTGTGAGTAAAAATATTTGGTCGTCCATTCAGTATTAATAGTTAATGACGACAAAAATTAAGTAATCTAGGCTGATCCAAAGAATATTAATTAAACGAAATTTAAAAGGAACCCATTTATCAACTTCAATATGAGTCTGCGTTTTCTGGCAACTCGGAAATTCTAGCTAAGGTTCTAAGGTAAACCTTATTTTACTACAATAGAAAAATTTATCGTGCATTTATTGTACGTTTAAGTATTATTCCCAGATGAATAAGAGCCATGTAAATTAACTATAATAAATTTTGACTAAATACTACTTACTGCCGGTAATTAAAACCAAATTCTCGAAGGATCGATAGATGTTAGGTACTCGCAAATAGGTTTACACTAATCCGCGCTCTACCATTTCAAGCGTAACTGTAGATGCCGCCTCCAGTTATAAATAAAATATTATTTGGGAAGTCTATTGCTAGACATAGATTTCCCCCAGGATTTACCACAAAGATTAGTTAGTCCCTTGATGAGCTGTACGTGGCCATCTTTCTTTTGGTCACACATAAAATGTCCCAGAAAGAATTAGTCCACATTTATGTAGGTGAGACTACAGTTATGTGATGTGATAGCATTGCGGTTGTCAACATTTACGAATGGTTTAATAGCATTAATTAATTTAGTACGCATGTAAACAAATAGACTTCGTGTTGTTGATAATAAATTAGTTTTACATTGCGGAGTTGTCTCGTGTTTAATTTACGCACGCTGCGGCTGTTTACGATCATACGACAACACGATAAGGATGTGTACGTGATTTGAGAGGCATAGCGCGTCTTGGTACTGGTACGGGTGATTTACAAACATATTCGTGTCCGTTAAAGGAGAGCAGTAGTATAGGGCTCGACTTACGGACTGTAAGGTCGTGGGTTCAATCCTAGGCAGGACTTTACTTTGTATAATTTATTTCACTGCTCCATAAACGGTGAAACAGCGTGAGGAAACCGGCATGTCTTAGAACCACCACTAACTCTAACAGTTGACTGAAATATGACGAGATTAAATTAAAAATGGTTTTAAAGATTAATTTTCAAGAGAAATGATTCAAGTAGATTTCGTGAGAACGACATAAAGATTACAATTTATGAGCTTTATCAATTTAACACACAAAATAAACTGCGTTCCTAACGGTGGTTTCGAAAAACGTAACAAATCAAACGACTCGTAATCGCTTCCGACTCGTACGAGCATCGTGTACCACGCCATATTTCACAATATATCTCCGACAATGGCTAGATGTACAACACTAAATAACACATATAAATCCACCTTAACGCTATAGCGCCGCGAAAGCACTTGCAAACCCACCGACTAAGAGGCCTGGGAAAAATTGTAACTTCACCCTCGAGAGCTATATTTTCAAAGTATTTTATGCTTTATTACGAAATAAATGTTATTGTATAGCATAACGTTTGTTCCTTTATTTAAAGAAGAAGGTGGCAAACGAGCACGCTGCTCATCCGATATCAACTGACTACGCTACGGCATCTGCAACAATCTACCGAGTTGCAGATGCATTGCCTACCTTTAATGGGCAGAGGAGGGAAAAAAAATGTCTTTTCCTATTTAAAATTCCTTCTCAAATCCTTTTCCCCTTCCCATCCTTTTCTTATTAGATGGGATGGGGAAACGGAGTAGAATAAGGCCTCCGACACCGCACTCATCAGGCGAAACACAGAATAATTCTACTTTACTCCTGTCTTCCCTGAGGTTCCCGTTCTATTTTCATCTCTTTCTCTTCCATTCCTTCTACACTCCCTTTCTCTTTTCTGCATAAACGTTGACAACAAATCACAGCACATACTAGTATTGCTGAAAAAAGAAGGTAAAACGAAAATATGAAATGAACTCGATTTGTTAGTAATATACTAACTTTAAAATTTATTTCAAACTTGTTGAGTATTCCAAGCCCCATAGAAAGTTTATTCGGTAGGTATTTGTGATTTCCGAAAACATCATACATATTTCAAGCGACGTGATTAATGAGGCTAAGTTTGGGCAAAAGTAAGCGTTTGCTTATCGCGCCGAGTGGCCACTTAATGACTAATCGATTCGTCAACTTTGAACCGAATTCTAATTGTCGATTGGTCGGAACAAATTTCACAAACAGCTGTGTTTTAGTGCAATATGTCTTGATAATGTTTTCAAAGTAATTTATGGCGAAGTTTTAGGGTAATTTATTTTGTACAAGCTCTTTGAACTCTTGAAATCCACCGACATTTTCGTTTTCTTACTTCTTGTACACTAATATTAAAATGGAGATAAATGTGATGGTTTGTAATGGGTAAACTATTTAACTACTTTCAATAATTCTTGTACCATTAGAAAGTTATATTATCTATGGAACTATATTTTTCTATTAACATGCATTTTTGAAATTATACTGTACAAAGTGTTTTTACATATGTACCTCGCTTTCTTATTGTTAATTGGCTATAATAAAGGGCTATTAGAGTAAGTCGACAGTTACAGAAACAACTATTGTCTCTATGTTGCTAGGGACTATTTATTTACAACAATTAAGTTAATTAGCTGAAAAGTTGTATTTATAAACATTATTAATTTGTATTTATGTACATATTTTATATATAGTATATATAAGTAAAATTAGGGTTAAAATAAAATTACATCCCTCACCTATAACGTTTTTTCCCGACATCTGGTAAGTACTTTACTTTGCGTGACAAATTATTGTAAGTTATTTCTATTTAATCTATTTTATAAATTAATGTGTGTTCTTAGAAGTTACTCTTACAGTAGTTTATTAAATAAGTCATGACAAAATGACAAGGAAAGAGTAATTCAAGAAGTGCCATTGTCAGCTCGAGCGGACATTTTTCTCCGAACAATGGAACAAAAATTGCTCGTAAATTTTTCCATTTTCGGACGTCTCGTTTGCTTTCTATTGCTTTTTGTTCTGTACAGATTAAAAGAAGTGTCGCCGATAAAAAATACTTGATATTTTAATAATAAAATCAAAAAGTCTTACAATACGATTACCTTTATTTCTTTTTTAAATTTATTTAAATACAATAACTTTAAATTATCCATAAAAAAACAGATATACTGGATCGTATATATTTTTTTGTTTTCCACCAGTTGCAACGTCCTCTTATGCTACCAGTGGCCAGACTCACAGATAGATGAACCTTTTCGCAATGGGCATGAGGGCAGTCTCTAACATTACCGCTTTTTGTATTGGACCCTTTTATCCAAATTAGTTAATTGTATACCGTAAGCTTCTGCTGTTGGTGGAAGCTCTTCACTGAAAGCTCATTCACACATACGATTACCATTATTGTTATCAAACATCTTTTTACATATAAGTTCTGGTATATTTCTGTCTCCTCTCTCCTCTCTGAAACTGCAACTTTAGATCTAAAACTAGCAACTCGATAGATAAAAGACCCAGGTATTAAAAGAGATTTCATCGCAAAGTTTTTTTTTGATCGTCGATCAAATAAAATTTTAATTAAATATTTCAATCCGTAAAGTAAAATGAATCAATACCTGATTACTGTTTACAGTACATTGACATTAATACATGACGTTATAATGCCAAGAACTCGTGAACAAAGCGATTTACAGTTTTTAGTGTTATAAGGTATGAAGCAATAAACAAGGACCTTTATTTTTACAAAAAATATTTTACATAAATATTTGCATTTTTCAAAGGAATAAAGATAGTTGGTTCTTATACTCTATATGTTCTTTGTATTGAGAAAATATTATCCGTACGTGAGATCGTAAGAAA
>JWHW01042886.1:548635-584438 GCA_000931545.1 Papilio glaucus
ACTTACATTAGACAAGATATTTTTATACATCATAATTTTAATAATAAAATCATAAAGTCTTACACTACGATTACCTTTTTTAAATCTATTTGAATGCAATACTTTTAAATTATCCATAAAAAAAAAAAACAGATATACTGGATCATTTTTTTTTTGTTTTCCACCAGTTGCAACGTCATCTTATGCTACCAGTGGCCAGACTCACAGATAGATGAACCTTTTCGGGCATGAGGGCAGTCTCTAACATTACCGCTTTTTGTATTGGACCCAATACCAAAAGTTATCCAACTTAGTTAATTGTTTACCGTAGGCTTCTGCTGTTGGTAGAAGCTCTTCGCTGAAAGCTCATTCACAGATACGATTACCATTATTGTTATCAAACGTCTTTTTACATATAAGTTCTGGTATATTTCAGTCTCCTCTCTCCTGTCTAAAACCTCCAATCAAGATTTCGGCTAACTATTGCAACTTTAGAACTAAAACTAACTAGGCTCGCAACTCGATAGATAAAAGACCTCGGCATTAAAAGAGATTTCATCTCATAGGTGTTTTTTGATCGTCGATCAAATAAAATTTTAATTAAATATTTCAGTAAAATGAATCAATCCCTGATTACTGTTCTACATAGACATTAATACATGACGTTATAATGCCAAGAACTCGTGAACAAAGCGATTTAGAGTTTTTAGTGTTATAAGGTATGAAGCAATAAACAAGGACCTTTATTTTTACAAAAAATATTTTACATAAGGATCTGCATTTTCCAAAGGAATAAAGATGGTTCTTATACTCTATATGTTCTTTGTATTGAGAAAATATTATCCGTACGTAAGATCGTAAGAAAAATCACAGAGGATCTATTACAAAGAGTATGATCCGAAAACACTCTTGAAAATGTGTCAGGATTGCAGCTGTTGTCTTTTTATGGAATACCTTTTGCTTGCTTTGTAGAATGCGGCAATGTTCTATACTTTGCTGACGAAAGTTTACGATCGCATACATCAGTATGATCTCACGATTGTATTACCCAAACTAACCATTTTGGGTTGGTCACCAGGTACACTTAAAATCAATATATTAATTATTTTCACAAAAGCGAGACATTTTGGGTGCTACTATTGAGGTAACGCTTCATGTTAAAAAATACAACCAAGTTAAAACGAACAAAACTGTATATTTTTTCATGTGAAAAGTCTTTTTGATCGGTGTGAATTTGATTTCATGAAACGAGAAGGTTTAATGTTTTATGAAACGAAAATGTCTAGCGATAGCTATATATTGAATCGAACAATTTGTACATTTAATAAAATCTAATAATAAAAATTCAAAGCTAATAATTAAAATTAAAACGTGGCAATAAAGTAATATTGTCGCGATAGAAAGGTTAATTTCCATAGTTCCCACCACAACACTCCATCACACCATTCAAACGATTTTGACACATTACTGTTTGGCAACTGAAATATGCGCCAGTGGTAATCGCATATGCAGACTCCCTGTAAGAGAATATTTAGTACTGGTAAAAACGTATGCTCATATTACCCACAAACGCTCACGAACATCGTTTGTTTTTGAAAGTATAATCAGTTTCTTGGCACAAATTATTTGTTATAGGTACAATACCAAGTTCGAGGTATGTAGCTTCTGTGTTCTACAATTTCGGGAAGTACATATTTTCTTTTTTTAATTGTTTTTTCGTTCTTTACAACCAGGTTTTTGATGCAACTTTGCGTAGGTACAGCATGGAACAAGTTGTCAGCTTTAATGATTTCATTCGATTAGTTCGTTCGTGTTCATTATCTTTTGAGCAAAGCTATATGTTTTACGTTAGGTACTGAGAAAAGTTGTGAATTCTAATCTTTCATCGTTTCAGGCATTTCAATTAAAAAAATGAAATTGAGATAACTTAATCTCATCGGCTAATAGATGAATGGGATTTAAGGCTACGATTTGTTGTATAAGAGGCAATCAAATTACAATAGATCCCGAGGGACGCGCAAATACTATTATGTAAGTGAGCCGACCCAATTAATACTTTTCGAATTCAACAAGCCCGTCGCGCGACTACGGGACTGTTTTAGATGTCATTCAAATTTAGAATCAATTTATTTAATGCAGAATGTCAAAGGCGACAGGATCTCAGAGGACGTGTTTCAAAGTTTACCGAATGGTTCTTAGTAAGTACGGTAATTATTTTCTTATCCTTGTTTGCAGTGTATTCCTAAGAGCTTGGAGATGAATAGATGATCTAATATTATAAGAATAATACAGATTTGAACTTCGCGACTGACTTCTAAAAAAGGTGCGTTCGAAATATTAAAGTGTTGGATGAGTTTTTGATACGTATGCCACTAATATTTAAGATACTATATAATAAACTCACTAGATATCAAATTTGGATAACAACTAATTAATGCGACAAGTGCCTGACGTATCTTTGTAGTCTTAATTCTCCGCTGTGTGGCAAGGGGCGTCCACAGTGCGCCGTCATCTTGCTCTGTCCTGGGATACGCTTTAATTTCGGTCCATGCCCACCCAGATGGATTCATGTCCGCCATCAATGATCGTCGCCAAGTTTGCTTAGGGCGTCTTCGTGTTCTTGTCCCTCGTGGGATCCACTCCAAAGCTTGCCTGGGAATGTGACTGGAATCCTGACGAAGCGTATGTGCCTGGAGCGCTTCGTTACGGATGGTTCCCGGACAAAAGATTCCTAGGATCTTTCGAAGGCAGCGATTGATGAATACTTGAACCCGATGAGTTGTGACTTTTGTCACGTTCCACGTACCTAGCATGCAATTTAATTTAGTGAGGTTACGAATAACAAAAATTTATATTTAAGCATTTTTTAAAAGGTATATATCTACCATTGTATGTTAAGTTCGTTTTGCGTTGTTGATTTTATGATAATATTGATTATAACGGAACAAAACCGTGGGTCGTAACTTCCAAGAAGAGAGTGAGCGATTTTAATCGGACACCGCCCGGCGGAGATCTCTGAGCGAAGTTTCTAGTGGCGCGTTTATAATTCACTACGGCGAGGTCGCTTACTGCGCTGGAACTTAGATAACATCTCTAGATTTTGACTAGAATTCTTTGAAAACCTTTAATTGATTACGTTTTAAACGATAGATTGTGTCAATTAAACGATGATATTGTTTTCTTCTGAATATTAATAGATGACGTGAAAACTTCGTGGAAATTGAGGTGTGTGATGTATGGTATATTCATGTCATGGGAGAATTGGCAGTTTCTATGAAAGAGAAGTGGAGTACGCTAAAATTTATATATATCTAGCTATGCCCCGCGTTTTAACCCGCTGCGCCGTTTAATTCAATCATATTTTCCTGTTATATTTAATATATACAAATTATCTTTTCCTTTTTGCTCGGCTCCTAAGGGCTGCAGTGTGATATCAAATAGTCTGTAACCTTTCTTAACAAATCTACTGTCAAATACAAAAAAGATTTTTTCAAATCATAGTGATAGTTGCTGAAATTATCGCGTTCAAACAAAATCTTTAGCTTTATAATATTATAGCATAGAAATCTGTTAAAATACACTAAATTAAAAAAAATATTTCGTTACTTTTACCATCGGAAATCATTAGTAACTTATAAAAAATTGTTACATTTGTAATAGATATGTGCGCGATTGTATCATCACTATTTTCTTCTGGAAACTGGTTTGTGAATAGACCAGCTGTAAATAATTCTGATTGCTTAGCGGTGTTCTGTTTTGTGTCTCGTATTCCGACACATGCAATTAATCAAAAATTATATATGTTGCTTTAACCGGTTTTGCCAAATATTTAATTTCACGATAAACTTGTTTTGTTTAATGAAAACTAGCGCTCAGCTTATAAATGTGAGTTATACTTCAATAATCATTTTAATTAATGTAATAACCAGCGCGCATTTTGTGTGATTGGACAGAGGAATATTCCGCCAAAACAAAAATATTTAATTACGAGAAGCTTGATAATAATATCATTAAATTTTATAAAATGAAAGTCACTTATATATTTTAAAAGTAAAATAATGTTTATTTTTTCTAATATTAAAACAATGTAAAAATACACTTCTTCGCTAAACGTGGGTCAAAGTATTACAAGATTTAGCCTTGCTTTAGCGCGGCTGTAGTGCAGTCTTTAAAAAAAAATTCATGCGCACATGGAGAGCACTCAGCACGGGCCACGTTGAATGAAGTGGCCGGTTATAACATGTCTAACGCAATATTCACCTCTATTGCCTTTATCATACATGCAAAAACGGTTTCGAATGGGATTTATTAAAGGGGGTCTAGCAGCACGGGGGTTTTGAACCGAAGTCGCATGGCACGTGGGTGCTATGAATACAACGCCGAGTGCTATTCACTTGTAGTGCTCTAAAGAATCAACGAGAAGGTGTCACGGTGGTCCGTCTATGTGGCGAGTTTCCGGAAAGCTTGTCGCATGTGAAGCTTTCATATCCTTCTTATTCATTATTTTGTAAGGAAACACATCCTGTTTAATTATTGTATTACCTATTAAATAAAAAAAGTTACAGCGTTTATACGTAAGATTTGTCATCTGATGCTTAGAGTTGGATTCCACTAGAGATATAGGTTTTTTATAGTATAGTAATTTCTATCTATGTTGAGTTTTTTTTTAAGAGAATAGTAAATGGAATAATACTAAATTAGTGTTTACCAGACGGGATTGTGACCAAGCAAATAGTTTACTTTAAAGAAGTCTAAAGGACACTTAGTTATATTCCTAGTGGGAATTTTAAGCTGACTTAAGTGTACTTTGCTTTTGGGACGGTTTATAAATCTAAAATAACGGTACTTACCGCTTGTGTTTAAGACGGATTAAAGGGTTTAAAGTCTTAAACTTCTGTTATTATTATTAGACGGACCTCTTATATTTCATCCTCTTATAATCATAAGACAGAAAGAGAGAGAGGGTAATTCAAAGATGCGTAAAATTTGTTTTTAAATTTGAAGTTTGTGTTGTGTATATCGATTTATTGCTTCGAGCCCCTCCCTCTGAATTCGTTAAAGTGGTATAGGCATATAGATATAATTATACAGTTATTTTACTGCGAAGTAGATATTTCTGAGTATTTCGTTCACTGCGTGTGCTATTGTACTGTTGCCAACGAAACGTACCTTCATGTCGTACCGTTTTGTCACAGATAAGCGTATGACATAGCATAGTCTGAATAAGTAGTGTGCTCTATGCTAAAACTTATTTGGGATTGTGAATTAGGGTGTTCAGACAACGTTTTAGCGTTCATAGATCTAGAAAAAAAACATCGTTACGTCATTAGATCCGGGATCGCTTATCGATTGATTGATTTGAACTCTTCTCGCAGATACAGTCAACTAATACGACTTAGTGTCCTAAAAAAGAGTGTACTCCTTCCTTAAAGATTGGTAACGCACCCGCAGTACCTCAGGTGTAGTTTCCCCTTTATGCTATAAAAAATACAATTGTATATTATTTGTTAATCGATCTCATAGTATTCATAATACAAAAAGTATAAAACAAACTATGAATTGGTTGAAACAAGGAATAAACATCGGCGACAAACATATTTAGTGCACTCATGTAACATAATATTCTGGACTAGATATTGGAGCGAAATGGCGATTCTACGTCCCAGCCTTTTCCTTTACGAGACTAGTCTCCTTTGTAGCGTTCCGTGTATGTATTATAGTACTTGACGAAATCGCATTAGCTGTCTCGTTTGTACGGAGCCAGAGCCCCGTGACAGCGTATCGCATAGCATGAGACCGTACTGTCTATGCAAATGTATTCCCTCCCAGTAAATACATTGTAGTCCCTAAATTTCATCATTCATCTTTGCTTGCTCGATTAAATCTATTATGAAATTTAAGATAGAGACCAGAGTTGAGGATGTGTATAGGATTTAAGACCTCATAGGTATATTGCTTTTTGTTTTACTGACCAAATCTTGCTTAATTCTAATTTTCCGTATTTACCTTAAGATAAAACTGAATATCTGTTACACGCATAATTTTACTATTTCAAGAAAAGAAGGGTTTTAAAGTGGAAGGAAATAATGCTACTAAATTACTGCATGTCAACACAGTTGGCCGCCGCGAATTAGAACACAAGTTTTTAATTTAACTTTAAAATCAAATCCACAGCATTTTTTTTAAGGATGTTGCAAACGCAGGCATCTGCAACAACCTAAATGAGCTGCAGATGCGTTACCTACCTCTAATGGACAGCAGAGGGAATTAACAAAAAAGAAGGAAATCTTTAAATAAGATAAAAATTTGTTCGCTTCATTGGTTATTTTAAGATAGATTTTCCATGCTAATAATATACATTTAATCAATTAGGCCTTAATAAAAACTTCCAGGAACTACGCTTTACTTGAAATTCTGTTAAGAGGTTTCAAGAAAAGAGAAAATAGAAAGGACAAACAAGGATCAGCGAAGGGCATAGAGAGGGCACTTCATAAAATAATTAAATTACGTCGACACATAATTTCTTGTAATTCAATCTATGCCTTATGTATTTACTGTGAAAAAGGAATATTATGTAAATAAAACAAAACTGGAAAATTCAGTGTTCATGTCTTGCTGTAGACCGATAAATCGGCGCCAGCGGTGTACCTCTAACGAAACATATTTTAAGACTAGCTGTGCGCCGCGGTTTCATCCGCCCTGCAAGTTTACTTAAACAAAATTATATTACTTACTTAACTACTTAACTATTTTATAGGATTTTTATCAAACAAATGTTTGACATGGTTCTTTAAATTGATATAACTTTTTTATTTATAAACCGATTGAGATAAACCAAACACTAAATATTAAGTGAAGGTGACCACAATACATTAGTGAAAATCGCACCCAAATCGGTTAAGCCGTTTCTAAGATTAGCGGTAACAAACGCACAGACAAACAGGCAAAAATTCTAATAATCATTGTTTTGGGTTTTATTGCGTTTATGAAGGCCCCTAATAATAGTTTTTCTCAAATATCTTCCATGTACAGACAGCGACAGCGCTATCCCGACTCTACTTACGTACCTTACATCAATATGTTAAGGTCAAAATTTCGCTTAGTGAATAAGGTGATGAGATAAAATTCTTCCCCCTTAAATCACGAGGGTAAGCTTTTATTTTATTTTACAATAAAATCCAAATATCAAGTTTCAAGCGAGTTAACGTACTTGACTTATTTGTATTTGTTGGTCGGTGTACTAAATCATACAAAAGCAAGAAGTTGTTGTGTACAGGATACATTACATCACGACAGCTAGCCTGCCGTTGCACTCTGCTGCCTCCATACACCTACCTACCATGCGTTCCTAGTATTTCAGTTTCTGTTTGAAGACATAATTCATACCACACGCCAGAAATAGAAATTCGTGCTTTGCAGAGCGTTGCTTGTAACCAAGTTATTTATAATGCTCGAAAAAGAACCACGTTAAAAATAAAGGATACTAGGAAAGTTTTAGATTATCACTCGCTTGTGATCCTTTTATAGTTTTATTAGTTGTCTGAGGAACAACGTGTATCAAAAATATTAAGTAATTTTATTTTAATGAAAACGTAGAAGCTTAGATTGCGAAAAAAGGTAGCAGTGGTAGATCCTGCAACAACAAAATCTGTCGCATGAATGGGCCGGCACGACCGGTGAAATACCACGACCTCACAGAAGACAAGCAGGACAGACAGACAGGTGAAGTAATATATAATAAGTGAACAATTTCTCCGTTTAATCCGACGAGTTAGGTGCCGGAGGCCTTATCGTAATCCTTTTCCCTTTCCTATCGGGACGGGCCAGTTGGCGTGGTTACTAAAAGACTTGTTTTTCAGGTCGTGAGTTCGATTCCCACCCAGGATAGAGATTTGTGTGCATGAACATATATGTAATTATATATTTAAGTATGTATTTATAAAAGAAAAGTATATGTAGTACATAAGTTATCTGGTTTCCATAGTACAAGCTCTGCTTAGTTTGGGATCAGATGGCCGTATGTGAATAATGTCCTAAGACATTATTATTATTATCTCTTTATAACGAGGAAAGAATGGGAAGGGGAGGAGCATTTGACGGGGATATTTTCTCATAAATTTCTGCGTTGATTACATTATAAAACCTCGATAAATTCGGTTACCTCGTCTTTCATACTGTGTATAATTATAATATTTTTTGTTTTATAATCACGTGTTCGATAAATAATTAGGTCAGGTCGTAACGAGTTCAAGAGTATCAATGTTTATATGTTAGACAATGCTTATTTTTAAAGTTATTCTTAGTATTTGCAATTATAACTTTATGGTATTTTCATAGCAAATTATGTATAAAGAAACACATGTATAGATAGGTATAAGATCCTGAGCAGAATTTTGTAGCTTATCGTTTAAATTATATATGTAAAAAATATTTTTTTTATAAGAGAAGGGGGCAAACGAGCGGCGGGAACACCGAAGTGATCAACGTCGCCCATGGACACCTGCAACAACAAAGGAACTGCAGATGCGTTGCCGGCCTTTAATAAAAATGCCATATATTTTAACGCTTTAATAAATCTTTAATTAAGTAAAAATAAAGCTCTTTGCAAGATCGGTCTAGAGCCCCTCGGGGCGCAAGTACATAAGAAGGGCGTTGGAAAGTTTACGTAGTTGATTAACAGATAGCGCTGTACTGCAACGTAATTTATCTAGATCGCAGTGTAGACGAGTCGTTTTCGATACCTAGTTTTCAGTTCTTTTAATATCAACCTATTCTCGATACGGCCACGTAGCTGGCAGGGATTTTTCTCTTATTAATGATAGAAGCGTTGTTGGAGTTTCTTCCGCCACTTCTTCTCCCAGCGCTCGTCTCTGAAGTGGTAGTAATGTTAGCTCTAGAAATTCATGTAATCCGATAATAGCTACCGTCGAGCCGAGGCTCGGCCCTCGCGGGCATCCTCGAATCGGAATGTTAAACGCGTAATGAGTGACAGCTCAAGTCGAGGTCCCCTTTTGGGGCCCTGGAGCCAAGTCACTCCATGGAGCGTCTGCCGAAGCGACCTTGCGGCCTCGCAATCCGGTTATAATAATAAAGTAATCTCCCATCATCCCTCTTAGGAGGAAGCCCTCGAGCTAAGTTACTCTTAAAGAGGTTTAGGCTAGTTGCCTTCTGCGCCCTGCCGCCTCCAGCCCTGTGTAGCTGTAGATGCCTCTTCTAGGCAAATCACAAAGAGTCACAAAAAAAAAATTCAATATTATCAGACAGAAGTAACCAGCCGATACATTGGGTTTCTTTTTCCTCTTGATTACAACATTACTCGTTATATTTGGCAGCCAACAGGCTTTTTTATTTTAAGTTAAGTAACGCACTTGCGCATGGCCCTTGGGTGACAATCACCCAAAACTTACAAGTAACTACGAAATACTTTAGTTTTATTGTATGATTAAAAGATTGATCGCCAGTTAACATTATATGACGTCATTCTAAAGTTATAAATCCGTATGTTGTATGAAAAAAATAAGCACATACACTTAAAACTATTTCTATACCGTACAATTTCGTCATTAATTTTTTTTCACACATAGAAAATATCTTTAAATCGTCAATTTCAAATATATTGCAAATAGAAAGTGTTGTGAATTATAAAACCTCTAACCCCTACTTAGTTAATAATCGATATGTTTTGAAATTGAAGCCGCGTGTCACTGGTATCGATGTTAGTGACGAACCCCTCGTCGAGACCACACATACAGTTCCGGGTAAGCAGCTCGTGTTACCCATCACAGTACACCATTGATCAATGTACTACCAATGAAAACTCCACCGTCCTTATCAAATGTGACATAACTATATATATTAACAAAAGCATTTAAGTAAGTACATATGTATGTATGTATAGACATTTAACGTATTTGTTTCGAATTTATAATGAACTAGGTGTTGATGCCTGGTGTTGCTCGTGTAACTTTTAATATTGTAAAATTATAATAAATTATGTTATAGTATAGTTAATCTATGTTACTTCTAGATATAAAGCTATTTAAAAATCGATTTAGTACTTTCAGAGTTCATACATTAAATCATGTAAAATAAAACTTTATTGCTACTTCATAACTGTTTTTTGTATGTTACCTAACCTAATCGTTTTCTACAGGACATCACACAATATATACATTTCTTTTTTTTTGGTCTTTGTAGTCCAGACACATTACACAAACGGCTTGTCTTTCGACATCCTCCTCCCAAGATCTCTATGTATCCCTAGCCTTTTTCGTAACAATTCAGAACCTATTACACTTTTGATGTTTGATGATCTTCCCACAAAATAAAATCACAAACAAATCATTCTAGTATCTACACAGGTAGATATTTCAATGTAACAATAATTACAGTTATTCCTTACTTACTCATTATTGACTGAGTTTAAATATGGTTCCAAGTTCAAACTTATCTATGCAAGGCTGTTAATTAAAATTTCTAAAAAAAGAGACTTATACCATTCACCGAGTGTTTGGTTAGTTGTTGCAGGAAGTAGCGAGTGGGTGAGCAAGACGGACAATTGTATCCTGAGATGGTGTGAAAAAACACTATGTTATAACTTGTACCACAAGTTAGGAATATTTTCTGTTTTACTATAGAAATGAATCCCATATTTTTATTTCGGTATAGTTTACACTTACATATATCTTACGTGTTATTGAAATATCGAACATTTCTCCTTGCACATGCATTTAATCAGAGCAAGGCAAGGACGACGAAGTACGAAATTTATTTTTAAGTCAATTACTTACTGCACTATAATATACCCAGGTAATTGTCATTGTGTTGTGTAAAAAAACTTTAAAAATTACATAAAACTTCACTAAAAATCCACTCCGTGATCGATGGATACGGTAAAGTATATCGATACGGTAAAGTATAGTCGAGATAAACTAGGGAAACCACTAACAATACATTCCGGTACTTATAACAGAACTGCTTTTAATAACAAAAGCTGTAGATATAAAATTACAAAAATAAAGCACTTGCCAACGATCAAAGGATTAATAAAGCTAGCGGAATACAATAGGATTCTCTATTCAGTGCAATTCCACCAATGCGGGTGGCGGAATAAATTCAGAAGCGTAACGAGCCTTCATTTGACAGTTTTAGTGAATTTTCCACATCGCGAGCCTTGGCTGGCCGACGAGTTAAATGTTTGCGTAAATTGATTCCGGGAAAGCTAGCGAACGAGTATTTGTATCGGCCACATAATTTTACGAAGCGCTGTTATGTTCAAGCCTCGAAATCGATATGTACTTTTATAATGCAACCGCAGTTTGTTAAATGCTATATAACTGGTTACAGTTGTTTAATAGTTGACTAACGCAGCTGTGTTCTTGTACGAATAACGCTTTATGTTAATTTATGTTAATAAGCTATTTATACAAAATGAATTAACGACCCGTCGCTGCTTTTCGCGTATCGGTTTTCATTTAGAAAATTATATTTATTTATAAGCATTATGTTATTTTATATGGTTACAAATTGATATGATTAAATTGCTAATTCAAAGTTTAATGCATTTAAAAATAATTATGTTTTTAGTTCTCTTGATTTGTTTGGTTCTATAAGGTCAAGGGTAAAAATACTTTGAGACGTCTGAATACGAGTTAATTCTTTTGATAATTATATTCAAGACTTATCTTGTCTTATTAATTTATCAGTATTAAATGACACATGGTGAATCAACACCGTGATAAAATTTAGTGAAACAAATCAAAACAAACCACTTTAAATTTCAAAACATTTCGTTCGCAGAGATAAAGCTAAATCAAACTGAAAATAACTGTTTTCTACTTCATGTGTGGTCTAGAGAATTGAGGTCAGCATGCAGGGAGTGCCCGATTTAATTAATGACACGATATCTTTAATACTCACACTCTTTGTGGAACTAAAAGAAACGAAGAAAATATTTTCATATATTAAATTCGTAGAGTGTTATTTATAAGCTTTGATGTTTGGCTATTCATTTAAATAAATAATGCAATATCGCAATGTTTGGGTGGTCTGCCTCAAAATCTATAGATTGCAATTTCCGGTGATAATATATTTTTGTAAATATGTAGTAATAATAAGGCCGTCGTAGATTTGGTTGAAGAATTTCCTGGCTTTAACCTTAGTTGACCTAGTGCATAATTAAACCACTTACTTAAAGTAGTTTTGTTATGAGGACTAAGTTAATATTAGTTAGACTATGTCTTAAAGTAGATCTTAAAAGGATGAAATATAGTGGTAAATGGTTCTGCGATGTTGTCGCTCATCCCCCATGCATTTTATAGGTTTCAAAGTTTGTACTGCTTACTTTTAAAATATATAAATAATAGTTATTCAGCTAAATATTTTAGTAGCTTTTTATTAAATAAAAGGGAATGAGCAAAGTTTTTCGTTATAATGAGAAATATAGCACCCATATGGTCGCATAATTAGTTTATAAAGCTGTGTACTCTTTCACACTGGCGCTTCGCCAACTGAATTTAAAAGCTCGTCCGAGAAGTAAACGAAGTTTTAAAGTTTTTTTATTATAATGCGGGCTCGCTATTGTTATGCTGAGCGTAGTAAAATATCAAACGGGTTAATAAAAGCATTAAAAAAAACAATAAAAAACGTTTTTAATTGTTTTACTCTACTGTGGTCCCGGTGCTTGCATCACTGCCGCTCTTCGTTACTTGGCTGGGACTTTCTGAGCGTTTGATATGCGATTACAGTGAACGGGCATCAGCCTCGCTTTGTATAAATTGGCAGCCACGAATATGCATTACCATTGGTTCTGACCGTATAGAGCTGTAGATTTGTAAAAATATTTGTTTATTTTTTTATTATGTGTAAAATTTTCCAGATTCATAGAATTTTTAAGCTCTTATTTTCAACCAATAGTAAAATAATTTTTTTCTTTATCTCTCCTTAATTATAAATCCCAACAAAACAAGTACCTAATCGATTTTAGGTACAAATTGCAGTTTTAAGCGCTGTTTTTATTAAACGTCTAATGTATTATATTTAGTATATTTCAGGAGGTTGTATATTCTAAGCAAACCGTAACATCAACAACTTTCACCGACACGCGTCCGGGCCCCACCCTAAACAAGTCTCGCCGAGTATTACTTACATTGTACCAGTTCAGTTGCAACGGAGCCAAGTTTCGCAATCTTGCATCTTTCGCATACATTTGCATCTTCTTAGCTTAGAATCAATTTTTCACGAGTTGTTTATTAAGTTATAGCTATGACATAATTTTTCTATTTGGCATCATGAAGATAGAGTTTCTAGCCCAGTAGAGTTGTGAGATATTTTCCAAAATTTAAGCTGTCTAGAAGCTATGTTCTTAACAGACCTGTTTCCCAACCTTTTTTGTTCCCGTTTCCGTTCATAAAATTTTTCATTTACGAGTCCCCTCCCTCCCCCCGGTCCCTTGATAACTCGATACCTATTCCTAAAAAAAGAGTCTCGAAATACAAACGAATTTACTGTATTTTAACAACCAAACTTATAGGAGCATGTCCTTATTGTAGATATAATACATTATTATTAAGTATATTATAAAGTTTACGTAAGTTGACGGTTTGAAACTAACTGACTAAACTACCTCACTCCTCCCAATGGGACTACGTACCACCGGTTAGACGATAGGCTTCTCTCCAGTTTTTTTCAAGTAATTGACTTGATGACGTCAATTGTTTATGATTGAGGCATCGCCCCGTAATGTTTCCTATCCTTATGAGCACGATAGACGTCCCCGATTCACCACGGAGGATGTAATAAATTAAGCTCACCCAAAGCGGTTGGAGATTAGCAAGGAAATGTCAATATGTTAGTGTGAAATATGTCGTAGAGCGTCTGACTCGTGAATTGAATAGATAATGGCTGGTTTTATTGAGGCGATGTTTATTGAATAATAAGTTTTTTAATCTGTTCCGCTATTTTGTTAACGGCCAGTATCGTATCTGCGAAGTATTAGCAGTGGAATCAATTTCTGACGTACATACATACGTTTTATTTTTTCTAGACAACTTCGATATTTAAATTAAAAATTATAAACAATTATCTAAATACAATATTATGCATAGACAATTAAATCCCTTTTCGTTTTTTTTATATTAAAGCAGGGGAGAAAAAGCATGCGGTTCACCCGATATCAACTGATCGCTACCCATAGGCATCTGCAACAAGCTAATGAGTTGCGAATGCGTTGCCTACCTTTAATGGACAGAAGAGTTGATAAACAAAATGGTGATTTCCCTTTCCTATTCATCCCCTCTACTGTTATAAAATAAGAACACGAGAGCATAAAATATAATTAATATGATAGATTTTTTTTAATTTATGAGTTTAATACATTTTAACAGCGGTGCAAATTGCAGCAGCACCTTTGCACGATCGATCGCTGAAGTACCTTGTATTCGCAGTACGACATCACAGAACATGCGAGAGGTGCTAGAGACATAATTATATATGTTATGTCCACGGTTTATCTAATAATTACTGTCACTGATGGTTTGAACACTACGTCAATTTAGAATCAGTTCAAAATTCGTTGTCAGTTGATATCATGACTAGAATTTATAAATTGACGAAATTCACGATCGGTCGGTGACACAAGACGCGACATTGCAAGGGTTTTTGGTACAATGAATTAATTAGGATCAAATTTGTTTACACGTTATTCATACCTTTTGGGACGTTCTTAGAATTATAGGTCTATTAATAAGTTATACCACTTTTGAATTACAAAGTGAGTAAGTAGCTGTTAAACTGTTTAAACATTTAAGCACGTGCTGTACCCAAGTTTGCCGTTTGGTCTGAATATAAATGTACAAATGTAATTACATTGTTTACTTTTTGTTCGGCACATATACCATGTATATGACTTTATTTTAAAGATATGGGTAGAAAAAAAATAGTATGTGTGCTAGTATTTAACCTTATTTCGCTTTTCACCAACCTTACTGACGGTAAATTATACAAATTTAAAAAAATTACTAAAGCCGAAGTTACATAAACCTCAAGAGATCCTTTATGGCTTAGAAGTTAACTTGTATTGAGTCAATCAATATACGTGTGACAACTCTTCTTAATAAGACACAAATCAATAAAATATACGATAGACGGGCGATTTCAGGGGTAGGTAGATTTTGAACTTATTTTTCAATGTCAAAATTTGAAAGGCAGCAAACATATTTTTATACAGCATCATTAAAATCGTTCTCAAATATTAATCTCTACGTAAATGTCTACCTGACTAGCATTTGACAAATCATCCTATTCGAGCCTTAACAATAAGTGTTAGGAAAAAAACTGGACACGTCTTTATGATAACATCTTATTCCGAAAGCTGTCTGACGAAGGACGGCAATAACTCAAATGTGAACATGGCTTTATTAATAATATTTTTCTTTCGATGGAACTGGTTGTAATATTTTAAGAATTAAAATATATATTTTTCATTGTAAGAATTATGCTATAAAGATATATTTACCAGACATAAACAACTAACCAATTAAAATGGGTAGGTACTAGGCTCGTGAACAATATAACATAAGACCTGAGTTCGATGACGTCAGGTTCAGGTCCTGTACAAATACTGTGTTCCAAAAAGGTTATTTATGTTGTAAGTGTTATCCGGTGCTTTCCAAACCAATACGACTTAAGGCTCTTCAAGAGAAGAGTGTACTCCTGGCTTAAAGGCCGGCAGCGCATCTACAATTTCTGTAGTGTTGTGGATGTTTATAGGCGGCGGTGATCACTCAACATTGGACGATCAGTTGTTCGATTGCCCTCTTGACCTAAAAAATAATTTAGTGCAATAATCTAATGAAACTTGCGACTACAGCTATAACAACTTCGTCGGTCGTAACACGGGCGCATGCAGGGAGGTGAGACGTAAGCGGGCGGGTGCATTGCGTTCCACGCGCGTCTCATGTTATTGTTCAATCGTAGTAGATTTAATATATGTAAAATACCTTTATTACCTCCCCGTTTGTTACTTACCTGATTATATTCTCAGTCAGCATTTTTCGGACCAATAAACCCTATTAATGGAGACACATTCCAGTTAAGATGTTATTAAATGATGATTCTTTTCTTGAGCGTAATTTTTTTTTGTTTTTAATTTTTCTTAAATGGATATAATGGTCCAAATGAGTTGCGTATTTTAAAATGCGCATTGGGACAGCGCGGAGGGGCTGGCGGCGGTCGAAGTCCGGAAGTTGCGTCTCAATTTAACCCGTCGCAGTCCACTTCACAAATATTAGTCGACTGGAACTGGTCGCTATAATTACTTTAGTACGTATATATTTTTCCTCGTTTCGACAGGACAAAATGTTAAAAAGTTAATCAATCTTTCCCACTTACCCTAACGGGTGGACAGATATAGACTAAACTCGCTTTTCGAGTATAGTTCGCAGGTAAAGAGTGCCAAGACAACAGTATTTAAACGTACAAAATGCTTCTCATAGCCATCATTCGAGTACAAAAAGAACTAATTAAATTCCTGAATAAACAAGTCATGCTCCACATTCTCAAATTGCTTCTTATTTTTGTTTGCAAATAAATGTCCTGACTAATATTATAAATGAGATTGAGATGAAATCTGAGTTTGTTTGTTATGCTTTAACTTCTTAACCAATCAACCGATCATAATGAAATTTTGCACACACATTGTCAGGGGTACAGAAAATGACATCTTTTATCCCGAAAATAAAACTGTTCCCGAGATACAGAAAACCTTCATTTACAATATCTGGTACAACTTTTTGACAACCGTTACATATAACCGATATTATACTAAACGCGGAAACATCTTACTAAAAATTTCCAGCGTGCGAAGCCGCGGGCAACAACTAGTTTATTAAATAAGTACTAAATATATACGTAAGTGTACCGTGTGGGACAGTTGATATATATTTAAATAGAATAAGAAATGTCTTTCGTACATACTCGGGGCGGTATCAGTTGATCCGTACATAATAGGCCTTTATCCCTATTACGACGAACACGAGGGCGAAAGGGTTGTTCTATAAAAGGGTTAATATCGAATTCTCCGTATCCCATTACTCTTGTGATTAAAGCACAGTACGAACAAGTATTCTTGTCACTATTCTATTATTTTTATTCAATAAAGCAAAACTAATTAAGAAAACAATGAAATGGAATTTATTTATTTATTTCTTAACACATATTCATTGATTTTTCTCTATGTTCTTTTCTCACTTATGAACGACCGTATTCCATACTGTATAGGTTTTGGCTACAGTTTTTTATGTCCGGCCTGCCTGACGCCAACCCTCCTTGGGCATATAAGAACGAACCTTAAGGATTTGAACCCACGACCATATTCTGCATGTTTTGCAGTTCGTACCCTTAACCATTAGGCTATTGGCACTTACAGCATATAGATAATTTATTGTAGAATTACACAATATTCAGGTAATATACATTATGTGTAATGCGTCGACAGAAATTCTGGTGGAATCCATATTAGGAAAACCTTTAGATTCTCAGTGACATGTTTCAATAATTTTAATGTTATTACATAACGAACTATTTGCAAGAATTGTACAATTAAAATAGAAAGGCGCAATTAGATTTTAAACGCATATACATAGATCAGAAATTGTAAAATATTTTAGGCATACTTCTAAGTGCTTAGTACCCACAATTACTGTGTTCTTTTTAGTAAACATTTCTTTCTAATTTCAGATACAATGGGCGCTTTGTTTTTACTTCAGCTCTTTCTTGGAATCGTCGCGCCGGCTGTAGCCAGTGAGTATATTATTTTACGAAAACTTTCAAATGCATGATGAAACCTAATTAAATAACAAGATTCGTTTACAAAAGGTTTTATGTATTTCAATAAATATAATTACAATAGATATACACATATTATTGAGCATTATACATTAAAAATTATTTTTAATATTTAGATTTGATTTTAAAATATTTAGAAATGCATTTTGGTGGTCCAAAGAATATTACGTCAGTTAAAAAAACTGCACTTAAAAAATGTACTATAAATTTCTTCTTGTTCTATATACTTTAACGCAATAAAATTAAAAAAAAAACAAATAACCTAATACAGATTTTACTTTTATTCGGAATTCAACTTTTTCGAACCATCATTACGAACCTTATCAATAATTCCAACATAAATAGCGATACTTTCAAAGTTCAATCATTAAATTTAATTGCTGACTATCTACTCATAATTATCAACATTTTTTAACAACTAAATTGAAATTGTCCCCCTCTTTCGAACACGAATCAAACCGGTATTAGATTAATCTATTTATAACAACATTTCCATGAAATTCCTTATCCAATACGGGTTATGCATTGGAGCAGTCGGAAAGCTTTCTTGTGTAAGCAGTGATGTATTACGTGTGAATTAGTAAGTACGTGATTTGGTTTTTGTTGTACCCCCGACACCGAGCGGATACGACAGGTAGCCCACTCACACATTGACAAGGCCTTTTATTGTTGGTCAACACGAAAAAAAACGGTCTAATACGGTAGCGTGTGTTCGGAGATGAACTTGGATAAGGTTCCGGGGACTCAAAATGGAATTTTGTAATACTGTTTTAAATAATGTAGATAATTTTTATCTACTTCTGAGTTTTAGGTGTTAATAGTACATTGGCAAGTTATATAATAGTTGCAAGGCACATAATGTATAAAATGTGTGTTTAGTTATTTTTTGTTATATCGCCCGCAGCCACAATTACATTATGAAATGTTGAATTCTTTTCTTCACATAACGTTGCAACACAATATTTAATAGTTATGTCAAAAGTAACAAATAGTGGACAAAAAACCTTATTTTTTAACTTGTTGTAGATCTTTTTTATAACCTTTGTGGCATTTTATGTGTTATTTACACAGAAAAATATTTTTCTTTTTTTATCATTTTTAACCTTCTATTTTAGTTATTTGTTATACATGCAAGCAATACTACAAGGAAGTAATACTAATTTTATGTAATGTCACCTTACGTTTTCATTTATTACGAATTATATCGCCTTGTTTTCTATTTAGGAAATTTTGACGTTAAAAAGGCAGATGTAATAGGCCCTTTTGAAAAGAAGTTATACATAGTTATAGATCTTTAATGTTTGAAAATTGAGCGAAAAACCGAGTAAATTAAATTATATAGGATAGCCATAGAAATGGAGGGCTGCGGACTGTTAGTACGAGATTTAAACCCTACCAAAATGTCATATTCTGATTTGTAATATTGGAATAGAATAAATATTAAAACACATAGACGACAAACATATAATTTTTTATCTATATAGAAGATTAACGTATCCAAGCTAAGAACTTAGTAAAGTTAATATAGTTTGTAGTAAAAGCATGCGGGACCCTTTTGGATGCAAGTAAATAGTGTGTACAGAGGCAATTTGTCCGCCAACGTCGGTGATTATCCGGTCGTCTGTTTGTATGTCCGTCGAGCAACTGGAGTGGCTCGTTTTCGACCAATCGTTATATTTGATGATGCCACTTTATTCACTGCAAAGAAATTTTAAAAATTGAAATTTAATTTTTGAAATATTAGATAAATTAGTTCGTTAGCCTTGTTATTAAGTAGTTAGCAGCAAAGGTAACTGACGTGTTAAGAAAATCACATTTCTTTCTTTTTCTTTTGATTCGATTCTGAGTACGTTGTTACCATTCTAAATTATATCATTTTTTGTGACTGACTTGTAATTATTAGCCTTGACGAGGCATTTACTGTTTCACTTTTACATTAGTGACGTAGAGCAGCGAGCGTTTAGTCTCAACTCCTTCTAGAGTAACTAAGAGAGCTCCCTCGAAAACCTGAAACAAAACTGTTGGTTACTTTAAATTATTTAAGTGAGAAGGCTAGATTCCGACACACGAACTTTTTTTTTTACTCAGCGAAGTCATAGTCAAACTTTAATTAATATTTCATAAAAATATGGCTTCTAGTGCCTTGAATTAAATAGGACCAACAAAAAATCTTACTGTTTGATATAAATATATATATCTAATAGATAGATATATAGCATAAATGAGACAAAACTGTCGTAGCGTGCTAAATACACTAACCGAATGAACTGATATTGCAGTAGATATGAGTTTAACACGACTCGAGTTCCGTACATGTGTAAAATTTGAATCCACTGAATTACTTTGCGAGGGACACTGCGGGACAATATTCGTTCTAATTTCACAGGCAATTAGCTGACCTCAAAGGCTGCCTCACAAACTTTCGCACGCATAGTTTGCTGCGATGCATTTATTCAAAGGGAGATACATTCGCAGTAAAGAGCTTTCATCTATTTGGGCAGTAAAGATTTGTTTGTTGGGAATGTTAACTAAAAATGACTAACTTACTACTACTACTACTAAGTAGTGGTATGATCTGTCTTCATAGGTATTTCTAAACCGATACTACTAAAGATCCTTCAAGAAAAGAGCGTACTCCTTCCGGCCGACAGCGCATCTGTAGTTCTTTTAGTGTTGATGATGTTCTTGGTATCACTTAACTTTAGGCGACCTGTTGCTCGTTGCCCCCTTGTGCTTCATTCATGATCAAGGCAAGTACTATTTATCTTGAAAGCTTTTAAATATATTTTCCGCTCATATTTTTTTAAGATGACCTCTTAAGGAAGGCGGATAATAGATTGATGCATGAAGTATAGGACCACATACGGTAGGAGGTTCATAACCAACATTTCATGGAGCAGACAGGTATACATTGATTTTAATGACCTGAGGCTCTAGACAAAGTACATTCGCACCGAAGCGATTCCATAACGAACTTCGCTATCGATATGCAATCGCTAGCTCGCGACATCGCTTGTCAAATGTGCCATCTGTCAACGCATTTGTATGTATTGACGTTCGCTTAATTGTCGATGGAATGGAGAGTACATTGTCTAGCTTTTTTCGAATCGCTAGTTATTGACCATGCGACATTTCTAAAGCTTATGTCAGTTCCATGCATTTTTTACTTTTCTAGTAGCGATATCGCTAATCGAATGTTACGTTTGGCTAGGTGTTATTCTATTTTCCATCATTAACTAGCTTTTGTATAGCTTCGCCTTTATGTTTGTATGTAATGGAATCTTACGTCCGATTGAATAGAGGAAAAATTACGATTAAGAATAACGCCATCTGGGTACAAATTTAAATAACATTAGGTACTTTATTGTAATAGCAACTTGGCGTGTTTTTTTAGTTTTTAAAACAATCATTTCCAATTCCAGCAATACTCCATTGCGGGACCGCGGCCCATCTTAATTATAACTTACTTAATAGCAAGTTCTGTAGTAAATATATAATACTATTGGTATATTTAAACTGCAGACAAATTTGTTCTGTTATCGAACACTTTTTATGCTTTAATGATGCGTATTTAATGTGACCATATAGTTAACAATGGTAAGGTACAATTTCACCACATTTTGTTGTTCTGTAATTTAATGTTCGACTCCACTGCGGATCCAATAATCCACCGCAGAGAATTATAACACTTCAACTTCACTGCAAGCGGCAATTACCGAGTAATGAATTACGTCGAAACGTGACGGCTGACTCGGAGCGAGCCCGGCCATTCGGCTCGGGTCGTTGGGCTTCATTACGAGTTATACCAGATATGGGATAGAATCGAATTCCAATCGGTGCCTCTATCTTGCTCCGTCAACTTCTGAATACGAGACAAGTCGAGATATCGAGGCGAGAGATTCCTTTATGGAGATTATCGAATCAGGAGTTTTCGATTGTTTATAATGATTTGTATTATATAAGTTTGATTCAAGTTTCTCGTACGTTTCAATTACTAACTTAATTAGTACATTGTCTTATTCAGGGGTGGTCAGCAAACTCACACGTACACACAACATGTTATTTTAACTTTTTTTTTACTACCTCTAATCAAAAAAAGATCTGATCCTCTGTAAAATTTCCTAATATTTAAAATGTATGTATGATTCGTATGGCGAAGACTTGGTGATCCATCATACAAGGTCTTCTCTCCTTTTTCACCAAAATTCAAAAGTCCCCTGCTCAATAATTCTAACGCTTAATTAACTTTTTAGTGTATATATGAAAAAAGCTATTTTGTTTTATCAAAAAAGGCGACGGTTAATTTATCATAAGCGTAATATAATGAGGGAAATATAATATTAACTTGGACCTTTTATGCTGCAACAGTCTTTCCCAGAGTGTTGGCAATTGATTGGCCATAAGGCCTAGACGGGAAGTTCACCGGCGCTAGTAATTACTGTTACGATCTGAGACCATTTTTACTTGCCAGGCAAATTTCTTTCTCTTTCGTTGCTGTCAAAACTTGATTTTATGTTGTAATATTTTTTTTAATATATAATATTTGAATGTACATACTAATTGATAGACAAATATATAAAATAAAAATATACTACATACTCTTAGAAAATTATTTTAGTATATACATTTCTGTGCTTTGTTAGTATTTAGGAAGGTATAAGAGAGTAAAAATTGAGTGAGCTTATCTAAGGAAATTCTTAACATATTCAATTACAATAATCAATAACATGATGATAGGTGGCGACATCTTTAGCAATCTCAATTCAACTGTATAGTTCAAAGGAACAAACACATTAAACATTGATTTTAAATCCAACGGCCTGATGCTTTTCGGTTTTCGAGTTTCGGTTGTCACACATAACTTTGAGAAAACTATAAAAAACTTGAGTTACAGTAACGAAGCTCATTAATAATGCAAGTCATTTAAATATCCATGAATAGAATGAAAGTATTAAGTAGTCAGTATATTATGATATAAATTTAAATTGCATAATGAAACTTGATACGGTATGCAGTGTGGTTATAGCTAATAACCGAGTCCCTTCTTTAGGAGCGTTATAAGCTATAAGTCAATAAAATTTATTGTAATAATATGTAATCGGATAGCAGCTACATCAAGCCGGTTCAGCTGTCGGACACCCGAGAATCGGAATGCTAAACGGGCAGTGAGTAACAGTCCAGGGAGCTTGGTTACTCCATAAAGTGTCATGCCAAGCGACTTCAGAGCGCGGCTGTCAATCCGATATTCTTCGACTTTTATCTATATACATACATAAAAGACAATGTGTGTTTGTATGTATTTATGTTCCCTATAGATTCCTAAATGGTTGGACCGATTTCGTTAAAATTGTTCAGATTGGCCAAGCGAGTGATCCTGTGAGTTGTTAGCGGTCGGATCAACATAATTAGTGCTACCGGGCGACGCCTGGATCGATTGCAAAAGTAAAAAAGGCGTTGTGTGTGTATGTTTTCTATATATACTACGAAATAACTGGATTTATTTCGATCAACTTTTCAGGTAATCATTTCGGATAGGGTTAGAGAGTGATCCTGTGACGCTTTGGTGGCAATCGGATTAACATTAGTGCTCCCCGCGCGAAGCCGTGGCGGATCACTAGTAATATAATAAAGTAACGGAATCGAGGTTCCCGAGGGAGCCCTCTTGTCTAGTTACATAGACTTAGCCTAAATGCCTTTACCCTCAAGGCAACTAGTGAAATATCGGTCATATTGATTAATAATCTTCTATTTGTGTACTTGGTAACTTGTTATCTTCAAACATAAGTTAGTCTCCATAGTCCAGTTATTTATCTGGTCAGACCTACAGTCACTCTAGTACAGTTCAGAACGGAGTAGAGTTTACAATGGTCGAATCAAGTACTAGTCTATTCTATAGGTATAAAAATGTGATACACCTCAAAAGGTATTTACATAGGCCGGTAATACTGTAAAGTTTTATATAAAACACAAATTTATGTATAAACGCTAAATATCTACTAAAGAGGATGCTACATTTTTACTTAAGGTCTGCAGAAATTCCTCTTAGCATAGTTAGTTTTTTTATTTCTTTTCTGGTCTCGTGGAATGAATCTCCGCCCGCATGTCGATTCCTTTTGTTTTAATTTCTTCCTCAAGCTTTACACCGATGAGTAGAAAATTGCTTTAGACTCGGCGTAAGGGAACAGTGTCATATAATAGTAAAGGGTAGATGCATTCAACAAAAAAACATGGTGCTTTTATCTCAGACTGGTTGTTGGAGTCCGGCGTCACTTGTGTTAATTTTATATTGTACGGTATAATAATATAATAGAGTTTAATATTATTTCATAAAATAGAATAAGGAAGCAAAGAAATGCAGACCACCTAATAGTTTTATATTAATAATAATCTTTAACTCTCCGATGTCGTGTCTTTCTTTCTTGATTATTCATTAGACACTTATTAAGAATTAGTTGAGCCCCGCGGTTTCACCCGCCCTACAATTTTACTTAAAAGAAAAGATATTACCTTCTTAATACTACCGTAACCTCATCATCATCTCCCAGCCCTTTTCCCGTGTATGTGGGGTCGACTGAATATGGCCGTAGCACAGTTAAATTGATATAACTTTTTTATTTATAAACCGATTAAGATAAAACAATCACTAAATATTAAGTGAACCACAATAGATTAGTGAAAACCGCACGCAAATCGGTTAAGCCGTCTCTGAGATTAGCGGTAACAAACGCACAGACAAAAATTCTAAAAATCATTGTATTGGGTTTTATTGAATTTATGTAGGCCCCCAATAGTAGTTTTTCTCAAATATCTTTCATGTACAGAAAGCGATCAGTTACATTTTTATTATATGTATAGATTTTATTTTAATAATATTCTTCAACATTTCTTGATTATTCATTGGACATTTTTTAAGAAAGTATGTTTCTCAAAACAAAATAAATCAGGCAGTAAAGAATCGAACCGGCTACGAGGATGAAGATGTTTTAAATTCCTGTGAGTGCCGTTGCCTTGTGTAAAAAAACCCAATAAATCATACATTCCCGATGTACCCTGTCGCAGATATGACCGAAGATGGATCTTATTCCGTTCACTTTAGGTCTATAATCGACTAACATACTCAAAGATCTAAAGTCGTCTTAATTTGCCGATATCGGATGTGTCATTCGAGACGAGAATGTACTGTAACAACGCATCAAGGACATCGGGAATTGTTTTCGTTTGATTGCCGCATTATTGAAAGGCAACCTTTTTGTATGCAAACAAAAAACAAACATTGATGATTTATGAATTCGATCGACCTTCTTTCGATCGACAATTTATCGCTCAATTAAAATGATACAAAGAATTTTGAATGGGTTTTAAAATTGAACGAATGTGACGACGCGACTGGCAGAGGCTTGTGATTTAAAGAATAAGAGCGTAAGAAGCAAGCGTTGATTGTAATGATTTGTGCTTCTTTTGAGGCACCATTTACCTATTTAGTTTTAGGTTTTAACCTAGGTTTAGGGCAGACATTTCCAAACTATGAGTTGCAACCCATCAGTTCATGCGAGAAAATATTGAGTGAGCCCTAAAATCTAGGAAGCGCTTTACCGGTAGTGTTGGCGCTTTGTGACGTCTACCCTTTTATCTTAGACGGCCAAGAGGTGATTGGATATTTTTGTTACATGGGTTTACCCTTCGGAGGGTTCGAATCCGGCTATTCGACTATGGCCTCGACTATGCGCGTATTTAGCGTATGGGCGGGACATGGATCACTCCAGCTAACCCAACTCAATCATTAAATGTTAATTTTTAATTAATTTCAAACTAAAATAGACGTCAGCCACCTCAGTGTTACAATAATTTGGTATTCAATCGCATCAACAGTACCTTGTTCTCTGAATACGAAATGTTATGACAGGCCAAGTATGATAATATTAATACAAACATTGCTGTATTGTGTTTACGTCTATCTTGATATGGGAACAGTCTATTAATAATTAAACTAAACTTCAAGTAATTAACCACGGTACCACAGTTCCCGCTCTCGTTATTCTCCGGTCCTAGATTATGACAACGAATCCAGTCACGAAATAACTTTGATCATTTACTTGAATACCACATTAAATATGAAATCAGCATTTGTGAAAGAAGTAATATTTCAAGGACGTGCACCATTTTGTAATAGATTTTCTTTGCTGTCTATAACCTTATATTTTAGATATCTTCAAGTTTGTTACTTACTACTATCCATATGAACTCTGGCGAAAAGTAAGATGGGATAACTTAAACTGATATTGCATTGTATTGCAAAGTAATGATGATGGAACTGTTTTCCCTTCTGGAGATATCATTGGATTTAAAATCTTGTAGAAGCCTTAATTAATCATTAAATACATAAATTGACTTTTGGAGTGGACAATCTAAAACTTACCATGTTTCTTACAGAGATCGGCATGGGTTTTTCGAAGTACCCCGAATCTGTGATCGCACCGGTGGGTGATGAGGTTACCTTCGAGTGCGCGGTGAAGGTGCCCTGCGAGAGACTGACGTGGCGGTGGAAGCCGGCCGACGGTCAGGAGAGCTGGCGAGCGGTGGAAGGGACGAGTGACATTAACAGCCTGAATACTAGGCTGGTGGTGGACGTCAAAGAGGACACTCCCAATTCGTTGTACCAGGTAGATATGTTATATTAATGACATTGGATAAAAACCACGTGCCAGTGTTCTTATACCCTTATCCTTGAAGCAACATATTTTATAAATCTGTATTGTTGGTTCTGGCTTAACAGGCTTAGTTTAGGGTCAAATATTAAGTTCCCTGCGCGTACTCCAATCCCCTGAATTTTTAATGCGATTATAAAGATTTGATAAATATGAACAGTCAAAGTTCATTTCCAAAGCAATGCATTAAATACACTCTGGTTTGTAACAGAACAACGCTTTGCTTGGTAAGGGTTAAGATAAAAAAATACTTACTGTATTAGTTTATATATGTATGTCACCTTGTTAAGTAATTTTAGTTCAACTATTGTATCCTAGATGTCGTTGTACTAAAAGTGCAAATAATTAAAATGCTGTAACGAAATTTCCACGGATAATGATATAGTCTGATCGAATTTTCATTTGGAAGTTAAATAAATAAATAAATATGCGCTCACGCCCGTAACCCAGAGGGGTAGGCAGAGATCATGGATTTCCATTTGGCGCGATCCTGGCACACCTCTCTCGCTTCTTCTACATTCATACATCTACGCATACATGTTCGTCGGTTATGGGTGCTCCTTATATCGCCCTTTTTTAGTAAGCCACTAATCTGATCGACATAAGTTCTCCTAGGGCGTCCCCTACCAACACTGCCACTCACTTTTGCTACATAAATTTGTTTCGTTATTCTCTCTTCATTCATCCTTTCAACATGCCCGAACCACCGAAGCATACCTTTCTCAATTCTAGTAACAACATCCACTTTTAAGTTAACATTAACATTCCACATTAACTTTTTAATTTGGAAGTTCTTGTGTTATTACCAGGGTGTGCTAATAAAGTGATTATTAGGCGTAAGTGAGTGTTTAATTTGTCTACTTACTTCGGTGAAAACTTGTACATATAAACCAAATCTTTGTTTGGAGAGCTCAACACTTCGCTATTGATGTATCTTCCCTAATTTAATATATTAACATTTTTAGTAAAGACAAAACTATAAAATAATAGCTTAAACTATCGTAATGTCCAATACGATAACGGATATATGAATTACAGCATTATGAAATCTAAATAAATGTATTTATTAATAAAAAACAACAGCATTTACATCTTTTTTCCAAAGTACAAACATCACAAAAATAACGAAAACATCAAATAGCAAGAAAGAAAGTCGAAACTATCGTGGATGAATATAAATATGATATATTAGAATAATATAATAGCTTTAGCGATTACATTTATTTTGAAACAAGTTGAACTAAGTAGAAGGTCCAGTCCATATGAGTCATCTGCGAGACGCAGGTACAAACCTGTATTCGTGATCTCTGGAATCCGTTCGAAGCGGATCCTTGTGAGATTTTTATACTTACATAATAATGTTATACTAACTACTCTATATAGGAATTAGAAAGTTCACTGAATAATTATTTTGTATGTGATTATCTACATCTGGATAATTCAAATTACGTTAGCCATGTAACGACTATAAACATAAAACACACATCAGTCAAAAAATATCATTATCTATCGACTAAAAGATAGTTTGAAAACACTTTATATTTGATGTCATGTGTCACATGTGTAACACAGCTCTTTGATGTCATATGTAACGTTATACAAAACTAATACGAAACTGTGCGTTGCGTTGTTCATGCATTTGGTTATGTGGCACACTGTCCTTCGAAATCATAGCTGTGCGTCAACTCAACGCCGACGAACCTCATTGTAGGGGAGCCGAAGCGGAGATTTCTGTATATCCTCGAGCGTGTCAGATTTTCATATCGGTGCTACCATGGACCATGTTAACTATCCAACACCACATTACACACACCAAATCAGTCATCTATAAGCAACCGCGCGTTTAGGGTACCCTTTAAAAAAACGATCATCGGACATACTCGAGCGCGTAAGAATAAGATGTTGTTTACATGCTAATTAATGTGCATTTCAATAATCGGACGGTTTTAGTCTAAATGTCATATAACCTTTCTTTTACCATCTAATCTTCAAATTCCAATACGTCCGCATGACGCTCGAGAATGTACAAGTTTAGCATCGTCGGCTCCCCTTCTATAAGACGCAAACGGCGCGACGGTTTATTAATGAGCAATATAATTTCAGTGTCTAGCTTGGTACGGCGCTATCAGCGTAGTTTCCATCCCTGCCCGGCTGTCAATCGCGAAGTTGGATTTAAGTAGGAACGCAGCAGAGAAGCGGGCTATAGCCGCTCCCCTCCACAACACGGTGGTTCTGCACTGCAAGGAACCGCTGTCCGAGCCGCCCGCTGTATTGAACTGGTGGAAAGAAGACGGAAAGGTGAGTTGTGTTATGGCATTAAGTATAAGTTAGTTGTATTTATTGGAAATTAGTAAGCGGAGCGTCACTTCTATATCACTTGTGTAGCGATTTCCGTAAGACACATCTGGTTACAACTGTTGGTCTTCTTGAAAGCTCTAGAACTCATAAGTGTCTTATTAGGTAAATCTTTAAACATAAGTCATATAAATCTCTTCGACTTTTTGATTTAAGAATTTTATATAAGAATGTCAACAAAGTGTTACAGCTACTTTTTTCTTTCATCTAATTTTATAGTCATATCTTGAAATTACATTTAGGAATTTATTTTATAACAAAAATGTTTTTTTTGGGTATAACATAAGGGGGCTGCGGGTTCCCGAGTATGACTGTATATTTATTTATAGTTATATAACCAAATAAATTAGCGACATGATAATTCTTAATGAATGTTCGACAAGTATCGGTCGAAATAACTTTGAACATGATGTCATCTTTTATCGGTCGGGTCACATTCGTTGGAGCACTTAGAGGTGAACATTGGATGGATCGT
The DNA here is from genome assembly GCA_000931545.1 of Papilio glaucus. Taxonomy (NCBI): domain Eukaryota; kingdom Metazoa; phylum Arthropoda; class Insecta; order Lepidoptera; family Papilionidae; genus Papilio; species Papilio glaucus. Next base: position 577,994 of record JWHW01042886.1, read on the forward strand.
TACTCTTCGGAATGACATAATACATCGACAATGTTCCCTATAATCATTTATTTCGTAGCCTTTATGACATATGACACCAATACATACAATTCTTTAAATGATAATACACGGCTAACCGCTGGATAAGTAGGCGGTAAGGTAACTTTGCAAGTAAGAATAAAGTAGAGAAAGTTATCAGTACAACCCAGCTGGAATTCGTAGCTCAAAAATCGACAGCTCACTTGATAATGATATTAAAATATCAAATTGATGATGATGATGAAAATATGAAATTGTTTTTTTTTTTTTTCGAATAAAATCCGGATAGCAAGTTACGAGGTACAGGACTCAAACGCATGTTGAGTCCAAGTTTATAGCTTTGCGGCGTGCTGGGGCTTTGAGTTCTATGGACTATGCACTCCGTACTTATAAGTCGCCTCAACTCATACAAAGATTAACCAGTGCCTTGTAGACTAACGCGCGGTGGGTTGAGTCTACATAATTGTCTTTATTTATTGATTTATTACAGACAAAAAAGCAACTAGACACGCCGCATGGTGTTCTAGTGCTGCACAACGTGTCTACAGCCGACAGCGGTGTGTATGGCTGCACAGCCACCAATGAGCTGAGCGTGCAGACTTTAGACCTGCCTGAGAGGACGTACTTGAAGGTCCAGCACGAAGGGAACGGTGGAGAGAGGTTCGTATGTGTTCGTAATACCTTATACTCGTATGATATAGTAAGTAAAGTGTGTTCGTATTTGGTGTATAGCAGATAACCTTGCGTGTATAGCGTACAGGTTAAAACCAAATATTAATTTTTAACGCACACATCTATTTTAGGGTATTAATAAATTGCTTAGCGTCTGATTGACGATTTGTCGGACAGGACTTCAATACTCAGCTACAGCCGGCTCGTAACAATTTGTATTCTTTTCTATATGCAATTAATTGCTTAATTTAACTTTTGGTATTGAGCTGAAGAATTCTCGTCAAGATATGTAACAAGATAAATATGTATGCACTTACGCCCAAAACTCAGATGGGTAGGAAGAGATTACGGGTTATTTGGTCTGTTTACTCAAAATTTAGTTAAAGAACTTAAGTGCCTATTTAGAAGTTTAACCGATTAGGTTAAAACAATAACGGACATGACCTAATGGTTAAGTATTTTTTTCTTTTTACTTCAAGATGTCTAAAGACCCAATCTATCCATAGATTCCTAGAGACAGAAGACTACGTGGGCACTAAGGACTCTGAGGGCACTCTTACAGTGTCCGTGAAGATCGACAGCGCGCTGCGTCTGTGGTGCGGCGCGGTGGGCACTCCACCGCCGCGTGTTACCTGGACTAAAGACGGAGTCAAACTGTCCAACAGAGATGCGCTTTTTATACAGCCGTTTACAGTTCGGGATGAGGTATACTTTAAATCTTATCCATCTAGTGTTTGCAGTTTTAACATTCTAGTGTTTTTACTAAAGTAAAATATAATTAACTTAAACTAGGCATTAAAGAGTTGTAATAGGTGAGTATTATTTTTTATGTATCAATCGTTAGGTAAAAAGGCGGGTCTTCAAGAGGTTAGGTCTTTAATGGGCGATAGCTAACTCGAATCAAATTTTTGTAACTGTTATTGTGTTCTAATTCTTTTCAATATATTAATAAGAGTTTTCCTCCTTAGGGTGTCTATTCGTGTTTAGCCAACGGCATCGGACGCTCCTGGAAGGTGGTGGCACTACTCCCCCCACACTGGGAGGGGACGGCTGACAATGTGAACGCGAGCGAAGGAGGGAGTGCACGAGTTACCTGCGGACTGCCACACGGACAGCCAACGCCCACCGTCCACTGGCTGCTCAACGCCGAACAAATGAGGAACGGCAAAGGCATCAAGACAAATGGTTAGAGAACAAGACACATGTATAAACTTCTTTTACCTTCTACATTTCTTAATTTAACTGAGGACAGCTAAGGAAAGATGAAGATATGATAGATTTCTATTGTACTAGTAACTTACATAGAGGTTTTAGTAGCTTAGTGGTAGTTTATTTATTTTGTGCTATATCTAGACACGGACTTGTACATCGAGCACGTGGAGAAGCGGCATGCCGGTATCGTGCAGTGCTTCGCCTGTAACGCGCTCGCTTGCGCCTTCGACGCGGCGATGCTCACCGTAGTCCCCGTCCAGATATCTGATCAGGTGCGGCATGAGATAATAAGAAATAACGTACATATTAGATAAGGCAATCGTCTGCAGTCAATTTTTACTTTCCAGAGAACCATTAATAAAAGACGGTGTAAGCTACTATTTTTTTTTTCGTACTAGATAATTTACACACTATTACAACCAACAAATTGTCCAACACAACAAACTGGACGAAACAAACCAACAAATATCTTCTATAATTCAGATAATTCAGATAATCCGTGTTTATATCAGATAGACACTGTTAATTTCACTAAATTGCAATCAGCTTGAAACAAAACCTTGAAGATTGAATACGATAAGTGATCATATATAGCCAACGTAACGCCATCTGCAACAAGCTAATGAGTTGCAGATGCGATTTTCCTTCGAAGGGGAAAAGGACCACAATCAGGCGCCCGGCATAACACTCATCAGACGAAACGCAGAATATTTTTACTTCACGCCCGTCTTTTGTGAGTTCGTGGTATTTCACCGGCCGCCGGCACATTCGCGCATCAAATGTTGTTATTGCAAGTTCTATCACTGAAAATAATTTTAGCATTGGCCTATTCACTCTCTATTCACAATCTCTTTAGACCAATGCACGTCATCCTTCGATTACATTGTTACATAACATCTTATGGGATTAAACACTTAAGTGTGCTATATATATAGAAAACTTGTTTCACATTTTAATCGTAAATTTTTGAAACCGTTTGAATGTGAGATTCCGCCACAGGAAGGATGTTAAATATTTTTTCGTACAGTTAACATGTATTGGCGTTCCTAACACAAATTATGATTATGTTGTTCAGGATTACTCGGCGGAGACGCCTAAAGCACACGTCCCGTCGCAGCCACCGAAGAGACATAACAAGAAAACCTCGAGGAAGTATAAACGTAAATTATATTATATTACAATAAATAAATAAAATAATGGGGCTATAGGTACAGTAGTGAGGAGTCAGAATTTGTCTATGAAGGCTCGTCTGGCTATACACAATGCTGTACTAGTCCCCACTTTAATGTATGGAAGTAATGCCGTTGAGATGCGATCCTTAAGAAATATGTTAGGCGTGCAGTTAATAATAGGAATAAAATAGCGTTATAAGGGAAAAATGTAGGTTTAAAAGTAGATGTTGTTACTAGAATTGAGATAGGTATGCTTTGGTAGTTCGGGTATGTTGAAAGGATGAATGAAGAGAGAATAACGAAACAAATTTATGTTGCAAAAGTGAGTGGCAGTGTTGGCAGGGGAAGTTCAAGGAGAACTTATATCGATCAGATTAGTGACATACTAAAGAAGGGCGATATAAGGAGTACCCGGCACTGACGATCTTGTATGCGTAGATGTATGGATGTAGAAGAAGCGAGAGAGGTGTGCCAGTATCGCGCCAAATAGAAATCCATAATCTCTACCTACCTCTCTAGGTTACGGGCGTGAGCGTATATTTATGTATTTATGTTATAACATATTGTATAATATTTATTTATATTATATTCATTGATATCAGGAATTATGGGAAATTAAATATACACAAATATTTCTATCTTTTTATTTGATTTATGAAAAACATCAACGTTTTATTTGTACTATGTCAGATTGTCATAATTGTTAATTCGAACTTGTATGTTATACACAGCTTATGTGTTAAGATTGTTGTTTATTACAGCTGTGATGATACCCCCGTCGCGTCCCAACGTCACGCGCATGTCCGACGAGAGCGTCATGGTGTCCTGGTCCAATGCCAAAAAAGGACTGCCCATACAGTTCTTCAAGGTAAGTTTTGTTTAGGTTCATATGTTATAGTAAATGGCGTTTAAATGCGATCCTATAGGCGTGACTTTTAAAGATAGTGTTAAAAATTCAAAGAAATTACAGAAATAGAAAATTTGATTAATGTTAACTTAGGGACATGTAATTAAACCACGAGCTTAGGATGCAGACTGACCTTTATTCTTAGATATATTTATATCTACCCGCCCCATAAATTTACATATACCGACAATTCTGACTACCTGAACGTGTATTTGAGCAGTCTGAATCAAATCACAGCATGTTAAAGCTCGTAAATTTACAATAAGTTCCGACTTTAGTACTAAATCAAAGTGTTGTCCGCAGGTCCAGTACCAGGAAGTTAGCAACTCGAGCAATTCTACGAACTCTACCTACGGGCCGTGGCACACCGCCAACTATGATATACCTTCATACATACACGCCTTTGAAATCGACGGCTTAGTACCTGACAGGTTCTACAAGTAAGTCTAAATTAACATTTTTTCTCCCTGCCCTTTCCTCACTTATCTGTGGTCGGCACACTACGACTTTTATCTATACTGTATAGGTTTTGGCTACAGTTTGTACGTCCGGTCGCCTGCCTGACGCCAACCCTCCTCCGACATGATATATATTTCTTTTTAAAGTGCCTCTCCGACTAGCGGAGGTTGGCAGTAAGTTCACCAAATTTGTCAACTTTTAGGAATAAATATCTATTTGAAGTAATAACACGAATCCTAGTATAATAATATGTAAATTTAGGCTGTTACCAAATATTTTATAGAGTAAGCTATGCAGCTACCGACTCTTTTGAAAATTTGCAGACGAAAATATGAGATGACTCGAAAGTTATTCAACTTGAAATTACATTCTGTCTGGAGTTTGTTTTACTTTGATCAAATATAAATCGATAAATATATTTCTTTCTTTATTAAATAATGTACAGCATCCGAGGAAGATCAAGTCAGAATGACAAATATTGTTAAATACAAACATGTTCATTTAAATAGTATTGTTATACTAGCAGCGAACACCCGCCTCGCTATTTTTTCTAATTATACAATTATTGATTAGGCATTTACATTATCAATTATTTTTTGTTTGACTAAAAAGGAATATTCTAGATTCAATATAATCATCTTCAATTCATTTAAATCAGTTTAATATATTTTAGTTAGAACCTTTTACATTATTCTCGAAGGTTATAGATCGATACTGATTTTTCTAGAAATTCTTAAGTTCTAGAGCAAACCAGAATAATTTAGACGAATAATAGTAACATATTATTCATTTATTATTACAATACATTTACAACACCCGTATCTTTTACACCCCTACGACCATCCACATGCAACCACCATAGTGACATATTGGGACGTTGACCTAGCATTTCTTATTCTGTCACCTTGTAAAATTAATTAATTAATTAAAAATTTTTATTTCATAAAAATAATGTATAATACAAATTATACATTATTTTTATGAAACAAGGTGACAGACGAGCAAGCACCTCACCATATTAGGTGGTAATGCACATTGGCATCTGCAACAACCTAATGAATTGCGACCTTCAATAGATAGAAGAGATCATTTAAAATTCTATGTCCTTATCCATCCCCTCCTCCGTCAAATCCTCTTTATTAACAAATCTTTGTCTTATTTTTAGGTTTCGTATAGCAGCTGTATACTCGAACCAAGACAACAAGCTGGGCAAGAGCAGTCCGCGCTTCTACCTGCAACGAGGCGGCCAGAGTCCACGAGCTCCCGTACTTACCAAGGCTACGGCTACCTCGCCTCATAGCTTACACTTAGAATGGACTGTAAGAACCCTCACCATCGTTAACCAAGCCTTTATTTATATATGATCCTTATCTATTTTATGTGTAAAGGTTTCAAATCATGTGATCTGCAGTGCACGCAAACTACCATTGGAATGTGTATGGGTAATACTTAAACTGGCCGCAATAATGGTAGAGCTCTGTACAGAGGCGATAAATGTTGTATGTATGGGTCCGCTCGGCCTGGGGAATACCATGACCTCAAAGGAGACAGGCGTGAAACTTAATCGTTTGATTGTTTTTTTCCATAAAAAATAAATAAAAAGGACTTTGCGAAAATACATAATTTGACACAAGAATATAATGTTATTATGATTATCTTTGAAATATATTAATTTTAATAATGAATGTGGTGCAGTGGTCAAGCTCAGGAGGTGTGGAGGCGGAGGGTTTCTACGTGTACTACCGCGCGGTGTCGTCGGCGGGCGCGTACGAGAAGGTGTCGGCTGCGGGCAGCGCGCGCTCGCTGCACCTCGACCACCTCGCGCCCGACACGGCGTACGAGCTCAAAGTGCAGGCGTACACCGCGCAGGCGCCCTCCGACTTTAGCGTTATACTTGTAAGTGTATGATTTTAAATGTGTACATACATTTTTTTGAAGTAATACTGAATAGGGATTGATTACACGATTATACTTTGCACGCTTGTTACATAAACGGTCCATTGAG
>JWHW01042886.1:584758-598882 GCA_000931545.1 Papilio glaucus
ACCTACTCCGTCAGTTCGCGGTACTTTTTTTGCACGCTTCGCTTTTCTGCAATAACTGGTGCTGACTGAATCCCTTACTCCTACGATCCTGATCCTTCATGCTACGATAAAGACAGCTATACGCACGAAAGCAGAAAAGAAACAAATCCAAAAACCGACATATTATTTTATAAGTTATATGGATATGTGTATTGTTTTAGAGGAGAAGGGTTCGGCTCCAGACACCGGCAGCGGTAACGGCTACGTGCCGGCTAAAGTACCCATCACCATCACTGCCAACCCCTTGCACGCTGAGGTAAACATTTTGCCTATCACTGAATTTTATATATTTTTTTATGGCAAACGAACACGGAGTTCATCTGATGTTAAGTGTCCGCTACGTAAATGTGTCGCAGATGAGTTTTCTACCTTTATTGGACAGAAGAGGGATAGAGGGGAAATAGGATATTGCCTTTTTCTAATTATCTCCTTCCGGTCAATCCTCTTCGTCCGCTTATTAGGGAAGGATGGGAAGAGGAAGAGGACTGAAATTAGGTCTCCGGCACCTCACTTATCAGACGAATCGCAGAATACTTCTACTTCACGCTGTCTTCTGTGCACATTTGTCCTACGGATATTGTTAAGCGTGCTCTACCACTGCTAAACACTTAAATACTACATTTAATGTTTGAGAATTGATTATTTGATTTTTCTAAGTTTTCTCTAATGTTACTTTTGTGTTGTTTTTAATGCTCAACAGAGTGAAGAAAGGTATGGACATTTGTTTTAGTTTTCTATGAAATTCTAGAGCAGTCAGTCAGTCAACCAAAATGTAATTCCTCCGGGTCGAAGTACAGAAAGTGTTCTCAAAACATCTACAAAGCTTAGATGGATTTGAGAAGTTAGAAGTCTGATGTTCAAGGCAAAAAGTGGGTTGTCAGTGACAGGAAAAAAAATTGTTTTAAAAACTTTTAATATTATATTAGTAAATGTTGTTTTGCACAAATTTGGTAGTTTTTTAGTTTGTAGTCCAATGAAAGTAGTCTTTCTTGTAAATATTTAGGTTGTTTTTTCGATATGGAACTTAGTCTGTAGTCTTTAAAAAATACTAGACCGTTGTGGTTATTATAGAGAATTATTATTAAAAAAAAGAAATGGACTGAATTTATAATTAAGTTTATTTATAGGGAGGTGAAGCAGGCGTAGAAATGTCATTCCTGCACAACAACAACACTGGCAGTAGCGAGGAGACGATACCGCACTCGAGGAAAAACGGACCCGCGCGCCAATACGTGTAGCAATGGACCTTATTGCACTATGTATAAAGCTCCTAATGCTTTAACGCTTTTCAGAATCACGCGTGATATGAACTGATGGTCATGTTTCAAATGATCGGACTTATGACAGTACAAAATATTTATTATTAAAAATTAGTGTATGTGTGAGGTGCGTGGATAGATATCGCAATAAAGGTGAGTTTCCAATGAAGAGAAGAAAATATATGTAGTGATAGTTCCGAAGAAATGTTTACATGTAGTATGTGCAGACAGATTTCATTATGATTGTATTCATTTAAAGATGATAAACCTTGTGGCTTACTTGTTTATTTTGCGAGCTCACAACCTTAGGTAACCGTACAAAGTATTAATTCGAGTGAAAGAAAAGTGAATAGGCGTCAGGGTCACTATTATACCCTAATGACCACTGGGAGTATTTCGTCTCTTTAATATCAATCGAAATTGAGGTCAAGTGATTGTCGCCAGTTCCAAGAAGCTTACGCTACGATTAAAAGTGGTATTTTCACTGAACTGTTTCGAATACTTATTTGCACCTTCAGTGGAAACACACCTTATTTATTATTTAACCATTGTGTTAAATTGTATTTAGATATTATCGTGAAGAAATAATTTATATGAGCTTTTAGAAGTGTAACATGATACGTCGGTACGCGAACTAAACTTCTTTTAAAGTATTTAGATCTGGACTAGTATTGTGTATTTTGTGTAAAATGAAAATTTAAAGATCTGACTTTTTGTCTAGTTTAAGGTTATTATATATGTAAGTAGTATTTAAGAAGCGATTTGGCGATGTACTTAGATTTTTTATGAATAATTGTATTTTATTATATTCTAAGGTTGTGATTGTAATATGCATTTATATGCGTGTGTCTGGTTTGATATGTTGTTCAGATAAGTAAGGACACGGTACATAAGGGAGGATAAAACCATTATTAAAAGTGATATAAATTGCTGGACGGGTTATATCGGGGTCCCTTTATTAAAATGGAAGCACAGTGAGCGCAGTGAACGACAGCAAGCAAGCAGCTATTGAATTTTTTGCTTGGCGCGTAGTTTTTAAACTTTTGATATCTTCTAAACTATCTGTTATAACGTTATAGTGTCATATGCAATTATAATCTACATTTAATACTCTAACTTTTAAACTTTAATTGGATTATAAAGTGTTATTTTTAATCGATTCGTCTAAAGCAGAAAAGTGATAACATTGACCTTCCTCTCGAATCACTCTATCGATTGATGAAAACCGCATTAAAATCTGTAGCGTAGTTTGAAAGATATCAAGGGAACAGAAATAGAAAGAAGGAACTTGCAGATATATTGATTGGTGACAGTTTCACCTCCTGGCACTTTCTTTTGCGAATAACCCATAGCTAGCTATACCGATACCCATAGCTAACTATACCGATACCCATAGCTTACCATATACTGATGATATGAAGAGCAGTGAAACTACTAAACCCGTTATAATTTTTCTTATACTTTTTCATCATCAGAATACTGTAATATTCAGCCGTAACATTATCTGTACTAATATTATAAAGAGAAAAGATTTGTTTGTTTGTTTGTTCCGCATAAACTCAAAAACTACTCAACCGAATAAAATAAATCCTTTCACCAATAGAAAGCTCTTCTATCAGCGTGTAACCTTATATTATATTTTTTATTTGTCTATTTACCTGAGCGTAGCTGGGGATGGTTGTTAGTTTGGTGAAGTAGTAACTTCATGACAAAAAGTTCCTCGAAACGGTTCCAAACTCAAATAAGCAGGTTGCCAACAGGTGCTGCTGACGCACGTCAAGCATGTTGTTCATGCGTCTATGAGAGAACATTTTATTCCTACCAATTATCGTTTAAAGCGGCTAAAGAAGTTCACTTCCCAAAAGTTGTTTAAAAAAGTGTAAAAAAATAATTACTAACATTCACCAGCTGGCGCGTGTATGGATTGTAGGAATATATCAAGAACGTGACGGATATTTGCCAAGTACGTCAATATCGCTCGGCGTAGCGTTCGACAAACACGTAGCGGCTACACAAATGTAAGCTACGCCAAGTGAAGAGCTGCCATTAGGCGCACTAAATCCCAGTATATTGCGACAGATTCTAGTGTTAGATGCGATTCAATATATCTAGCTGGAAGTTAGTGCCCATTCAAATTTATGCACGATACCATACATATTAAAGAAATTGTTATTATAGGCTATCTATCACTTTTAATGATCCATTTGACTACCTCGGTCTTTGGTCGCACTGCTAGAACAAGATTTATTTAATCGGGAGACGGCTGGCCTTAAAAACTGTAGCCAAAACTACGGTCATACTGTGCTCACCCCACGTACCGTGGGAAAAGTGCAGGATGATGATGGTATACTTTTGAATGATAATTTTAAGTAAATTGATCACTACTAGTCATCCATTATATAACATATTTAAGCACCATGTCCAAAATGTCAATATATTACACCGAAACTAAGTAACTAAGGTGGGTAACTAAACAAGATTGTATAAAATTTTAAGCCAAGCAAGATACCTAAAGCCCTCAATTTGTTAAAATATATCATTGTGAAGGCTTTATTGATCCTTAACACCTTATTTTATCGAGATTTTCCTGTTCGATAATTAATGAAAATTCAAAATCACGACTTCGATTTTGAAACTATACATTTTATGAATTACTATTTATATTTGATTATTATATTTAAACTCTACAATAGTGCACAATTGAGCGCGTTATGTTTATATTAAAAATATATATTATTATCGGCAATATTCCTAGAAATCATTATAGAGTTGGTTCTAGGTTACCCGTATCTAGACGGCTAGCTCTGTCAACTGTACTAAGCTAAAGCTTTTGATAGTTCGGACAATATTTACCTAACACTAGTGATCCGCTCCTGCTTAGCACGGGTACCACTAATTATGTTGATCTGATCGCTTCCAAACTTCACAGTAACACCCAGATTATGGAAAAAATTATTAATATGTCTTTTAATAATTTTTCGAAATGGAAAATTATTAAAAGACATATTAATAATTTATAATTAATATTTAAACAACCGAGTTAAATTTAAAAAATAACACGGTGAAATCCATATTTTTTTTAATAAAAAAAAACATGTTTAAAATAATTAATACAAAAAAATGGATAGGCGCTCAGGTTTGTAGTCCAGAGGGGTAGGCAGAGATCACGGATTATAAAATAAATGCTAATAACATCTTCGCGTAAATGCAAACAATGAGTTATGTTCATCGTAATGCGATGAATGGTATACGGCATAAAATACGATACGAACAATCATTTTAAATAAATAATATTTAATTCCTAGATATGAACCTAGCAATTAAATAAATAAGACCCTTGTTTATCGATGGAACTTCCTTGTGTACGGTTGCGTTATTTCATATATCTGTTAAACCGTTGATTGTAAATGATAATAGTATTATAATTTAAATGTAATAGATGTAAATTACGTATAAGAACTTGCTAACTGATTTTAATTTGTTTTATCGCCTATTAATATTAACAATGTCTAATTATAAATATAGTAGAAAGTAAGAATGACTAGCCATTACTTAATCTGTTGAAATGTATTCAAATATTTTTTTTTTCTAATTTACTTTTGTCATCGTGACAGGTCTTTGTATATTTTTATTATCTGTTAATCGCTACATTTTTAAATTGCAAGCTATACAATACTTTCGTATAAGACTGATGTTTAAAACATTAAGATTATTTAGTTTCTTTTGTACGAAAATATAATATTAACACAGAACCGTCGTTTTTCTCCGTATTCCATAGATCAAAGACCTGCATATAGGGACATTGGGACAAAGCTTAGAACATTGAGCTTAGTAAAGAATTTTAGTGATTAATGTACGTTTAATGAACATGGACGAAGATTCATCCCTAGCTAGTCTAGGAAGTGCTACCACACTTTTGTGACTATTTTTCAAATTTGATTAATATCACTTTTTAAGCACTATGTATTTACTTTAGATAGCCTAGCTCAGACGAGAATCGTAATTCAAAAGCTCGCTGTATTACAGTATACATTTAATTTAGGCTGGAAGCAAATATTGCGAAATTCAGTCATTCATACTACTACTAATTGCTTACACGTTTTCTACAAGTCTCCATCCAAGGATATATTATCCCTGTTTATCCCCTCCCCTGTCCATTAAAGGTAGGTAACGCATCTGCAACTCATTAGCTTGTTGCAGATGTCTACGGGTGGCGGTCGCTTGAAGTTGGATGGGCCGCTTCCTCGTTTTCCTCCTACTAATTAAAAAAAATCTTTACAGTGTATTTTTGGCATTAAGATCGCATATAACTATAATGTTTGGAAATGTTAATTAAATAAATATATACAGTGTATCTTGTAAATCAATACAATCCGTTGTATCCATCGGATTAGTAAAATATTAAAGAAATACAAGGAGTACCCGTAACCCATGCGCTTGTAACCGTAGATATATGGATGTAGAAGAAGCGAGAGGTGTGCTAGGATCGCGCCAAATAGAAATCCATGATTTCTGCCTACCCTTCTGTGTTACGGGCGTGAGCGTATATTTATTTATTTAATACAATCTCTATTCTATTATAAAACAATATCGCTAACAAGGCAAAGTGCAGTGAATTTTAATTATAGTTAAAAGGCACAGGCAAGTTAGTGGGAATTGTTTTAAATTCATAGTGTCATCTGTCAAGATAGACTTGACACACCGCTAATAAAATACCTTAAATCGTATATCGTGGCGCGACTGCCTTCCAACGACATGACTTGACCGGACGACCGTAATGCTTTCCAAATTTTAAAAGGCCAGCTTTAACATAAATTTAAATACGTTTTTTATTATTATTGAGAAAACTTAGTACCGAATGAATTAAGTTAGAAGGAAAACAATGCAATGATAGCGACCCTTCAAGCATAAAGTGTGACACTAGTGTACTAAAAATAAAATGAGATTATAGCCAAGAAATAGTAAGATCAAGCAGTTTACGTAATGATAAACGCCCCTACCAAAGACACGTTGCCAGATTTTATGTAGGGCAGATAGGGATGTACATAATAAAAAGAGGAAGGGGAACTGATCATAATTACAAGGTGCGTTCTGACAACTGGTAGGGGGACCTTAATATGATGAGACGTGATAAGAAACCTTGAGATCCTAAGATGAAAAACGATAAAGGATAATGTGGATTCCGATTAATTAAACCGATACCCTATACCTGAAGACCTGGCTTGCGTATGAGTATACAACGGTTGAGTTATTTTTGCGATGGAAGCTGTTTCTATAAAACTTCAGGCGAACTTTGTCACACTCAATTATAACACTTACAATGGAATTGAATGAAATTATCTTCAGTGTCTTACTTCAGAAAAGTTATTTAACAAAATTAAGAATAAAAGTTACTTTGAAACAAAGTCACTGGTGAATATTATTAAAACCTTTCACTGAAGTGAATATTAACTGTGAATTACTTCTGAGATGAGATGTATTGTATGAATCAATTTTTTTTTTGTTAATTTTTCCAAGAACTAGTTATTCGATTTCTGAATTCTTTTGCGCTTTTGTTTTTAAATATTGCAAGTAATATTTAAGGAGTATTAAACTGAACTAAACCATATTTCGCTTCGTATTAATTCATTGCCAAGTTTCCTCGAGCAAACGTTAATTTCTCTGTACAGATTGCGGAGAAAACAATTACAAACAGTTGTTGTGTAAACGTATGACGTCACGCGGCGGCCAACTTGCCTCCTTTCTAATAAAGTTTAACGGAAATTGCTTCGTTAATCCCGAGGCTTCTCTCATACGCTCCGCAAACATTTTTAATTGTTAAAAGTTTTTAAAACTTTTACATTGTCGAGATGAAATTGCAGTAGAAATTTTTATGTTGAGAAAAAAGATACACGCTTTTAAGAATCTTTTGTTCTGAAAACAGAAGGGTCGACAAATTCTCCCATTTTAATCTGAGAAATGTTGAGATCAATATCTAGTTAAATAAAACAATATATTCAAATCCATCCACGCTAAATCTAAAGGTCCAAATCTTAATTATAAACCAATTCTCTTTTCATTAATAAATGCACAAATTATAAAAATCTAAACACTCACGACCACTCTCAAGACTCAGAGAGGTCTTCTTTCCGTCAGTGTTAGCATTTAATTGGTAACTAATTTGGCTGACAGAGACAAGATACGTGTACTTTGGGATATCCAGTTACAGCTAACTCAAACGATGTTTGTCTTGTCAACTTTGAACTAAAACAATAATTAGTATTTGTTTAAAATTATATATATTTTATACTTATACGCCAATACTTGATGCTCTTACAAGACTTGAACGGTTTCGGACTTATATGAGTATCTTGCATCAAAAGATGGTATTGGCCAGTTCCTGGTATGTCACCGTTACGACATCCTAGAAAGGGCGAAACTTCAAAAGTAAACTCTGGTGCCGAAAATTTGTTTTAATAATATTTTTGTCTTGAGTTCAAAACACCAAATTTGAAGTGGCAATCGAAGGGCCTCTATTACACCTCTAATACCATACTAAAGAAAATACCAGCTATGTAGGTTTTTTATGGGAGACACCTGATATGCGTTAGTGGTTTCAATGGGCATCTGCGACAAACTAATGAGTTGTAGATACGTTGCTTACCTTTGATGAAGAGAGGAGGAGGCAAACAAAAAAAAACCCTTTTCATATTTATCCCTTGTCAAATCCTACGGCATTTGAAAGGATCGGAACAGGAGTAGAATCAGGCCTCCGGCACCTCACTCGTCAGGCGAATCGAAGAATACTTCTACTTCATGCCTGTCTTCTGTGCGGTCGTGGTATTTCACCGGTCGCGCCGGCCCCGTGACGTTGTTGTTATGGGTTCTACCACTGTTAAGATTATTCTTTAACTTTTAAAACACACTTTTACCTTTATAAGTTCACGTATAAGACATACATCTCAGTTTTACTACGTTTTCGTAAATAAAAGTGTATAAAATAACAAATCTTAGATAACAAAACTTTTCTTGTTAGAAGTTTGACCGACAAGTTTGAAAGTTGATTTGCAATGTGGGCAGCCTTGTGTTTGACATCTATTTAACACAATTTTGACTTATCTAACAAACTTATAAAGTTTTCCTTTTTCCTTAACCAAAAAGAGGGTGTTAATGTTTATCACAAAACTCTAGTCTCTGCCCGGCCTCGTTCGCGTGAATATTTATATTTCACCTTAAAATATGTATGAGTGTATACTTGGATAATATAGAGCTTTCTATACGCAAATTATCAATGATTCATTCAGTTCACAATTTCCAGTCAGTTTATAATATACCTAGTGAGATTATAAACTGACGAAGCTCGAATGTGAACCGATTGCTTGCTTTACCTCATTACATTAAAAAATAATTTCTGAAAGTTCTTGATATTGATGAGTGGGTTACTGTGGAATTAAAAAGTGTGGTTCTAAATAAATAAAATAAAATCCATTAATTTCGGACTTTGTCCATATTAGTTACAGTTTATAATAAGAAACAGTTTACTGCCTGCACATGTTCACGCCGCCAGTGTCGCAGAACAGGGTAGTCAGGTTTATCACTAATTTAATTAAGAATAGCGATTGTATTTTCAAATAATAATTATGATTTCATAATAATGTAAATAGATATTAAAATTACAAGTAGTATTTTTTTACGAGCTGCGTTATTATTACGTGTAATTTTATCGTTGTCTGTATCAACATGGATGTTTTATTAACTGTATAGTTCGTTAACCAATCAGTTAAAATAACACACTGTGGAGATATTGTATTAATTTGAATCTATGTATAGATTGAACCCAGTCGACCGCGTCTTTCTATTACATGTATTATTTTGGGTAAAGTTTGTGAAATTAATAAATAAATTGATTGATTTTTAAATATAATATCTACTAGCTGTGCCCCGCGGTTTCACCCGCCCTGCAATTTTACTTAAACGATATGATATTACCTACTTAATACTACCGTAACCTCATCATAATCTCCTTGTCCTTGTAAACTGTGACCGTAGTCCATACTATATAGGTTCTGGCTATAGTTTTTACGGCCGATCGCCTGCCTAACGCTATCCTTCCTCGTGAATAATAAGCTACTAACCTAACTTAACAAAACACATTACATAAGAATACATACATGATTTCTAAAATCGTCTATATACGTGTAAATAATGCGTTACCAATACCAGGGAGCGCCATGCCTTTCTAGTTGTCCCACAAACGCACAGACAAACAAACAAAAATTATAATAATGATTGTTTTGGGTTTTATTGCGTATATAAAGGCCCCAAATAATAGTTTTCAGACAGCAATCACTTACATTTTTATTATATGTATAGACATATATAGTACATATTAAAAATGTAATCTATATTTCGGTAAAATATGCAATGTTGTTTGTTATCTCTGTCTGCCCTGACTGAGAAATATATAGCGTGATAAAAACACTTGTTGAGATTTGAACACTGTATATAGATACAGGTCCCTGTCCAATGTCAAATGTCATAGGATCCCTGTAACACTTGAGACGTACTAACTTTGATCGAGTATTGGTTTAGGCCCGTCAAGTCCTGTAAAACTGTAAATGTCTCTTCAAGCCGACAGTGGCTTGCCGACGTAGTGAAAACTCAAAACAGGGAAGGCGCGACAATAGTTAAAATATAAATATTTATAAAAAAATAACCCTTGTACCTTAACAATAAAATTCAAAATTGATTACAATAAAAACAAATGAAAAAAAGTCTGTGAATTCCAAATTTAAATAAGCACGTTGCGGACGCATGTTTTTCACGTGAACATATAAGATTTTCCCATACCAAATATCGTCTAACGCGGCTAAAGAAGTTTCCACTTTAAAAACTATATATCTATCTGTCGACCAGACATGTCATGCTATATTATTTGCATTTTATCTTTTATTGCGACATTTTTGCATGAAAGTATTAGCATGCAGTAGCATAAAGTTGAAATTAACTCAACTGTAGCAAATGCAAGACGGTTAAATAAAGAAAAATGTTCTCTGGCAGATATAAAAAATGTATAATTACACCGCCCGAGGCGGTCGCCGAGATTTACGAAGGAGATGAAAAAACAAAGATTAACATAAAACAGCTCGAAAATATACGTTATAACTGGTTGATAATCAAATTGTATTTTTATAGCAACGATGAAATAAATTAGACGATTAAAAAAACATGTTGGCATTTGAACGGACAGTTGTAGTTGAATTATGTTGTTTTTAATAGAATACGGCACGAAAGTATAACAACAGCCTTTATCTACTTACATTAGGTTAGTTACGGTTTATTTGTTGGCCTTATATTTGTAACTAGCTGTTGCCCGCGGCTTCGCACGCATTTGTTTCTCCTTTTCTTTGATTATTATAATATCTTCGAATTATAGGTAAAATGTGTCCAATATTGTTATTATCAAAAAAAGAAACATTACCATGGTGACCGAGATTGTTTTTGTACCGCGGGAACAGTTTTATTTTCGGGATAAATGACAATGTATGTAAAATTTTTAATAACGATCGGACAAGGATAGAGGGATAGGAATAAGATGAGGGGTAGGGAGTTAAGGAAGTGATAGGAAGGGAAATTTGGAACACTGCTTCAAATGGAACGCAGTATAAGAACCACTCCGTCCTCTTCTGAATCTGGTTTTGAATTTCTTTGGTCGAGCTGGTTTATTCATCCATGTCTTCTGCTGATACGGAGCTGAACCTTTACACATGATTTTTTGGGGCTTCTCTTGCACCTCTAAAAATACCTTCCCCCACCCACAGAGCTGCGAGCTTCCAGGTTCTGAGAACCACTAATAGGCATTGTCAGTTTTAGATTTTTTAAATATTGCCTTAATATGTTAATAATCTGAAAAAAAAAAGAATATGACGCTATATTTTTTAAGTAATTGTTTGTGAGACAAATTATTAATTGTTATAGCGTAGAAACCCTTATTTTTTTACTTTTCACCTTTAATATTTCTTTCAATTAACAAAACACGCTTTTTGTAACAAGTTTAACGGACCGTAACAAGAAAAGCATTTTTTGAAACAATAAAGGTTTATTTTTGTTATTTGAGCGAGCACTCAGGGTAATTGTCCTGAATACCATTTGCATAAACAAGCTGGGTTTTTAACCATCAAGTTAAAAACAACACAATAACTTGTAAATTAAACTTGAAGACTCTTTACTGAAATTATTGAAGCAACTTTTGTTGATGCATAAGTATGCTAATTTCTGTTTTGTATTTTAAAGTTGTAGATTTACAGATAATGGATTGGTTTTCCAGCGACTATTAAAGGCGCATAATGTCTTATTAAATTATAACTCTAAAGAGGCTGCAAGCTTGGATTTTACAAAACAAAATTGTGTTTATCGCCGTTTGGTCTCGTTACGTTGACATGAGACATGCCTTAACTTAATTGTTTATGAAGTATTTTTCAAGTGAAAACTGCAACATGCGTCAACAATACTGTGTTTTTATTAGCTAACAATTTTACTTTTATAACTTTAGAAGCATTGACCTTTTATTCCTGCACTAATTTAATTGTAATTGTCCGGTGACTTCGTACGCATTCGTTTCTCACCTTCATCGCTGGAACTTTTTGGAACTAAATTTCGCGTGTAAATTCTTGGAATTATAAAGTGTAAATATCAAAAAGTTGTTATTGGTAATAGTTGGTAATTATGGTGTAGTTGTCGTGTATTCTACCATGGGATCATACATTACCGTGGCAACCTATATTAGGTTTTATTTCCCTAGCATTCGGGAAGTTTTTAGGGTAAAGTAAATGTACCCTATGATTTTTTTTTTCACCACTGACAAAGTGTGTACAAAATTTCATGATGATCGGTTAGTCGTTAAGAAGTTAAAGCGTAACAAAACAAATTCACGTTCACATTTTTATAATATTAAGTTGGGATATATCTTCTGAAACGAAATACAAAAGAGATTCGTCTCGATCTGACAAGTCTGCAGTATTTCTTATTTTCTCAACCACACAATGATGCAAAATGAATAAATCTGCACTGTCGGACACGTCGCAGTCTAGACGTGGATTGTTGCTTTCTGTGCGGCACGAATTCAATTCCATGTGCGGCCCTGCACTACCACACTGCCATCTTTTATCCATTTAGTTAACCTTTTGCTATTATTACGTCAACGAATATATGTTCTGTATCCCGATTTTATGTTAAAAGAAAGAACTATAGCTAAGAAATCAAACGCTTCGTGTTACGTGTTCTTTATATAAAATCGTAAAATAAAATACCATCAATTGGTGTAATTAGAGAACATGGGAGAAACGTCAATACAAGAAAGCAATTAAGAAGCAACTCTTTATTTACATGCAAACATAACCGTGGGTTACACTGCCGAAAACATTCACATAAAACATTTTGTCATCACAGTTTTTTTCCTGAGAGGAAGCTTGTATCCCGACAAGATGTTACGCTAGTGGAATCCCACAGTATTGTTATTACTTCACTCATTTATTCGCCGAACGATGGTAACGATTGTCGAGACTGAAATGAGATAAGCGTGCGGAAGGCGATCATTAGCCAATATACCTGTTCTTTTTAGCTGTTGCTTAGCATTGGTGAATTCAATATCGCATGTTGGTAATTAAAATATAACTACGTTATTTCCGGATAGACTGCTAATTACAAAAAAAAACTTTCCAGTTGATACAAATCTTCGAGTTATAAATGTATGAAATTAATTAAATTAAATTTACTTCTTACGGGTGTTGTTCTTTTGGCAATGCCATAATATTCACAATTCTTGAAAAAAATAGTGATCCACACATTATTTTTTGTTTTCCGCTTTTAATGGAAATTGTAAATATATCTTAATATATATTATTAGCTTAATGTACATTTTCAATAAAATAAGGTTAATTCTTAGCTTTAACGTATAGTTTGTAACAATCAATTTTAAATTCACTTAACTGAATTGCCTCTAAGTTCTGTGGCAACTAAATCGGTAACCGTCCATCGCAACTCGCCGTAATCAGCAATCTACTAAAGGCTTTCATGCAAATTGCTCTACTCGTTTCGCTAATAATAAAAAGTTGTAACTTCATCGTGTCGTATAGTGTCGCGATGTTCGGAAACCTTAATATAATTATAAAATAATTCCGCCGTTGAAAACTTTGTTCATAAAACACTAGTCTTCCGCCCCAAACACGTCCGCCGGGTAGCACTCATTATTGGTCCGATTGCTACCAAACATCACAGGATTTTATTAATTAATTTTATGATGTATTTTATATGTATTTTATACACAATATAAAATTTTAACAATAACAATGCAACGCCATAACACGTAAGTGTTGTCAACTTCATTACAAAATTATATTAACCCTAAAATACAACGAAATGTTTCGTAATTTAATTTGAATGTTTAATAACTTTGTATTTACATGTATGTACATATATGCTGGTAAACATTTGCAACAAAAATCGAGCTTCACTTTTGAATGTTGAATTTGTTCGGTGAGCGGTATCTGGAGGTATATAAATCTGTGTAAAAATATTACCCCAGTTAGCTTGTAATCTCACTGGCAATATATTATAATTTTTCGTGTCGTTGCTCGATAGTTTATAAAAGTTGAAATCAAAACGTTAAATTGGGAATTGATATTTTGATTGACTTATAACGTTGAAGTTCGAAGGGAAGGTAACAAGGTTGTGAGGCTAACAATGACACTTTTAAGCCACACTTTTCCCATATAACGCTATTTTTAACCCCTTTCATTCACCAAAACCTGATGCTACAGTCGCCAAACGCAGACCCAAACACGTCCTA
>JWHW01042886.1:607294-619168 GCA_000931545.1 Papilio glaucus
CACCAGAGGAACTGCGGAAGCGTTGCCCGCCTTTGAGATGCACGCATATGTGACGGTGACGGGTGGTCATAATATAACTTTTCTGTAGTGTGTCACTAACCTGGTAGATAGAAGATTGTTTACTTCGTCCCCTGCCCACTCGCTTTTGGAATTAAAAATTTCCTTCATCCTATAAGAGGTCACGATCTATTGAAGCATAACTTTCTCAAATTCAGTCTCAAAGATAAGCGACGGTTTCGCTTCTAATTATTTTTTTTAGTTTAACACAAATGGATGACGAGTAAACCAAAACTTTTGACTTTTGAAGAAAGACCAGTTTGAAAAAAATATTTAAGATAACGTCGACTCTTCTATACGACAGATGACACATGAAAAACGTTTCATTACGGCGCATTTCAGCAAGGCCAGTGCAAAATATGAATACGGCGCTGTGTGCTCATTTTCCATTCGTCGCGTCACTTATTGTTCCCTCACTGGTGTGAACAGCGACAAGTCGGAATTAATAAACTTTTTAATCATTCCATTTTTGCCTTGTAAGTTTCGAATTCATATTTGTTCGCATCTCAGATGGATGGACTTTTTTACCATATGTACAAAAATCACGTATGACAACCTTACAGCCTTATAGCCTGGCTATTAGCGGACTTAACAGTTGAAATATTAGTTTCAGGTTCCGTAAACAGTAGATCTTGGGTCTACACAAGTTGGCCACTTCTCGGGTAGTGTATGAAGACGGACTCATTTCCTTTTCTTTCATCACTTTTAAGACCGAGTAAGCTCGTTGCATAGTGATCGCTATCAGTGAATCCTTCTGTATTTTTTAATGGTGAAATAAGGCAAGCGATAGCCGGGATATTATCCGCTAGCTTATTGATATGCATTGGGAATAAGAAAGCAATAAGGGATGGACTTTGGCATGAGTAAACCAAGGTAAACGACGTCTGTGACTGGTTATAGATTTGGGAGCGCACAACTTAGTCTAGGATAGTGCTACGAGCTGACCTAAAGCTTTCATTGTTCTATATTTAATGATTATATATTCCTACCAGTCTGTTTTTTAATAAAATATTTGCGTCTTTAGGTCGAAGTCATCTTATTGTTCCAAGCTCAGTATTATTGTGTAAATGTAATGTATCGAACAATGTATCAACTGTGAAATGCAATATATATTTAAATTGCGTTCAATTCGCGACACGGAGCGGTACGTTCAAGAGAATACGAGCGTTGCTCTTGTGTCGAGATAAAGCTCGTTTTTTCTCCGACACAGTTTTATGTTAAAACTTAGTTTCCGCAAGATGAAGTAGTCCAAACTTTTGTATTTTTTATATTCTTAAATATAATATTCTAGTTAGTTTATAATAAAATTGTTTATTTTCTTAATGTGCTTTTTAAATGGTTCTTTTTTTAAGATACGACGAAGAGAGAGAGAAGAAAGACGAGAAGACGAAGTAGATAGATAAGGATTTAAATTATACTTCAAAATTGAAAAATCAATATATAGAAAGCATCAGATGATCGTTTTATCGTAAAAAATTAAATCAAGGTTCGGAATGCTTTTAGGCTTTCTTTAGTTATTGAAGTATCAAAATATTACTTTTATTCAAAGAGATTTATTCGATTTAAGATTAAACAAAACGAAAACGAGAATAATTGCATTAGCGTTCGACTGCTAGCGCCATCTATAGGACATACTCCTAACTATGACGCGCAAAATTTAGCCCAAAAAATCGCTCAACGCAGCTAAAGAAGTTCACGTCAAAAATAAATACGTAGTCGTAGGTTGATAAAATTTTGAGTAACTAAAGTTAAAAGTACGATAGTAGCGATTTTCAGTAATAATCCTTCATACCGTAGTCGGGAGGGATTACACTTTTGTGGCTTTAGCCAACAAAAAGCTTGCACTGGAATTAAGTTTTAATCCCTGATTTTAGTTGTAGCAGTTTCCAAATCCATATGCGAATATTTGAAATGGATTTTTTTTCTACTAGAAAATATTTTTGTATTTTATCTTTTTGTAATAATTATCATTAGATTTTCGTATCTACTTTTAAATCTGGGACTTTTAAGCCTGGAGGTTTGGATGGCCAGCATTTTATTAATTTATAATAAAACGTATTCTTTAATTACATTGTACAGAAATGTTAAAAAATAAAGAGTTGATTTAAGGCATAGTTATAAATTTACCTTTAAAAAGGAGACATTTCGTGATGTATTATACGAATGAGTAACAGTTTGTTGCACTTTATCTGTCTCGCAGCAGCCGCGGTGCAAGTGCAAGTTGGAGCGTGAAGCTGACTCAGCAGAAATAAGCTACTTCGTGACGTCACGGGCGCATTGCAGTTTACGCTTCAATACTTTTCAACATGATGAATATATTTAGTATGACATAAAATGTCTCTAAAAAATTAAATGATCATAGGGAGGATCACATAACATACTATTACAGCTGAGTAAATATTTGTATAAGATTTATAACTGAGGCGGACGTGGATGAGGTTGTGGAGGTTAACGGATTCGGAGGCGGAGGTGGAAGCTTTAGCCTTAATCTGCTTTCAAATCAAATACATTTTTGATTTTTTTTAATTTAAAATAGGTAGACACGTTTTTTTATACCCTTTGATGACAGAGGCTAAAATAATTATACTCTTACCCGCTGCCTACGTTACCAACACATAAGTAGAATCCTCACCATTGCGCTTGCAACACTCTTCCACGTGACCGCCTCGCTCCATGCGCATTGTATGTCAACGTAAAGAAGACCTTCGTTACAACTTCGTTTTTTTAATACGGCGGATATGAAGGCGGCGGTACGATTTCTTGCGGGTGTTCCACTTCTGCGGAGGCAAGGTCTCGTTACGTAATTTGTGTTAGTCCAGATCCATAGCTAAAGGGTTTCAATATTTACTCACATGCTACGTCGAAAAGTATGAAATTAGATATGTCTATGAATTATTCGATTTATCAATTACTCTTTGGAAACTAGACAACTGGAAGAAACAAATAATTTAATATTATAGCTTAAATTTAATACAAGAAACTTGAAGCCATTACGTACAACAAACAGCACGTAGAAATACTTTCAGTTTAGTTTCTCAGATCAGATCGGCCAAGATTATTTCTGTCACATGGGATATAAGTAAAAATCTCTTTGTTACGTGGTTTTCTTAAAGTTCGTAACGTGCATTCAATGTTAGGAAAAATACTCTAACGATATGTTCCTACAATATAGTTGAGATTTTTCTTAGCTTGGTAAGATGTTCAATAAAACACTGATGGCCTCTGAAGCAACTTTAAAGGATAAAGAAGTGAGAATTTTAACTTCAGTATAACTTAAACAACCAACGCGACGTACGTTTGTACGTCTTAAAATGCTTTTTTAATTTTATCTTATCTTCTTTTTTATTTCTTTGAAATAAAAGTTTGTTAGTTTGTTAATCGTCATTTTTTTTACCACACGGGGGCAAACGAGCAACGGATCGCCTAAAGTTAAGTGACTACCGCCGCCCATGAACACCCTCAACATTAGACGAACTGTAGATGCGCTGCCAGCCTTGAAGGGAAGGAGTATGCTCTTTTCTTGAAGAACTCTAAGTTATATTGGTTTTGAAATACCATTGGAGATTCTACAAGGCAGTTGTACGAGGTAGAAAGGGTACAAGGTAGAAAGTGTACGCGCAACCATTAATGTGGTGTGGTTGGTATTTGGAGCTCTGTCGTTAACGATAATATTTACAAATGGTGGATTTAAACCAACTTTAAAGAACTGCCTTGTCTTCTAAAACATACTACGAACACAAAGCTATAATATGTAGTCAGTAGTTATTTAAAGGCAATTGGTTTTTGCTGTGAGATGTTCTAGGCTTGTGGTATGATTTCTTCTCTACGGACGTTCTAATGAGATTAAATTATACGAACATGGATATCATAATGAGTAATCTGATCTGAAAATCGGCAAGAGATAATCTATTGGTATGTTCGCCATGTTGATTGATTGTTCTTGTGCTAAAAAAGGTTCGCAAAAACGATTGAGATTAATGAGCGAGAAGCAATGCGCCGACCTGTCCTTTTTTATGTGAGAACCAAACAAGAACATACTTTATCTTAGAGTTAATATATTATTTGTTAAATAAATTTAATTGTTATAAGGGTAATAAACATCTTGTCCAATTTTAAATTGTATTGTTATGCAATTGGTTATCCTAAAATCGCGTTTCTTATACGCGAAACATACAAGAAAACATACAACATTATATCCTAAATATTCTCAATGTGAAGTTTAAGATTCGATTTTAGTAAGTTGTGTTTGTGAACATGAAAACATAAAACACTTTTCGATTTCAAAGTACATTAATATTTATAAGTATGCTATTTAAAGATCGACCTAAACCTTCTGTATTAAGTCAATTGAACTTGAAGCTTGAACGTGGGTGTTGGGCATCACATCCCGGCTAGCACTTAACTATTAAATAATAAATTTTATCTTTATTTATTATTTTGTATGTTTTAATAATAATAACTTTATCAAGTTAAAAGAGATGATCTGTGGTCAACCTTAGTTGAGTTTGGATTGAACAGTGATCTTGTACAAGCATTGAGGTCTCTTAAGACTCTACTGCTTATTTTAGGATTAACGGGGCCTACTCAGACTGGTTTAGCATCGATAAAGGTAATACAGGGCTGTGTAGCATCCCCGTGGCTTTTCAATCTCTTTATGGATGATTGTTTGAAGGCTTTGAAAGACGAAGATTGTGGATTAAGAATAGGTGAGCTAGTTGTAAAATGTCTCTTGTACGCCGATGATCGGGTCGTGTTTGCGTCATCGGCGGAGGACCCACAACTTATGCGGAATATAGTGAATGATTGATTGGAAGGTAAAGATGAATGTAGATAAGATGAAAGTAATGGTGTTTGAAAGAGAACAGAGTAAGATAGTAACTGATATAAATGTTAACGGTGGAACATGTGGAAGAGTTCGTGTATTTGGGGTGTCTGTTTAGGAGAGATGGTAGACATGTTAAAGATTTTGAACGAAGAGTGAATGCGGGAAATAAAATGAAGTAAGGAGTCAAAATGTGTCTACGAGCATGTATGCGTATATGTTTGAATGTAGAAGAAGCGAGAGAGGTGTGCCAGGATCGCGCCAAATGGAAATCCGTGGTCTCTGCCTACCCCTCTGAGTTACGGATGTGAGCGCATATTTATTTTATTTATTTAAAATAAAATATTGAATAAATACGATATATTCTTTTTAATGGCATGTGAGCAAGTGACATATTGGCTGCGCCCGTGGTACATTTTATCGAATAAGCTTTCGCTGATGCTTCACGGTCGTTCGACCTCAATTTTTAGAGTTTCCGAGCGCTACTACTCTTTATGATAAATGCCGTATTTGGGGGACAAAGCTCTCCAATTTATTTTATGCTCATACTACAAAGTTACTGAAAAATTGAAAATTTTCGACTGATTTACTAGAGCCGTAAAAATTCATTGTCGATAAATCTCTGAAAATTGTGTTTTATCTTAAAATATTTTAAAATAAAGACATTGGATAAATTTTTAACAAAGAGCTTCTAAGGGACTAATTAAAAAAATCTATTACCCGATAAAAGAAATTGCCGTTTGAAAGGATTTCATTAATTCCGAGTCAATTATTGGTTTAATTTTGCTTTGTTACAAAATTGATATAAAATGATCGAGCATTGTAGTTTAAATAAGGTAAATTTAAAACTTGTAATATTGGTTGATGATTTTAAAATTACTGTATTAAATTAAGCATATTTTTTTATAACTTTAGGGGCAAACGAGCAGCGGGTCGCCTAATATATGGGATCACCGACGCCCATGAACAACCGCAACACCAGAGGAACTGCGTTGCGAATTTAATAGGAACGATGTTCATGTTAGCTTTGTACAAGTAAGAATAAAAAAATCAAACCTTATTGAATTCTGTATGCCAAACAAATGACTGTCGATTACTTTATAGAACAAAACTATTTTTAGAAATACTACATCACATGCAAATAAATAAAATTATTTTGATATCCGTTACCCAGGAGCGGCTCGTGGTGTGTTAGTCCCAAAGAAATGGATGACGACATTTAAATAGTGATATCTGACGTCTACTGGTTCAGGGTACCGAAGGACTCATTATATTGGTGATTTTTTTATTTGTGATGATGATATAGATAGCTTCTAGATATTTTTAGTTCATAAGGAATGTTTTATTTAAAGATTTGATTACTGCAGAAAAATAGGAAAGCGTTCTGTTGATTTAATATTAGGTGATTACAGTTACCTACGAATGTACAACAGAAGAGACAAACTAGCTAGCGGTTCAGCCGACATTAAGCGCTGACAATCAATATTAATCAATATTACATCTTTTTATGATATTGCAAGTAAATTTAACATTAAATCTGTTGTTTGAATTTTTTGTTAGGTGCCCGCGAACTTTGTGGTAATAAAGTTTTACAATATGACCTGGTAGTTTTAAAATAAATTGGGATTTAGAAAGCGAGTCTTCAAAATTTATAGGATCGATATTCAGAAAATCCATCTCGTAAACATTTTTATCCGGCTTGGAACTGCTCATGATTGGAACAAAGCCTGCACTCGAGCCTTCGCTAACGATAACGATCAATTTATTATGAGAACTGCTAACTTGTGACAAGGAAAAATGTTGTCGATATTATTCGAATTGGAAAAAATAAATGTAAAAAGTAATAAGGAAGATATAAAAAGGAAAAAAAATGATTCCATAAATTAGTTTCTTCATTAAATTAAATATTTGACATTGACAAAATAAAATTATATATTTTATAATGAATCATAAAATCGCGAGTTCTGTAATGTACCGAGTGGAAATAAAGAATTGATAGATTTCTGTTACTTTTATTTGTATAAGAAAAGCTCGTCCTTGTACATAATTGATGATGAGTGGCTGCAATCATAGAATTGAACATACCGTTGAAACAATTAGCGTTACTAATAAAAGCAACAGATAATATTGGTTAAACCTTAATTTGACGGCAAGTAACACGGCACTACCCGGGACATCCTTTGGATAACTTCCTTGACAACTATAAAAAAACTCTATTAATAGATTTAGGGTGGCGAGAGAAGATACTTATAAATAAAGATAATATATTTATTAATATTATAAATAGGAAAGATTTGATTGTCTGTTCCTTGCAGATAAACTCAAAAACTACCGCTTTTGAAATTATTTTAGAAATATAAATCTCTCCTAACAGAGAGTAACTTTAGCTAAGCTATATTTTATTTAATTATCTATCTATTGATTGATTCCTAGCTCAAGTTATACTTACTTACAAACATCACTTAATTGGTCACATTTTGCTATTGTCATATTGTAATTTGAAAAGATATTGTGTAGATTCGAGAAAAGATAACAGACATAGTGAGTTAAACTTGCTACGAGTATTCACTGAGAGTGATGAATCTGCGTACACATAAATCGATTAAGTTACCCATAAAGAGGGTACAAAAGATAATATAAGCATTTAAATTATTGCGTCACTGTAGTGAATTGAAATTCCATTAAATCAAAATAAAATAAAATGAAAGTTAAAATAAATATTTTATTTCAATACCCATATGCTTTCGACGAATTTTCAACAAAGTTAGCATCTGTATTTAGATATGTAATTGCCTACATTCGAGTTTGCAGATTTTATTTGCATACAATCGTGACAAAAGCAATTGTAAATTGATTAAAATGCGCTGTATGTGAAACTATTACCTAAAAAAAATCGTTAAAAACTAAATAATTATAATTAACTGAAATAAATATGTAGCAAAAAAACTCTTATCTTATCTTATCTTACTTTTTTGTGCAACGTTTCTTCAAATTTTGGTTTATTTTCGCTAAAAAGCAGACATTATGCAATCTTTTAGGTTTGTTTTTAGTAAGCAGATGTATTGCAATCAAGTTTTATTTTAATATTATTTTATTTGATTGCTTTATCATGATTGGCCAATGTATAAAAAGGTTTTTCATGTTTAATTTCCTGCAAAAACCTTAGGAATGTAGATCTTTATAATTCTATATACAAAATTAATTTCTATCAATCGTAGCTAGACAAGATGTGTTTGTGAAAGAAAAATATGAAAATACAAATATTTAACTTGTTATGATTTCGTGACACCCAAACAAACAACGATCGAGGGTGAAATTTCACAGGCGATGGTAAGCTCGAAAATATTTACTCGGTTTTGAAATGTTTATTCAAACATTCTGTATGTAGGAGTGTTCATGTGACAGGTTTACTTTGGGAACAGTGTCAATAATGAAAAAAAAATCAGTTATAAAACTATTAAGAACTATATAATTCTCATTTTATACTAAAAATTGTAAACTGTTGTCGTAGCCACTGGTCTACGAAGCTACATCAAATGCTACGACAAAAGGCTGCCATGCTACGATTATGTCTACGAAATAACGTTAGACGCCTAAGTAGCCAGTAAAATTGTTCGTTGAGAACATTATGTAAATTGAACATTAAGTGCTGAAAATGTTGCCAGAATTCGGTGTACTTAAATTTTGAGCGTCATTGCGGGCGACCTAATTGAGGTTAATTGATTAAAAGCTACCTAGTTGGGTACCTGTCCGTGTCCGTGTGGTCATTTCTAGTGTAATTGTACAAATCAACTGAGTTCAGTTTTTAAATATTTATATTAGCTAGATATGTATTTTGGTATATATTCTTGTTTGTATGTAACGGAATCTAACACGTGATTTTCCACCCCTTCAAAATGTCGGAATAATTTGAAACGTTGCACACTTATCAAGGACCAATGACAATGCAATAATTTGTGATTTTCTAAAGATTGAGAATAACGCCATCTAGGTGTAAAATTTTAAATAAAAATAGGAGCGTGTTTTTTAGCTTCAAAGACTATTAATTATTTTTGTATATTGTTCCTTTGCCTACGATAACGATTCTATGAATGTTCCAATTATTTCTTTTGCAATCTTCGTTAAATAATCTGTAAAATCCATGAACTAGTGAAACTGACTGTATCTGTATCATTCAACATATATTTTCAACATAAATTCAAGACTTTTTTGGATTGAGTACTGCGTAAAGAAGTTGTCTGCGTGATAATTAGTTGCAGTCTGCGAGCGCGTTAATTAATCCACATGCACTTCTTGTGTCCTAGTTTAGAGGAAACCTCATGCACTTGTAATATGCATGCAAGGCGGAAAAGGTGTGTCTTTTATCTATGCATACCTTTTTTTGTTTTCTTTAAAACAAAAACAAATATCGTCTCACGTACTGTGCACTACGTCATCACTCCGATACCTACAGTACAAGACTGGCCCGACAGCCGAGTACTGGTGCCTCCCGCGTAATGCTTAGCCGAGACCACAGGTGTACAATATGCATATACATATTAATATAATATTGCAGATGTTTATATAAGTAAATACACGCCAATATATGATGATATTTATTCGTGCATAACGCCGTGTATACTTTGAAATCAATCTTTGAATATGATTTTAACTTTAAATTATAAACTATTACATTTTAAAATTGGTAATGATGTAAATAAAGAAAAGAATCGCAAGGGATTTGTGTAGGTTGATACACTTTCACAAATCGCCTAGGATTTAACGCTTTAGCAAATGTCAAAATAAAATATGAACGCAATTGCGTGACGAGTCATAATTTCGTTTCTTTTTCTTTTCATTTCTATTATTTCAACTTCTACAATAACGTCTACTAATTTGTTACTTTTGTAGTTGCCACTATAGTAACTGGCAATGTTTAATTAGAAATCACCGGACAACTGAATTAATTTAAATAAATAGGTAAACTTTTAAAAAGTTAGAAACTAAGACGGTGTATACTTGAGAATGGGATGACCGCTATTTGTTTGCTGAACACTGAAATGAAGGGCCATTAAATTTTATATCGACGCAAAAGTAAGCTTTATTTTTAATAAATATTTAATCTCGAACCGAAGAGATGAAGCGCACTATCTTTATTACTTGAAGATACCAACAGATAATATAGCAATGTAAAAATATCGTCAGGTTCAGACTTTTCAGAAAAAAAAATCAGTCTTTAAGATTATAAATAAAAGAAAAAGACAGATAGTTACTTTGAATAACAGTTTAAAAGTATTGAATATTAAGAAATTTATACCCTCATCTGTTACCAGAGCTCTATTCTGAGTTCGATTTGGCGTTACATAAACGTGTCCCCTAATTGCCAACGGCGACTTACGCAAGCGTTCAACCTAATTTGGTTTTTACGATTTAAGTGCTGGCTGGCCCCAGATAAATTAAATTAATTCTTATGCCGCCGCATGTTATACTAACAGCAAAGAGAAGGTCTGTTGCGCTCGAGTATTAATTATGCCAAATCATACATCACACCCTCTGTGCTTCTAATAATCTTAAATCTGTTTGCGACGTTTTCGCTTCAGGTATGAAAAAGCAATTGATGGTCAGTGAAAAGCGTACGAAAATCTCTTCTATGACCCCTTCTCTATTCTCATCCATCGCCATTCAATTACCAGCAGCTTATTCCTTTATTTCGAGTGATTTTATGTCGGACTATTTTCAGCTGTGCTTGAGTTATTCACTATTTTAATGGATAAAGATTCCTCTAATGGATAAATCATGCAACTTCAATGCCAATTGGAATGGTTCCAGGAATGAGATCACTGGAACGTTTATTTTCTTCACTTCTAAACTTGACAATTACTTGAAAACTTAGTTTCGATAAGATTTTATGATCATGTCAATTTAGCCGAATGATAGTTTTCTAGTTGTACTTCTATTCTAATTATAAATTCATACTAACGTCAATTAGATTCGAGAAACTTTAATTTGATTTCTGAGTTCGATGATAATGACATTTTAATCGCATGCACAGGTTTTAATTTCCTTAAAATTTCATTATAGAAAAGGTTTGTTCACACTAAATTGTGTGTATTAATAACGTAGCGTAATATTATATGACTCGCGTGGTCTGCGACGCATCAATACATCCACGTCTAAGTCCCCGCGTGCTCCCTTGTTTGTACAGTAAGTGATGAAGCCATAATATTTTCTTCAGTCTCATCCCATTGTTTCAAGTGATAAACTGTACAAGAATGCAGCTGTTGCGTGATCAGTAGCACGGTCACTATACTATGGTGAATTTTAAATCGGAAAATGATACAATAAATGCCTTACCAACAAAACCAATACCAACTTTAAGGCTAAGAACTCACACAGCGATTTTTACTTGCGTCCGCCGCGGTTGCATGCTCGCAGTTTTATTTCTAAACTTATGATACCAGAGTTCTTTTGCGGGCGACTACGCGGGTGACCGCAACCCACGCGGTTCTACTAGCTAGCCGCCGGTGCGGCGGGAGCCTCAAACGATCGCACACGTTGCGGACCGTAAAACGCGCCGTGAAAATGTATTCAATTTAGTTTTTACATACGTATATCTGCATTCTATAGAAGCCGCGGGCCTATCACCGAGAAGCCACCAAACTATATTTGATAGCCTCTTTCGTTTTTTTCAATCAACTATATGGTGCAGTGTACTATCACACTACTATGACTTCAT
The DNA here is from genome assembly GCA_000931545.1 of Papilio glaucus. Lineage (NCBI taxonomy): Eukaryota > Metazoa > Arthropoda > Insecta > Lepidoptera > Papilionidae > Papilio > Papilio glaucus. The sequence goes on from JWHW01042886.1 coordinate 618,889, forward strand.
CGGATTTAGGAGTCATGTTAATGTGGACGTGTAGTACTTTATATTTTATTAATTTAATGATTAATAAATCATGTTGGTTTGAGCTCAGTTATACTTTTATAATTTATTCTTGTTTAGTTAAGTTTGTAAATGTACACATATGGATTACTTTAAGGAACAAGTCTGTTTCGACTGCGCCTCATTAGATAGTGATAGGTCACTACCTACCGCTGCCTGGGACAGCTCCCAATTGGGTGACTGGTGGCACGTTCGAAGGGAGGGCCTCGTATTGCACCTCGCG
>JWHW01042886.1:625593-636457 GCA_000931545.1 Papilio glaucus
TGGACGCAAGTTTTTTAATAATTCCTTGACTTCGTCGAATGTTACGAGAGGAACGGAGACGCGAAGCGGTTCATGTTTCCTCCGATCGACCTCGCTGTTCACCAGTGTGGACCCCTGTCCCTTTAACTACCTCCCTCCCTTTAACCCTTTAACCGGTGGCCTACAAGGGGAGCACTGGGATTCGAAGCTGTAAGCCAGACATTCGGCTTTCTTTTCGTCCAGCATGGCTGGCGTCATGACTGGACGTAAGAGCGGAGGCAACGTGGTATGCGTGTCGCCATTAAGTGACTCAGGAAGCCGCCAGAAGGCTAGATGGCTTTAAACTATCGAGAGTTGAATCCCACCTTTCGTTCCTGAGCGGCTATGTGTGCTTTTGATTCACGCTGTAGTTTATGTAGCCACTTTAGGTGAGATTCGGTGGGATACATATCATAAGCTCGGGTGGCCACGTCCTTACGTCTCAGTAAGTCCCTAACGACCAGAGGCAGTTCAAAGTGATGGTTATCCATCACTAGGAACTAATACAGGTCTAGTGCGTGAGCTATGACCGAAGCAATGATTTATTTTTCTTTTTATTTAATGATCGTTGCTCAATGGTGGACCACAAAAAGGATAGCTAAATAATGTTCATTAATGTGAATGACAAAATTTAAATTATCACATATTAAATAAAATGTGCATAGATGTAAATAAAGTGTAAAAACATAACATGAAAATAATGATTTGATTGAATGTACATACATAAAATGAACTTCTATACATTATTCTATTCCTTGATGTCTCGTATACAGTCAGTCCTAAGCCTGATAAAATAAAAATCAAATTACTATATTTTAGTAAAACGTAACACTTAAATGAACGAGAATGGAAAATTACAAAACGCTCGCTTTGTTAAACTTAGCGAACTGATTTAACACGACCTGTTCGACGTCTGGTGTCACTAAATAGTTAAGTAACATATTAACTTTTGTTGCCAATTGTAGTTCACTCCGACTGCGGTCGTATGGTACCGGGATATTTTGGGAGACAGTTCAATACGTCTGACAATTGTAACGTACTAATTTAAATGTCTGGTATTTTTGACAATTTATATAAGGCATGTAATATTTTTGACAATTTATATAAGGCATTGAATTTTTGAAATGTTTAGTGATCTCGTTGGTGTCTGGATATAAAGGAACGTTTTATCAGTTTACATTGTAAAGGCAGCTTGTCTGTAATTTTATTAGATATTTATATCTATTCTCAGTTCATACGTGGTACACTTTCATTACAGAATATCTTAATTTTTTCATGGTCGCCGATGACACAAGCAAGTAGCTCTCCTGACGCTATGTGATCTTTATGGTTATCTGTGTACAAATTATAAAATTAATTTGTACACAGATAATAATAATGTACATTCCAAACGCTTCGATAGGTCGATCGATGGTGGCTGTTTGTCAATCACGCCACAACGAATGAAAGAATCTGAATGAATGTTGGTTGGGTAAGTTTACACGTGATCGAAATTGCGGGTAAATGAATAAACAAAAGCGTTTAGTATATTATGTGTTTTTGTGTAACAATATGAAACGTCTCGCGCACCACTAATGGGAAACAGGAAACGACTGCCTAAATAATATACAATAATGTATTGTTATTTTTATATAATATTGGCACTAGCCCAGTTCGCTCAACTTAACATGCAGTTGTACTTTTACAATTTCTTTTCACTAAAAAGATTAACTGGGTTGTTTTCTATGAATACTATCAAACCTTGTGGGGATTAGGAAGTCTGTAGTTCGTGCACGTAGCTGCTAATGGCTGCTGTAAATGAGGCTAGCTTTCAATACTAAAATAATTCCGTTTCATTAGTTAACTGTTAGGAATTAAAAAGATACATTTATCTGTGTTATAAATAGTTGATTTCAACCATTCTTATAACACTGTTTTTCTTGTTTCTTCATATTGTAGTTGAATTTTGAGTAAACTAAATTGTAAGTGGCCAGTCATTAATTAATTAAAATAAATTATATATTTGTTTGTATAATTAATTAAATAATAAATTACAGTTGAGTGTAAAGTGTTTTGATACTTTTTAAATATTAGTTAATTACCCTTTTAGTAGTAAAATGTGTGTAGTGTAATATTACATTATGCACATTAAAAATGATTTACAATTAACGTAACAGAAAGATATAAATAATGAAATTATTAATAGCGTAGGTTAAGCTGTTAAATGATTGAAACGTAGTTTTATTTGATTAAAGAGCTTTTGTAGAATTAATAATGATTTTGAATGCGAATGAGTAATGATTGTGAAATGATTTATTGTGCCATTTATACACGGCGATAATAAATGGCGATATTTTTAATTAATTGTTATCATTATTTTTGGACATGAGTTTATCAATTTTTCCTCATTTTTTACTATATTTATTGTTGCGTTACATACAGCGATAATTCACGTTTTTTTAAAAATGGGTTTGAGCTCCTCCTTGGTACGTTTCTGGTCTTGGGTTCGAATTTTTGTCCAAATAGTTTTTGAATAATTATATTTTTTATTATAAATATATTTGTTAAAATAAAATATTTCTTTTCAAATTAAAATGGTTTCTGTTATTTTGATAACCTCTAGATATCCTGATGACTTAGCAAAAGGAGGTAAGGGTTTTTGTTTTTGAAAGTCAAAGACATGAAAATAAATGTGTGATAGTAACCATATGGGAGAACCGGCGGAAGACCTTTTGACGCTGGGTAATCTGGATCTTCGCATTTTGAATATACTAGTTAAGTCAGTAGTAAAGTAAACCGTTAAAATAATTCTTTCTGTGTGTCTAGTGCGAGTTTTCTCTCACTTCGTTTACCAACTCGATCGCGTTATCGTAAACTGTCATTTGTATGAAATTTTGACAGCGCCATCTAGTGTCGAATAGAATGAATTAAAAACTGTGGCTGTTCTTATAAGGGCTGTTCTTATAAGGGCACTTAACATAGTGGCGCGGCGAACCGCAATAGAACCGAGACGATTTAGCCGGAATACGGTGTGTCGTTGCGACAGACCGTATACACTTCAACCTGCCGGAACCAAACGCCGTATCACGGCCAACCGCTAGTGCGATTCAGGCCTAACGCTCGGGTGGATAGATAGACAAATAGAAACATAAAATATACCTTAAGTTATTTACTGACAAATAAAAGGATTTTTATGAAAATTAATTCAGTAGTTTTTATGTTTCTCCGGAACAAGCAAACAATCAAATCTTTTACTTTTTAATTTTAGTATAGATAAAAAAGTATTTTTTGTTTATTACCACTCGAGGGAATACTAATACTTTATAGTGGCAGCGCTCAGTTCTAATTAGCAAACTGTACTCAATTCAGTTTGCGTTAACTGCTCCGAGTGGATGCGCTAAGTGTTAATTAAATTTGGTTTACATCGACGCTTCAAGTCGCAGTAGAATATTGGCTTGCTCAACATATATTGCAATGGAAACGTCGTCCTTGTAATACTAAATTAATCTCTTCTAAGTGTTATTTATAAAGAACTTGTATAATTATGAAATTTAACAGCGGTAGAGGCAAAAGCAGTTGTAAATGGGTTACCTCCAGCGACAAAATACCTCAGTCTTACAGAATACAGCCATGATTTAGTAGTATGTTTACATCATAAGTAGTGGTGGTCATATAACATTCGTTGACTCAGTTGTTTGCTTGTCTCCTATTATAGAGATTATAGATTTCCATTTGGCGCGATCCTGGCACACCTCTCTCGCTTCTTCTACATTCATACGCATACATGCTCGGCGGTTATGGGTACTCCTTATATCGCCCTACTTTAGCACTAACCTGATCGATATAATTTCTCTTTTGATGTCTCATGTCAACGCTGCCACTCACTTTAGCAATATAGATTTGTATCTTTACTCTCCCTTCATTCATCCTTTTAAAATGCCCGAACCACCGAAGCATACCTTTTTCAATTCTAGTCACAACATCCACTTTTAAGCCACACTTTTCCCTTATAACACCATTTTTAATCCTATTATTCAACGGTACGCCTAACATAGTACCTTTTGAGGATAGCATTACCTCTAATAACATACTTTCCTGCCAACCCAGCTGTCACTTCCATACATTAAAGTGGGGGACTAATACAGCAATGTATATTGCCAGACGAGCGTTCATAGACACATGCTGACTTCTCACTACTGTAACTATAGCCCCATTCATTTTATTTCACGCATTCCTTTCTTTTATTCATTCAAGATAATAGTGTCTTCAGCGATATCTATTTATATCTCGAGAATTTTATATACAATATGTTACATAGTGAAAAGCACTATATATACATAATACTGGTATGTCAACTCAAAATAAGAACAAATATATTGATGATATTTGAACTTCGTTAAGGCTCAGTAGTGCCTACTTGACGGACTTAGTCACATGATAATGCAATTTGTTCCTCATCCGGGTTCGTAGTGCCGGCGTTGCTCTGAAGCGGGATTTTCCTTTATGACAATAATTCGCCTTTGTAGGGATTTACTGTTTTCACAAAATCGCTTTGACATTATTAATATTGTTCAGGCCGTAAATATAATATTCGAGAATTTGAAGTACAAAATAATACTGACAAACGTATTTGGGACAGTTAATAATTTATCTTTAATTAATTATACGTAGGACTTTTCCAATAAGCTTCTTTTGAAGATGAATCACAGCGGCGCTTCCTTCCATTGATTAAAAAAAAACATTTATGCTCCTAGAACTGGAACGATGTGGACATTCTCGGGAAATGTTCAGATTTGCCCTGCGGTTCACCATGCGCGGTTGTTTGATAGCTATCGGATCAACATAATTTGTGCTGCCCGTGAGAAGCCGGAGCGGATTACTAGTACATATATTTTATTTTACATCAAGATATAATTTTTGTAAACAAACAAACGTCATTTACTATTACAGCTATTACACTTTTTACACTATCATCGGAAATTTTATAACTTTGGTAGGAATCTTGAGAGTGCAGTGAAATTGCATGATATGGTTAGCGAATGTTATAAAGTAATGTGAGAAAAAGTTGTGTTTCGAAAATACTTTGTTTAAAACCTTTGTTTACAAAAATTCCATCTTGAGGTGTGTGTGTATGTTTTAATTTGATAATAAGAGCCTATCCTTCCATTAAAAGAATTATCTTATATCTTAAGAAAATTCCATAAAGACTGTGATATTTTAAAATTTGATCTTTATTTGTTAGTGGAATAAGTTAGTGTGCGCATAAAAGTGTCACGAGAAAAGGAGCTTTATCCAACTCGATGTCAGGAAAAAGTACGCGCGTGTCGTATTTTGTGCTTCAACGATTTTCAAACTCGACAATTGAACACAATTTAAATATGTATTGCATTCGGTCAGTGATATAAAACTCGAATCGTATATTGTATGTTTCGGGAAATTTAAAAATAAATTCGATTTTAATTTAAAATGTTAGAAGTAATGAAAACGATAAGTTTTCTATAAACGTATGGCGCGTAACAATTTGTTAAACAACTGAGCGGAGACATCGTTAAGGACAATTAATAAAGTACCACGAAATCGCTGTAATAATATTGATTTTGCCGTTATTTTTTAAAGTAAAAACTTCTTTAGCCGCATAGATATTTGGTCTGGGAAATCTTATAGGTTCGCATGACCAACATTCACAATATGCAACATGCGTCGAATTTGGAACAGTTTCGACAAACTTTTTTCATTTATTTTACTTGTATTCAATTTTGAATTTTATTGTTAAGACACGAGGGTTTATTTTTGTTGATTATTGTTTTATATATAAACTGTTGTCGCGCCTCCCAAACAGTTTTGAGTTTTCACTTCTGTCTGCAGTCCGCCTATCTTTTTATTTAATTAATATTTGGGGGTAGTTAATAAACGGTACTGTTAGGATATCTTTAAACGCGGTGCTTTATATTTTTACGTTATTCCAAAGAAATTCTTACCATTATCATTTGATCCAATGGTCGCGATGAGCTTTTTATAAATAAATAAATGCTTCATTGCCATTAAAACATATTTACATTAAAAAAAAAACAAAATTACATTAATATATAATTATGGCTCAGCTTTACCGACATAGGACCAAGATCCCGTGTCTCTGGTTTTCAGTCAACCCTCTTTCCCTGAGATGGTGGCGGGAATACAGAGTCCGAGGGGTCGCCATACACCGTAAGGAACATCTAGCACTAAAATTTAATATATATTATAATCTTCTTCTTGTATTATACTTAATTTTAGCATTTCTGGATGTCTATATATATAATTACATAATTGAATAGAGACATCATTACAAGCATACATTCACAATTCCAATACCCTTTAGACAACGAGCGTAATCTGGGTCATTTATTCTAGCTTAGTCGAGTTAAAAAGTGCCATTTCACAGAAATATCCGGTAAAGGAAAACGAGTCAGCTCGATTTAAAATTGTATCAATACCGACGCTGAGATTACTCTATTTTCACATTGAACTAGCACGCTCAGTTCTTCGCACGTAATTGAACTAAAATAGTATTTTATCAAAATTAAAATGGCTTAACAGAGCAACTGGTACGTTTTATTTTAAGAGGTGCTTCTCATTTGAATTATAACTAGACACTATCAAATTGGCTCAAGACGTATGTTTGTTTATACAATATGTATAATCGTCGTCAACCAATAGACATTCGCGCTTGGATTTGGGCCTGTCAAATTGTTGCTAAGGTCAGTGTTACGCTACCCTCACCCAGCGACCTCCAAGTATTACCTTCCTTATGAATTTTAATTCATGAATTTAAAAAATTATAATTTAAATTATTGATGGGAAATAATAAATTAAATGGAAATAAATAATTGGAATTTAAAAATAAATATTTTTAATAGCAGAAACTAACTACGGGTCGCAAGAAGTTAAGTGATCTAATGATTAAGATGAACTTTTGATTCAATATCTTTGTGACTATAGTTTAAAAAATGTTACTTTAAAACTAATAATTTAATTTTGTACTATAAATGTAATAAAGTTAAGAAAACTACCTATCGCGCTATTAGCAAATTGTACAATGTTATATAATTGCGGGTAGTTTTAAAACAATTTGAAAGACCGTGTAACACTAATAGGGTTATTTGAGGTCAAAAATGTCGTGGAACTTAGAACTAAACAAAGCTTATTGTTACTAAAATTACAATTTTACACTTTTCCAATATTTGAAGCGAGAACCAAAATTAGTTCCTACCTGATTAGTACAGCAATGACTTGGCGTCAGTTTGTTAACGATCAATTTTATGCTGATACAAAACTGATTTGCTTTTCGCTAACTTATTTATGTGCACACATAAAGTTTTTATTTCAGTTAGTTGCTTAATATCAACAATTAATGTCTCGTCCATCTTGATTCTCTCACTTTCAGCCAACAGTCGTCTACTGGACGTAGACATCTCCCATCGATCGCCACAAAGATCGGTTCTCTGCTGCCCTCATCCAGTGTGTTCCTGCAACCTTGACCATATCGTCGGTCTATCTAGTGGAATATCTATCGACACTGCGTCGACCTGTACGTGACCGACATTCCAGAACTATTCAACCCTGGCGGCCATCCGTTCTTAGTTTATTATTATAAAATAAGGCGCCAGGTTGCACTGCACCAAAACAGCGCCAATAGTAGCAACAGCATGTATTGCAAAAATGCACTGACTCGTGCGCAGAATTATTATGACGTCACACAATATGTACAAGCTTAAAGTAGAGGTATTTTACTTTTGCGTTTCACCTGACGAGTCAGGTGCTGGCGCCATTCCTACCTATCCCTTCCTTCTCAGATTTTCTTTAATAACTTCCCTTTTTATTTCTATTCAAATACTAGTACCACATTGATCAATATTTTAAATGGTGCGGTCACAAATGGTTATTAGTAAAAATAAAAACCGGCCAAGTGCGAGTCAACTCGCGCCCGAAGGATTCCGTACCATTATCTATAAAAGATCAAGTTTGTTGTGTTGGAGCCCTCTTAAATATTTATTTTATTCTGTTTTATAGTATTTGTAGTAGTTGTTATAGTGGCAACAGAAATACATCTTCTGTGAACATTTCAACTGTAACTATCACGGTTCATGAGATACAGCCTGGTGACAGACGCTCTGTCAGACAGACAGACTGACAGCGGAGTCTCGTTTTACCCTTGATTACGGAACCCTAAAAAACTAAAATAATGCGTATTTTTCTTTACAATGTTCTTCAAATGTTTACTGTATATTAGGTACAAAGCGAGGGTCGTATAAATTATTCTTTTGTGAACAACATCAACCGTTGAGGACGGAAGGAAGTCAATTGAATATTGAACTTTCTTGTTACGGAAACTACGTAAATATTCTTTCGTAATTTATTATTGAAAGTAGTATCGACACAAAGTACACGTGCACATTATTTAAGCTATGTATTTTTTTAATCGGTCGCCATATTTACGCACTCGTTTATCACCGTGACACGAATAACTAACTAATTTTCGGAGATGTCGATGCTGGTAACCTTATTGACGGTTCTTACAGCTTCATCTGATACAGGGCTCGCGATCCGAGTGATCTTGAGCTAAAAGTAAAAAAATCCAGGTCCCTAATGTAATCTAGGGGCCTAGTTGCTGGATTTAGCAGCCATCGGTGTGAGTTATGTGTCGTGACACGAATAATTCATTAGTGCAGTGACTAGAAAATAAATTAATAAAAAATGTGACATAAAATTTATATTTACTAGCATTTTATGTAATAAAAATAAATTGAAATTTAATTACTTCGATAAACAATTAACTGAAAATAACAATCCTTATTAATTCAATTAGCTATGAGAATTTTTGAATATAAATAAATTCCTAAACATGAAAAGCTTATAGTGATAATGGATAAAGATATTAATATTTTGCTACAGCAACATAGTCTGCTAACACGCGAGTGGAGTGACATTTCGCTGACAGCTCCAGTGTACCCGCTTCAGATTGCGTGTTAATTAAGCGTAGCCAGCATTACTATGTGGTATAATTAACCAACATGTCAAGTCATCAATCATTTCATATATTATTGTAATATATTTAAAATACCTTGAATGTTTTAATTAGTGTATGTTTTAGTTAATATTTATTTTAGTAATATGTTTTAAGACTAAAAATAATGAAGCTAATTAAATATTTTGTAGAAGAGTAGTGTAGTTTTTTTATAAAAGGTGGCAAACGAGCAAGCGGTTCACCTTATTGTTCACATAATTTGTTCACTTATACGTCATAGTCATGGACCTTGGGGCTTTTTTTATTTATACATCTGCAATTCATTAGCTTGTTGTAGATGCCTATAGGTAGCGGTCTCTTCATATTGAATGAACCGGTTGCTTGTTTGCCACCTTCTGGTATAAAAAAGGTGATGAAGGTAAGATGAATGAAAACATACAGAAATCTTGAAATCCTAGTTGCGTAGTCGCTTAGTCATATAAAACAACTATAAGTCACTTCCGTACGGATTAGGTCTCATTAGAGTTTGTAATTAGCGCACTGGTTGGATAATTGATGTGCCTAATACGTGACACATACACGGTTTAATAGTTAATAAACAGTTACCGTATGCACCTCGGCGTAATTAGATGCAATTGTATTTGAACTAATTACGTCTAATTTAATGATTTAATTATGCGCTCTGTATATTAATGATGCAATTATGCGTCCATAGCCCAATGGTTAAGGGTAAAGACTGACGATCTTCGGGTCGTGGGTTCGAATCCACCATTCGACTATTGTTGTGAACCATATCCTAGCACAAGCTTTTAAGCTTAGTTGGAATGGTTAAAATAAATATTAGTAAATTATTTCAATAATCTACTAATATTTAAAGATAAAAATTTGTATTCAATTTTGAATTTTATTGTTAAGCGACAACTGTTTATTTTTGATAATTATCAGTAAATGAAATGTGCCGAGGTGTCGAAATCAACCGTGACGCGAACTTAAGTTTTTCCACTACCAACTCACTCAATGCAGCTAAAGAAGTCTTCACTTCAAAAATTGTGTGGTTGTATATGATGTGCTACTGATCGTAAGTCAGGGTAGGTTAAGTTATACAATAAAGTTTATTCAAGATATAACATCTTACCTCTTTCGGAGACGAGGCCTGTGTCCCTGCACTGGGGAAACATAATAAAAAAGTCTGATTTATTATATAATGATTCATTCTTTTGCTTAATTCTAAAAATGGACAAAAGCTTCCGGGAGTCGTGATATATTACGAAATGTGTTCCTTTACATTTGTTATATTTTATCTTTATAAATAGCCTTCAAATGGGCGTGCAAAGGTAAATCTGAAACGAAGACAAATAGCGTAAGATGTTTATAATATTCCCGGCTTGAGTTTTGATTAAAAAAAAACTGCATCGTCAGCACTTGTGATTCCCCTAGTTGAAAATATACCTGTTTACGTTTTGACATCTTGTTATTTTTCGGTATTCCTATTATTAGAATATGATCGTTATTTATTCGACAAACCCAATCAGCGTTATCATAAACTGTTCACGTATGCGACATGAGTACGGGCAAATATTTAAATTAAACGTGGTATTTAAATTAATTGTAGTATTGAATTTTTTTTATCCAATTCAATTTATTGTATATATGGACAAAGTCTAAAAGAAATGTAATGAGTATTATGTATAGAGATAACCCATAATGAGATTTATGCAAAGTTAAAGCAAAATGAGGTATATAGCTTGGCTCTGACATCTACACTATTAAAACTGAAAACGGCTACTTTATATTGTCCACATTATATAAAATGTGGACAATATAAAGTAGCCGTTTTCAGTTTCGATAGTGTACGTAGGGACC
>JWHW01042886.1:637027-649087 GCA_000931545.1 Papilio glaucus
TAACATCAGGTGATCCGTTCGCTCGCTTGCCCCCTTATGCCATAAAAAAAAAACTTTTGTAAGATTGTGTTGATCCAAAAAACTATCAAAGTAATATAAACTTTATAGTTAAACTATAAAGTACATAATAAATTGATTGATTAGACAAGGTGTGTTAAGTCATTTCAGCATTCGGATTTCAAATATGGAATTTAACATTTTTTTGATATTTTATCAATTTCTTTTTGTATTCAATTTTGAATTTTATTGTTAAGTTACAACTGTTTATTTTTGTTGATTATTAGTAAATGGAATCTGCTGAGGTGTCGAGGTCAACCGTGACGCGAACTTATAAGTTTTTCCACTAGCAAACTCACTCAATGCAGGTAAAGAAGTCTTCACTTCAAAAATTGTCTGGTTGTATATGATGTGCTACTTACTGATCGTAAGTCAGGGTACGTCTCAAGTTATACAATAATGTTTATTCAAGATATAAAATCTTACCTCTCTCGGGGAGGAGGCCTGTGTCCCTGCACTGGGGAAACATAATAAAAAAGGCTGATTTATTATATAAAAGAATTATTCTTTTGCTTAATTCTAAAAATGGACAAAAGCTTCCGGGAGTCGTGATATATTACGAAATTTGTTCCTTTACATTTGTTATATTTTATCTTTATAAATAGCCTTCAAGTGGGCGTGCAAAGGTAAATCTGAAACGAACACAAATAGCGTAAGATGTTTACAATATTCCCGGCTTGAGTTTTGATTAAAACAAAAACTGCATCGTCAGCACTTGTGATTCCCCTAGTTGAAAATATATCTGTGTACGTTTTGACATCTTGTTATTTTTCGGTATTCCTATTATTAGAATATGATCGTTATTTACTCGACAAACCCAATCAGCGTTATCATAAACTGTTCACGTATGCGACATGAGTACGGGCAATTATTTAAATTAGTTGTAATATTTAAATTAATTGTAGTATTGAATTTTTTTTGTCCAATTCAGTTTATTGTATATATGATATATGACATGATATATAATATATCTAGTGTCAAATTATGGTTATTTGAATTTATATAATTTATTAATAATTCAATATTATTGCGGTATGATTGCGGTATGCGGTGTGCAAAGGTAAATCTATATTCAAATTAGCTTGGCTTATATAATAAAGGCTGATTCACACGTTCAACTCAAACCCGTTACAACGGATTGCTAATTATAACTTAAGCTATAACTTAAACTATGTACATATGTCCTTCGGCGACTCGTACATGTTAAGGTGTTCGTATTGGAAATCGGAATCCAATTTAGATTTGAAATTTATTACTATTGTTAAATTAGTAATAAGATTGGCGCTTTAACAGTAGAAATTTATTTACATTGTAGTAATTATTGGGATAAATATCATCATTTACATTATTGTTTACGAACGATAACGATTCAAACATCATTTTAAACTTTAATCTAATTTTTATTCGCTGTTTGATTTATGATTAGATTACTAATTGACTTTTAATTAAATATTTATTGAGAACATAATGACGGTATTATATATAAGAGCGTTTACACACGACATCTCTTTCGGTCATATTCTTTAATACAAGTTTTTTTACGAGGGAAAAGTACACAGTCTTTTTTGTATATTACATAATCGATTTAATCATAAAAGGCGTGAAAGCGCAACAAAGTTACATGCATGTATAATCTATATTTATAATAAATGAATCCCTATTTGCCTTGGTCACGGTATTACGCTCGGCTCTACCAATGTCGCTAATTCTTTTTTTGTGATTGTTATTGACTGGACAAAGTTCTATTGAAAGAAAAAATTATGAAAGTTACTCGGAAAGTTAACGAACTTATTATATACTTTTCTAATGTGGAAAAACTTATCACTTTGGGCATAGCTGTGAGTCGTTTGACAGTTGGCTTGATATTTCATTAAGTAAGAGATGAACGTTTGTATGGAGGAACTACCCGTGCGGAGCTAATCGCTAATTTTATTTAAAGTTAGAATTAAGTCATATTCAACCCTCATGCATGTAATGACCAGTTCCAGCCAGTTTGTCTTCAAAATCCAAAATCTATGCCTATTTTTAAACCATGGCGCGTGTTTTGGTTTATTACCCAAAGCAGAAATAAAATTGCATGAAGCTGAAGCACCGTTTTCTGACTTCTTTTAATACACTATACCTAATTGGTTGTTAGTGAACGAACCGATCAGGCATTATCACAATAAAATAGACACATGTAAGAACTTTCTTATGACATAAGATAAATGTTTACTAAGAAAGTTATATATAAGCAGATATCCGCGGTTTCACTAGCCGTGCAATTTAATAGAACTGTCGAGCCTAAGCTGATCCCTGTTTACAATGATTGATGATACGTATCTGAGGTTAAGTTATAATGGTAATTGTTCCTCTATACAAACTTTGATATAAGTTAGACATTTATGGTATGATATTTAGAAAAATCCTTTCTTAGCGCTCGTCTACGTAACAACAGAATCATTGTGCAATATTTCAAGTCTCTAGACGCAGTAGTTTGTTTTTATGTCTGGTAGTCAGTCAGTTTTTTCTTCACTTTGTTTAGGGCCTGTTTCACAATGTCCAAGTAAAGTCCTGAATAAGTTGTTTGAATTATTCATACTCTCACATGTTCCGTTACTCGAAACGTTAATTTATACGTAATCGTAAGTTAATTTATTTGTCAATTAGTTATTAGGCACTTTACTCAGATGTCCGTTAATCCGTTAAATCATGTAATACGACTACCTTTTTATTGTCACGCTCACAACTTTGTGTGTTGTTCCAACTCCCTTCGCCGTTTCGCAACATAACAACAACCTGGAACAATAATTTCGCGTGCCAAGTATGTAATGTACTTAAAGTATAATTAAACTATAATTTAATTTGCGTGTAATACAATTACACGCAAATTAAAATATAATTTTAATATGCGTGTAATTGTGTACATCTTTAAGTTATGTTTCTATAATAATATAAAATTAAAGACAAACTTTTAACAATAGGATCGCCTAGTTATGCCGCTGCCAAATCTTGTTTGTTTAAATTTAAGTCCTCTATCAACATTTGTTTTATTGTTTTCGTTACTTCAGAGCAATTAATTTCAACTTTGAATATTTATCTTCTAAATTACATTAATTATTAACATTACAAAGAGCTGAGGAAACTTTTCCACAATATTGTTTATTCCGTCGAAGGACAAAACGCAAATTGAGGGAAGACTTACTTCTCTTTATAACTTGTGTCTGTTTATGGTTTTAATTAAATGTTATAAATTATATTTCGTTCAATTTTTAATTATTTCTTAATTTATCAAGGCTCTTAGTACTCGTTTTCATAAATAACAAAAATAGATAAATAATACTCGAGGCTCCTCCTTAGCTGAAGATACTTATCTTGAACATGAAGCGATAGACCTAATTAAACTGGTTGAAAAAAAAAACAACATATGATTGATTGGAAAGCATTATGGAACAAAGATATGATAATTGTAAAGAAAACCTTAATTTTAATAAAAAAAAAATAACAATACATAGAAAGGAGGTTAATTTAGTAACGGCCAGTTACTCACCAGGAAATCGAGTCATATAATAGAACCGTTCTAATTTAATCGATAGGTCAGTAATTCGAGTGTTCAGCGTTCAATTTACGTTTATTCCCGCCATACGATTCAGCTTATTGAACAACTTCATTACAATTTATGATAGTCAGAGCCAATAAATACGAAATTCGAATTGGGTTTCGATTACATCCCCTAACATTTCACATTATCGTCATCACATAAAATATATGTTCTCTTGTGAACATTTATGATACTAATACTGTGCCTTCAGTTGTATGTCTATGATAAAATAATTATAGAAGTGCTTATATGTATAACCAAATAAATTTTATATGATTTCGTGAGCCGCGTAATTTCATATTTAAGAGAGAAATTGTAATTAGAAAAAAAGAAATGTTTGTTTTTATTTTAATAAAAACATCTATCTCTGTTCACATCATTTTCAACGTTTGAACTTTTCACAGGAATAGAAAACCAGAAGGCCATATCAAATACTTAACCCCCTATCTTATTGACAATAATAATTTATAAATTAAATTAGTTAATAAAATTATTTTGTTACTTATACTTTTCATCTAAGGGTGACGACACATGGACGTAAATTTGACAAGGTCCCAGCGCATTATCAACTTGCGGGTGTAATAAAAATCCTTCTATAACGTTCGATATATCATAAAATTCGTGAAAATATGTTTGTTTTCATCATTGTTTTAAAGTAACCGCAACAGATATACCAAGTTATTTTTTAATATTAGTGCAAATTTATTGGGATAATAAATTAGATTATTCGTTAAGAAATGAACGTGTTCAATGGAATACAAATGTAATTATTGCAAAAACAAAACTAGTAAATCGTTTGTTTGTACGCAGTAAACTTTTCCGGAATGGTCTTAATTGCTTTCTTGTATTGACGTTTCTCCCTCGTTCTCTAATTACAGCAGTTGATGTTACGTGATTTGGGCCTTCCATCGAGCATTTAATGTCCTTACGCCTTATTACTATACATTTTTGTATGTATTATTTTATGCTACATTAAAGTGTTGCGATACTCAAGGTATTTAATCAATTCGCTTAAATTTTCAAACACAATAAATCAACGAATAAGATAAGGAACCCAACTTATTAGTAAGTCACACTAAGTATTCATAACCACGTTGTCAAGTGGAATCAAAAACTCGATACATATTTCGAATCACTTTATTCGATGGAATAAATTCAAAGGTACTTCGTAGTTTTTTTTTAATTTTTAACAATTAGCAAAATTATAGAACAAGAGCCAGCGACCTCCGTAATTTTATAAAACCTGATAGATTCTCTCTGTATGTCCCTAATACTTATAAAAATGAACCCCGAGTAAGAAGTTTGGATCACTGTAACTTTGAAAGATATCAGGTAGCAAAGGAGTATAAAATTGCATCATTAACTTTTTTTAAATACTTCGTCTTTAGTATTTTGAAGAGCATTCATCAATATGTTGCATTATGAAGTCTTTGGACTGTCACTGTTTGAACAAACAGTGAGGAACGTCCATCCTTATTCGCTGTTAGTTTTGCATAGCTATTCATAGATGGCTCTTCGAATCACAGCAATCAAGGAGAAGGGAATTATGACGCTCGTCAACGAAAATATTACGTAAATATTATTTATGACACATTTGAGAAAAAGAGAGGGGTGGGAGGGGGGATAAATTGAAGCACTTAAAGTAATCTTTTTGAAAATATAGATATAAAATAGTGGTAGGTGCGCGAGCGCCCTTATGGGCATAATATATTCCTTAACGAATTTCCAACAAACAACTTGCTTGCTTGTTTAACAATCTTTTGTGTTAGTAGTTAAAATTATGATACACAAGTATTTAAAACATAATTAATGTATACTAATATTGTAAAGAGGAAAGGTTTGTATTTTTGTATGTTTTGTAACGAACAACTACCGGACTGAGTTCAAAAATTCTTTCTTTTAACTTTTAATATTTGGTTTTTGTTTTTATGTTTATTTATTTCGACATCTAACATCAAGTTTGAAATCATTTTTATGAATATTTAAATGGAAGTCGATAAAAAAGAAAGAAATAAAACAAAGGAAGTACGGTTGTATGGATAAAAACACGTCTTACGCTATCTCCGAAGGGTCAACGCCCGTTCGAACGGTGGTTTTTGTAGGAAGCTTTTTCCTCAGACTCCTCTTGAATTTTGCGTAGCGCGTGTCTCGGAGAGCTTTCTTAGTCTCACTGTAAGTGTCATCTTTCAACGGCGACGTGCAAGCCGTGATGTTTAACTAGCATTTTTGTATTTACAGAGAGAGGAGTTCGGATAAGTTGTTGTTATGTATTACAGCGTTTTTATAGTGAATAAACTAGCTCTTGACCACAATCCCATATGATGTTAAGTGATGATGTGATCGAAAGATGATACCCACTAGTTCAGTAACTATTAAATCTTTTCTTGAAGGTACCCACGTCATAGTTGGACGGAAATACTGGTGCTGTCAACTTGTTCCAGTCCCTTGCTTTGTGTTCAATCAGTGAATCCAAGGGTTTCATCATGAAAAATCGGAGCTAAGGTGAGGTTCATTTTGTGTTGTATTTAGTGATAAATGGACTCTAAAATTCGATTAAATCAATTGGACAATAGCCTAAATAAATAAGCATTCAATTCAAAAGTACTAATACACATTTCTAAATCTGTACTAATGTACCGATTTAGAAATGTGTAGAAATTCCTTTAAGAAATTTATATAATGAATTATGAAACACGTTTGTTACCGAAGCAGTTTCAATTAAACTTTGTTAAGGATTCGTTGAACCCGGCGTGACGTCACACTTTGTACACGCAGCGACTGTTAAGAATTGTTCCCGCAGTCTCTGCTAGTAATTAATGTTCACACATTATGAGTCCATTCAACCGACGTTATTATTTTCAATATTATTTCTTCATACAGATTACTGATGTTAAACATTTAAAGCGGCGGACAATATGTGATTGTTTAAACTGTGACGATATTTTTTTTATTAATTCAACAATCATTTCCTTATTTAAAAGAAAGACCATTTTATTTTTGATTATGTCACATTTCTTTTATAAACTACCATTTATGCATATTATCTGTACAAAATAATTTCGATTTTTACATTTGGATTTGAATTAATGATGTAGAAATTATATGTTTTTATAATGTGATAGGATTGGGACACAGATACAAAGTCTTATTAAATATCGTACGCGTAGCATACATTATACTTTACATATAACACAGAAGCCGCGAATATTACAGCCCTGAGCTGCATATAAATTTAACTAATCAGAAGTTACAAGCTGCTTCGAGACACGTGACGTTGTTAAGATAGGTCGGTGTGGAGTTTAACTGCACTTAAGGACAGATTTTCACGGTTAACAATTTTACTGGAATAAGTTAGGTTACTTGTTATGAAGAAAAACCTCAACGTTATTCATAAGTGTTTATTGCAATTTCACTAAATTGAAATGAGATTAGCGGGATCGGGAAATTATTAACAGAATATCGTTTTAGAATTTCATCAATTCAAATTTTAGTAGAATTAGCAACATCAATTAACAAATTTACATACAATAATAACAAGTAACAAATTATTACAACTTTGTTATAAAATATTCAACAATATAAGATCGTCATCGTCCTTCAAGGTGTTAGCCATGACTACAATGTCATAGGGAAATCGCAGGTGAGTGAAGTACTGGCCGTTTATGTTGATGCCGAGTCCTATCCAGTCCAGGACCTTGAAGACGCGGTAAAGAGTTTCGGGGAAACAATGTTAGATAGGTTTCGTGTCGAGGACATACTGGCATTTACGTACATACGAGTACACCTCACCACTTCGATGGTAGTCGATTTGGCACCGCTGGAGAGATCGCAGTACTGCAGGTGTCTAACGAATCGAAGGCTTTCTCGTAGTCCACAAACTTTTTAGAGAGTTCTCTTTATGAGTTGTTTACAGTATTGTAATAGTGTTAAACCAAATTAAACATTTTATTCTAAATAAAACAGACCGTAACCAGTTAAGTATTTTAAACGATAAATGTTCTGTTATTGGAGCGAGCACTCAGGCCAATTGTTGTGAATACGATTTGCATTAATCAGTTGTTTTACACGTTTCGTTGGAAATACTCTGAGATGTTATAAACTATACTTAAATCTAGATTTGTTGAATATTTACTTTGTTATGTATTTTGCTTATGTATATCTTGCCTCGTCTTTTGTTACATAATAAACATTAAGCCCCGAACAAGTAATGTATTTTGTTAACATAAGACTTCAAGCGGCTTAGATACACGATCCCGGGTTTTACTTCAAGTACAAATTTGAAATAAAATAATGGTACATTACACACGGCGTACGCCAATTACAACAATTTTCCAGGCTCAGGTTATGATGCCAGTATCTAAAAACTACTAAGACTAAACTATAGATTTAAATTCTTTATAACCGTTAATCGATCACTCAACCAAATTGCCTGCGATCGCGACCGCTTGTATTCACTAGTGCTGTGATCTGCCATCACTGCGCGCCGCGTTGACATGCTGCAACATCGTCCTGGTGGTTTATTATTGAAAATTTGCGGTCGAGATCTGAAATTAGTGGTCGAAAATATTCTATGTCAATTTGACACATGCCAAATTGTAGGTTAGGATTTATTTTTTTCTGGTAGATCAAATGAGAGTTGTCAAAGCCAGTCTTTTTTAATACGTTGTATCGCTCGATCTCAAACATTGCATATAATAATTATTACCTTTAACTACAAGAAGATGAAATTTTGAGCCAAATAAACAAATAAATTCCGTACAGGTCGAGCTAAATAAAACCGTTTAAAAAAACGGGTATATTTTATAGGTTAAAGAGAGGATAAAAAGGTACAATTTTATGCATTACGTGGAATTAATTCGGCCATTTGTAACGTTTAAACATTTGGTAATTAAGCTACAAATGAATAAAGCAAAATGTTTTATTTCAATTAAATTCGGTCTCATTATGATTTATAACTTCTTATTTCTGTTGCTTCACAAAGCTCCGTGTACCGCCTTTGTAATGTCGCGGAACATTTTTACATTTCCCTGAGCCTCGGCCATTTTTCTTTATTAAACTCACTTAGAGTTTGAAACATTTGGCTAATTTCTTGTTTCAAAATATTCTTATGCTTTATTAACTAAATAGAGATTTAAATGTGTTTTCGTTTAACTATGTTAAACGCTAAACTAACTTATGTTATAATTTTGCGTATACAGACAGAGCCACAGGCAAGTAAAAACAGAAAAAAATTACACCCTAGGAAAATAATGGTTATTTGGTCTGTTTGATTCTTAGGCAGAAGAGATTCGGCAGATGTTATATCTGCCGAATATAAGGTTTAGTTAGACGAAATTGACGAAGGAACTATGAGATAGTCTTCAGTGATGTCGGTTTTTAAGTTATATTGTTTTATTTTATATTTGTAAACTTAAGTTTGACAAAGTAGGAAACTCAGATCCACACGTAGTCAACGTAAATAATAGAAGATGAGTTTTAATGATAGTATATAATATGCAAAGAAGCGAATCTAGCATCAAACTAACAAAACGCACGGGAAGTTCGAGATTACTTAAGTCTTCATACTGCCGGAGATTTAATACAAATCTAGAACATCCCCTTGGTGACGCCCCCTACTGATCCCCTACTGATTAACCATTTGAATGTTAGTACAAAAGTACTATTTGTCATTATATAACAAGCTCTAAAGATGGGATAGGATCTTTACGATAAAGAAGCAATGTTAACATAACAATATAGTCAAGTACATCCACATTTTGTATTTAGTGCGATAGTAAAACCGTATCTCGTAAACGAACAACAGCTAAGCATTTTATCCGAGGTTTTATGTGACGGATATAAGTTAAAGATAGATCTTAAGTTGAGCTACAATGCCCGACATTTATTAAATAAATGAGGGCTAAACATATAATACATATTATTATACGTATTTCATCATCTCTCTGTCCCTTCCTCACTTTCAGTGGAGTCGGCGCAACAGGTTTTGTCTTCCAAATTGATCATTTCAGTTGGCACTGCCTTCTTGATCATGCCACCTTTCATCCAATCAATCCCATATCTTCTGTCTTCCTCTGCCGACATATTCCTCTACATTCATATGTAAAACTCTTCCATTCTCATTTCATCCATTCTTTTCTGACTTTAATATGCCCATACCAAATTTGGATTCCATATAAAACATACAACATATATACCAACTTTGGACAACTTGGAGAAACACTCATGATATAAATAAAGCCAAAAGAAATAATTTAAGTGATAATAAAACTTTACTAGTTACAAGTTTCGCCTAAGTTTTCAAGTTGAGATCCGATCTAGTTTCGTGTTTGACGTCTACTTAACACAATTCTGAGTTTCCTTAATTAGTCGGTAAGTTCTTTGTTACATCGACTGTTAAATATAAAGCTCCTTAACGTATCAATATTGCTGTGTTGAAATATTTAATTGAATAAGCAGATAATTAATGAATTCTTGTTTATGGCAATGATAAGCTAAAAGACAATGAATAGTAAAATATCATTGGTATAAAACATACTTTTTAGTTTGTCACGACGATTGTTCGGAATACTTCTTTCACCAGAGGTAACGGATAAGTACGACGTACCTCGTCGTCGTTGGCACCATCACCCCCAGATTTAATACTACTGCTTTAATGCTCTATGAGGTTGAGTCACTGCCTTTTGTAATCAAATTATTTAATCGTGGGATTATAATCGTTGTATAAGCTGTGCCCCGTGTACTTGTCCAACGCACTAAAGAATTAGGGTAATTCACAATATCCCTCGCCAGCGGTATTACACCCTCTCTTGCTACCCTCCACACTTAGTTCTTTTTACTTCTATTCGGCTCCTAGTAGGCTTAGCGTGATGATAAAAAGCCTTTAATCTTAGGAATTATTTGGGTTGCCATAGGCAAAAATATTGCCATTAGTAGTTCCTGATGTTAGTTGGTCCGAACGAATAGACTAATTCAGTTTTATTATATTACTTAAGATAAAATTAATGTCAGCTGTCTTAATCGTAACAAACAAATGAATCGTATTCATATTAACGTTAATTTAGATGGACGACCAGAAGAATAAAAGAAAAAAGGGCGTTAGATTGCTTTCTATTTGATGTTCAATAATTAAGGTAATAACGGTACGTGTCTCGCGCGAACGGAGCGCGCCAAGAAAAGCGTTATTGGAAACAACAAGCACTCTCCTAATGGAACTCCCTCCGCCGGCTAATTGCTCTGAATACGCTTAGCATAAATCAAGAGTGTTTAAACACATTTCGCGAAAAGCGAAAGCGTTAAATTATAACTTGCCAAAAAGCAAACGTTTACTTACTTCGTTGTTACAAAGTATTTAGTTTAATGAAAAACGACTCATAAATAATGAGCGAGTTTTCTGTCTAGACCGTGACACTTAAGTCGAATTTTAAATCTGTTTATTTTCAAGTATTTATATTTAAGATGGATGGATAAATGGTTCATCAGAATTACGAAGAAATGGAGGTTGTAACAATATCTCTAGAAGAATTCTGGCCGAATCTATAAAGCCCAGAGTTTTAGTGCCCAAATCTTACATAGAATAATTAGTATATAGTTAGTAAATAAGCAAAATAAAAAATGATTAAAGAAATAAAAAAGATATAATTTTAAGGGAAAAGTGTGGCTTAAAAGTAAATGGTGTGACTAGAATTGAGAAAGGTATGCTTTGATGGTTCGGGCATGTTGAAAGGATGAATGAAGAGAGAATAACGAAACAAATTTATGTTGCATGTGAGTGTTGGTAGGGGTCGCCCTAAGAGAACTTATAACGATCACATTAGTGGTTTACTAAAAAGGGCAATACAAGGATAAGGTTAGCACCCATAACCAACGAGCATGTATGCGTAGAAGTATGGATGTAGAAGAAACGAGAGAGGTGTGTCAGGATCTCGCCAAATGGAAATCCATGATTTATGCCTACCCCTATGGGTGACGGGCATGAGCGCATATTTATTTATAAATAAGAAACCAATTTATGGAACCATTTAACGACCGTGCAAGGCATCATCTCTGGAAAACTTTCTAACACTATCAAACACGTTCGTGTCACGTTTGGGAATTTATTTCTTTATTTTTCTTGTCCTTTCCATTAAAAAGACTCCTAAAGCGAAGGATGGGTTCCTACCACCTAATCTTATAAACATTTTATATTTCCAGCTTTAATGCAAATTGTCGAATTCATCAGAAAGCTTATCCAGTAACTAAAGTAAAGAAATATACCAGAATCTATTTAAAAAATGACATGTCTTTAGTTGATCCCATTTATTTTACCATCTATTGATAAGTTAGTCTAGACTGAAAACACATTTTTTACAAACTACAAGCAATAGAAAGATTCTAAGTAACGCGTTTAACCTTTAACTGACTCAAGTTAAAAGGTCGAAATTGTA
>JWHW01042886.1:656128-667789 GCA_000931545.1 Papilio glaucus
ATCGCTCCATGGAGCGCCCGCCGAAGTAACCTAAGAGCTCGGCGGCCTCCCAATCCGGTTATACCAATAAAATACCGGCCCGAACCGATGCTCCCTCTTCGAAGGGAACCCTCGAGCTAAGTTACTCTCAAACAGGGCTAGGTTAGGCGCTTTCTTCGCCCTGTCGCCTCGAGTCTGGTGTAATTGTAGATACCTTTTCTAGGCAAACAGTGAACAGTCAGTCACAAAAAATTAAACTCATAAGACATTGATTGATTGAAAAATAAATACGCGCTCACGTCAGTAACCTAGAGGGGTACATTACAAGTATTGAAGACTTTATATACTTTCACTAAATTCAATTCATGAAAAGAGAAAAAATTTAATACGTCCACTCAATAATAAATGTTATCTCTCTGTGATCACATTGTGCCGGGCTATTTTTAAAATTCCATTCGTTTCCTTTGTTACGAATGAAAGCAAATAATGTTTTGATTTATGTCACAAATATCCGCGCTTTGATGTGTTCAGCCGATAGGAAAAGGATTTGAGGAATTGTGTTTGCGTTCACATAAGCTTTGTTTTCTGTTATATAACTTATATTACGATGATGAGATATTTATTTTAAACATTTTCTTATCTTTGTTAAAAGGGAGGTCTTAATAAAGTATGCCTTAGCAGTGGACCTATGATGATAAATATTGACTAAATAGTTGAAACGAAAACATATTTTTGGGTTGTAATATTTTGCAATACCGAAAATGTGATTTTGATTTGTAAAACTTTCGTGAGACATTTGTAATAAACTAATTAAATATCGGGTTAACTTACGTGTAGTACCGACTAGTTTCGAGCCCATAGATGGACTGGGATTAGTTCGCGGTCGCGGCCCTTCTCGTACGGTACGGTACGGTACTAGTCGGACCGGACTATGAATTAGGTCGTCATATTAGTTTACCATGGCATGTTTGGCATGGCAAATTTTTGCCATAGACGATAGTCGAAAAGAGGTTTTGTTACATACGGGATTTCTACACCTGCCTACCTGATTTAAGTAAGGAGTTAGAGCTTAATATTCTTCGTTCGTGTGAGCTTCTACAACTTTAAAGATAACGACAATTTATTAAAGAAGTTTAAGCAAACTCTATTTAAAATAATTACCAACACATGATACGCAGGAAACTTATCTTACTAATGATGTCTTCAAGTTTCTTTTGACGTATTAAAATGTCAGACGCTATTACAAGGCTTCAAGTTAAACAAAATTAGTCTTAAACTGTGTCATAACAAACTGGTGGAAAAACCAAGTATGGGCGATTTGTAAGTCTTGCATAAATACTATGGATAAATATTCATTTTAATTGATACTTAAGTTCGGATTTTAACGCCATTTTTTACATTTATGCCCAATATAATGGAAACAAGTTCACTCCTGTACCTTTTTTTAATGTGAAGAAATGCCCACACATATTTGCCTTTTCCGGGGCAAGTGTGGATTATGTCGGACTCGCACTGACTATTATCTCCCAATGACCACCCGAGGGGTGTTGGGGTTTAGGAAACGGTCTCGCACAATCCGCGATCCCGCCTGCGCCCGCCGACATGGCAGCTCTACTCCTAGCATAGACGAGCCTATTCTCCTCCAGAAATACGCGCCGGAAGACCAATCGCGTGTTGTCATAGTCTTGCGTAGATCTGGCCTAAAGTACCGCCGCCGACAGCTAAACGGCTACACAGAATAAGGTTAACGAAGTAAGGAAAAATCGTCCGTCTTATCCTCTCGCAGCCTCACGCGGATCTACCTCGCTTAGTTGCGGAGGATAGGGGAGTAATTCACAGCAATACCAGAACTTCTCTCCCTCCGGACTCAATCCCCGCAGACCACCAGCGTGCTTCCAAGGTTTACTGAATCAGTCTATCTCGGCCACTTCTGGCCGGCTTTACTAAACTCAAGAAAGGCCGTAAGGTAGGGAGTGTGAGATAATAGATTTCAATACGTCTTAGACGTCATCTAAATAGCAAAATTTTAACAAAATGTAGATAGCAACCGACGTCGTAAGCCTTGTATTCACAAACAATTCCCATTGATTTTACGAATTTTTCTACAATTCAGTCTCTTCCCTATAACTTATACAGGCGCCACGAGTGGAACATACATGTACATGTGTATGTACATATTAGAGCTATATAGTAACAGTGGTATTAGTTTTTGCCTTGACGAGGACTGAAAATTCTATGTGATTTTTTATGCTTAGTATAAATATTTTAGTAGTTGGCAAGTGTTGAATAATAAAATAGAGGTTAACATCTTTCTTTACTAAGTATTTTTGGATAAATTGTTGTAAGGAAACGAAACCTAATTGACCTTAACGATAAGATGTGACTTCTAAAATTGTCATCACAAATTTCCGGATAAATATTTGATTAGTAGTTTTTAGTAGTTTCTCAGACTTGCATGCAAGTAGTAACTACTAAAAACTACTAAAACCGAAACAAGTGAACATGTTAATGTAAGCCATTCCAATGTTAAAGCTAACGATTTAATTTTATTTATGAGCTGCTAAGCCGGTATTGTGATTTTGTATGCAGTGTATGCCAATGCTCGAAGTTTCTAATTTCACGTTGTTACTATTAACCGACCGGTAAATGGCCCGATCATTTGGTATTTAAACCAATGTAAATGAATGAACATTTACCGTATTTATTATATATATTGAATAGGTTCGAGCATTATAAAAGGATTAATGAAAAGAGTGATGAGGTACGTTGCAAAGTGAGTGCTAGAGTTGGAAGAGCACAACCGCGATGAACTTATACCGACTTGACGCATCACGTCAAACCTTCTTTGATAAACATCTTCTTAAGATAATTATCTATATATTAGATAGGTTTTTTGTGTTTGTTATTGTCACTAGTTCATCATCATCTCCTTGCCCTTTTCCCACTCTTGTGAGGTCGGCACAGCATGATTGTAGTCCATACTGTATAGGTTTTGGCTATAGTTTTTACGGCCGACCGCCTGCCTGACGGTTAATTTATAAAATTGGGTTAAAACCGAATATAAATATGACATATGGTACATATTACATTTTGCAGTTTGCCTTCTGACTTACGAGATATGATGTGTTGTTTGAACTTGCGGCTGTATAGAACCATGAATTCTAAACTGTTCCTACGGGACTATAAAACACGGGTTACGTGAAGTAGGTGCTAACTCGTCACCGAGCTCGGAGGCCGTAATTAATTCAATATAATATCTGTCTCTCCATTCCGTAGTAACATTAACTCACTCGCCTCATTTGAAACGAGCACGTCGAGAGATGTCGCTTCTTATTTCCCACAATTTACACAATCTGTGCCTACATTTTGTGAACGAAAAGATTTTTTTTTCAATGATATTGCTCTTTGTACGTATTTTAAGGTAAATATGCGAATTAACAAATATACAATCGCCTTAAAAGCTGTTGTGATGTTTCTGCCACACTGTCCTTCTTTATAGCGTATAAATCAGCGCTTGACCACAATCCCACCTGGTGTTAAGTGGTGGAAAAATAGTGTGCACTAGTTAAGCAACAGCCTATTCACTCTTCTCTTGAAAGTACCCACGTCGTAATCTGACACTGGTGGAAACACTGACGCTGGTAACTCGTTCCAATCATTTGCGGTCCGCACGATGAACGACGATTCGAATCGTTTTGTCTACTATGAAAGGATGGAGACCTTCTTAAGGGTCTAAAATTAAAGGTCCACATTAATAAGGCATTAATGTGACCTGTCTGTCACAGCACGGTATGGAAACATTAATAAGGTGCCAGTTTTAATATGGGTCACTTTTTTATACACTAATCACCAGAGAAAGCGTGGCAAGTTGAATGGTGTCGACACTCCGTGATGATAGTTTCCCTATGATATTTCCAGCTAAGCTTTGGAGTAGACCGTTCTAAGGACAAGAACTACGCCTTTAGTCGAAGTTGGGCGTAGGGCTAATAGGTTACAATGATGATGACGTTGTTCATCATTGTCATCGTTTTCAATACCCTCACTTCACTGGACAAAACTTTTTTTAACGTTTTTTTTTTATACATGTAATCAGTTCGACCACACAAGTATTGGATTACTTTTTAAATAAAATACGTTCTACTAATATTTATTATATTCATTTATGCAAATGGATTATATTTAATCTCCACTCTTCAAAATAAAATATTTATAATTTGGACTTGTTTATTTGTTTGTTAATATTTAATGAAAATAACACATCGAATTTTTCTTTATCTTTTCACATATAGTACTCGGGTTTAATGCCAATTATTTGTAAAAATGTGGTTAACAATGAAACACGTCATATCGTGGTTTGAACATGCGAAGGGAATGATTTATTAAACCGACACAAAGGAAAATTAATGATACAAAAGTGGTTTTGTCTTTAAATATATATATCGTTCTCGTCGTCGTTCTTGATGAACGCATATTACCAGCCAGAATCAGCCTTCACAGTATTGTGGAAAAACTTTATGCTAAAGTACTGATTGAAAGAAACAAAAAATATTTGTATAGAGAATCTACTGCTTGTGTTAGGACTAACGGGGCCTAATTCGACTAGTTTAGCATCAGTAAAGGTATAAGACAAGGCTGTAGCATCCCAGTGATTGTTAAATTTCTATATGGATGATTGTTTGAAAGATTTGAAAGACGAACATTGTGGATTAAAAATGGGTAAGCTAGTTGTAAAATTTCTCTTATACGCCGATGACCAGGTCTTGTTTCTATCATCGGTGGAGGGCTTACAATTTATGCTGAATGCAATGATTTATTCATTGGAAGGTAAAGGTATGAGGTATGGAGATGGATGTAAACAAAACGAAAGCAATGGTGTTTGAAAGAGAACAAAGAAAGACAGTAATCGATATAAATGTTAACGGCAAAGAAATGGAACGGGTGGAAGAGTTTTTGTATTTAGGATGAATGTTTAATAGAAATTAGATGTATGCATTGTAATACACAATGCTGTAGTCCCCACTTGTATGGAATGTGAGAGTTGGGTTTGGCTGAAAAAGCATGTTAGTGTAGTGTATGCCGTTGAGATGCGATCCTTAAGAAGTATGTTAGCCGTATAGTAATAGCGTTTTAAGGGAAAAGTGTGGCTTAAAAGTGAATCATGTAACTGGAATTAAGAAAGTATGCGTCGCTGGTTCGGGTATGTTGAAAGGATGAAGGAAGAGAAAGTAACGAAACAAATTTATGTTATAAAGTGAGTAGCAGCGTTGGTAGGGGACGCCCTAGGAGAACTTATATCGATCAGATTAGTTACATACTAAAGAAGGGCGATATAACGAGTACCCGTAACCGATCATGTATACGTAGATGTATGGATGTAGCGATAGAGGTGTGTCAGGATCACGCCATATGGAAATCCATAACCTCAGCTGGGTTACAGGCGTGAGCGTATATTCATTTATTTATAAATTAATAAAATTCACTATTATTAAACGTACAAGTATTTCAAGTGAATGTAGTCTTATTCTGCTATGGTTTTGATATATCAATGCACGGGACAAATTATTGGGTCTAAAGATTTTGGACAGAGACTTAGAGATAAAAAATAATGTTTGTAAATTCATCTCCTAAAGGTCTAAACTAGGGAATGAAAGCAAAGATAAATATTTTTCCTTCAGTAGAATTACATGAAAAATTATATTTACAGTTTTCTGTACAAATAATGAAACCTATTTCAGTATTTTTGAACGTTCATCGTCTAAAAGTTTGTCATTAACAAGTAGATTAATTGATTTGTATTTATTTTAACGACACGGCGAGTGAAACCGCGGGGTAAAGTAATGATATAAAGAGAAATGACTCAAGACGATGCACGATGAAAACGTTCTTTGGCTACATGATTGTCTAGGCCAGGGTCAAGCGCGAGAGATGACGAGAGAGGGAGACGACTGCGGTTTTTATAAATGACAATTGTACTATTTCTATGACTGATGAACGGAATGACAGCACAAAAATACGAACATACATTCATTTATATTATTAAGATGTGAGGAAATCACGTTAATTGCATCTTACAGAAAGCAACTATATTAAAACCAAGGCGTTCACAGCGTGGCCTGACTTGTTTGTACAACACACAAGTCATACGTTTTACTTTGTTAATTATCCTTGCGCCGTGACAGGGGTCTTAAATAAACTGATTTTCCTTTATG
This sequence comes from Papilio glaucus, assembly GCA_000931545.1. Classification (NCBI taxonomy): domain Eukaryota; kingdom Metazoa; phylum Arthropoda; class Insecta; order Lepidoptera; family Papilionidae; genus Papilio; species Papilio glaucus. Next base: position 662,317 of record JWHW01042886.1, read on the forward strand.
AAAGTAAGCCGAGCTTTGCAGCGCTTTGTAGTTTTCATGAAATTGCTTTAGCAACATTGTTTTGCTAGCAAGCTGGATTACATATGTGTGGTGGAATAGTGTTTTAATTTTAGAATGTGTGTGTGATTCCTGTGAATATATAAATAATCGCTACATATTCAAATAATCATTTGAGTCTTTATGTGACAGTACGGTACATGATTTGTATCTTATCTTATGTTTAAAACTGAAACAAACTATTCAGTTGACAAGTTTCCTCAAGTAATAAAACTTTTAGATAAATTGTATTTTTAAGCATCACTTCCCCACTAAAGCACTAGAGCAAAGCAATATCCCTCAAGGGAGAACAGCTGCAAACTTTAGGTTATTACTATGTAAGGGAGCTTTCCTATACATCAGTTTTTAATCAATATATTCTACGAAATGTATATGATAAGTGATTAATTCAATTTACAGGCGGTTTATCAATTTTTTTTGTTAATTAATTTTATTCCCATAAAAGTTTATTTTTTAACTCGAGTCCAGCCGTGTAGGGAAGAGAAGAGGAGTGAATGAATAAGCCTTTAATGCAATAAAGAAAAGGGGTTTGAAATCTGTGGCTCATCAATTGTCTCAGGAGCAAAGATGCGTAGTCATGTCTACTTCGCCCCTGTACTTTGTCAGGTCACAGTACTCCCAGATCGAGCTGACCCACGTAATCACTGATGCTGGTACTTGCTCTGCATTATTCTAGTGTACAAGTCATAGTTTTAGAGCCTACTTCGTCCAATCAAATCCTAATATATCCCAATGAACTTATCTGATCTTAGGCCCTTTCCACATGCTTACTCCTTTCACCCTTTGAGGCTTTTTGATGTTAGCAGCTGAATGTCATTTCCTGCGCGCCCCGAGCTGTCTCGCGCCCGTGTACATGTGAAACTTTTTCTCGCCGCCTTTATAGTGGATATGGGCGGGCGACACTCAGTCGCCGCGCGCCAAGCCTTGTGAAAGCTCATATTTGTACATTATTACTTTACAAGGCATGGACCCGAGCCGTGACACATGCACATGTGAAAAGGGCCTAAGGCGTAGCGAGAGATTGCGAAAACTAATAATAATATAATAAATATATATCTAACTAATAAAATATCAATTTCATTTCGAAAGATTTACAGTTAAACTTTTTTTTTAATATATATATCAAAATAATACGGAATTATTCTTTAGATGCAAGTACAGGAATACTTAAAAATGTATTTTATTGATATTAACTCGCCCCGGAAGTCTTGCTCTAAGGTTAACTTGACAAACGACAAGTGGACGTATAGAGAATTGGAACTGCTCCAATTTGGCAAAGAAGTTGCATGATTTATACATTTTGAAGATCTCAGGAGAATATAGTGAGGGTGGATTTGTATTTTTATTTTACGATTAATTTGTAAATATAACAGATTCCCGGAACACGTCACAGGAGCTGCCAGCTTTAAGTTTGCCAAATAAAGTATTGGGTCATCCAGAAGGCTGTTGGAGAATATTTTAATTAAGAATATTATTAGTATTCTTTTGTTTTTTTGTTTGATTAGAAAATACTTACACTACAAATGTATTAACGTGTAGATACTGCCAATTCTTAATTTGTTTATATGTTTCTTTTTGACTTATAATTTTTTAATTACCAATAAATCAGTATTTCTGTATTAAGGATACCATAACCGACGAGCATGCCTAGACGTATGAATCTAGAAGAAGTCAAAGAAGTGTGTCAGGACTATGCTAAATGGACAGCTGTAATCTCTCCCTTCACCATAGGCTCAAGGGTTTAAGTGATTATTAAATATTAAAGTTGTGTTCGTAAACTTTGAACTTTTGCATAAAATGTCAAGAGCTTTATTCAAGCGTATGTTTAATAAAGCTTATGCCAATATGTAACATAGTCTGACAGGTAAGATGATAAGGTACGATAGACGAAAGCACTTCATGCGAGAGATCTTTGTGAAGCAATCAGCGGGGGTTTCCGTAGGCTTGAGATAATGCTGCGAGCTTAAATACGTGGTTTTATCAATTCCATTATATATTCACGGTATCAAACCATAACAACCTTTTATTCTGATAAAAAAAATAATGCCTTATTATTTCAATCCAAAGTATTTATCACCTGAAGTGATTTATTTCAAAATTTTGCTGATACTAAGTCCGTGAAAAAATCTGCGAAGTTATCATTTTTATCTTTTCACGTTTAAATGATTTTTATCTTACACTTCGACGATTATCGTAATTTAAACAGCGTTAAATCCTTATTACCGTCGTGGAGTAATCCTCTATCGAAATTTAAAACCCTAAACTTTATCCCAATTTCAATTGACGAAGTTTTGTTCGTTTGACTGAGATGGTGCAGAAATACATACAGAGGTGTAGCCACCATGCTTTATGGCTACGCAAATACTTTATGGATATATATGCGACCTGTTTGGGTTTTATAAACACTCAGAAGGATATTGCTGCCTATTCCTAGCATTCTATTAGTTCATAAAACATCTTAATAAAGAGAGTATTATGAAATTGTGCAAAGTAAACTTTAACACCACGCAATAGTATCTCCCTTCAATAAATATTATATGAGTAACATTAAGGTCTCCTCTGCATGAGCATTTTTTTTAAATAAGCTAGCGCTAGACCAGTCCCACCTGATATTAAGTGGTGATGTGGTTGAAAAATGGTACGCACTAGTAGTAACAGTAATATTTATTAGCTCGATAACGATATTTACTAGCATAAGCTGGACCGTATTTAATATGAATGATCATATAGATTTTAAGTCAATTTACATTGGATTAAAAATAATTCACCATACAAAATTTTATCCCCTACTTTGGACCTGTAGAAGAAGTATTTAGATTTAAAAAGTAATAACAGAAATCACTGTACAAAATATTAAGTCTCTAGACAAGTAGTTTTGGCTGTGCGTTTATTTATCAGTGAGTGAGTCAGTTTCTTCTTTTATGTATACATAGTATAACCCTAAGCGACTTGCGTACAATTCAACATCATTTTAAGTAAAATATTTTGGTAAACTAATAAACTCGTAGTAAACTAACTCTTATCTTTTTATTTATATCTTGTGGTACTTAAACATAGTTGTGATAAATGTCAAATAAGATAGTAATTTATCAGAAGAGTTATTGAAATATAACATGGTTAGACAAGCCGCGCCTAACTTCGGTAACAAGTTGTCTGAAATTTACGTCAAGATGATTTATTACAAACTCGGCTTGTACTATTACAAACTAGTATTATTAAATAAGTGATGTTTAAGCGGTAATTTTATGTTACGGTTTACAAACACATTTCAATAATAATAAGTTGGCATGCGTTGTAGTAAATGTTGTGTAAGCTAGCTGTCATAGACAAAAGTAAAGTTTGGAAAATCAAAAAGGGCTCGCCTCAAAACGCTCATTTAATGAAAGAAAAGAAAAAAGTCTAGTTTTTACTTTTTTAATTAAACTCTGTTAAACTAGGTCGTGATTTTGAAATCAATAAAGCGTATGCAAAAAGAGTGGATTAAAATGTTGAGTTATTCAAATGTGATCGTGACCACATACATATGCAGGATCCAGACAAACAGTAACACTGATGTACATGGACAGATCTTTTTAAAACTTTTTTTAATATTTTATACAAAATAGTGTTTTTTTCTTATGTCCTAAGGAAGTGTTTCTTTATATTCGAAAACATATAATACCCTTATATGCAATAACAATGTAAAAATGCAATTTAAAGTGCGTGACCTTGAGACGTTGGGTGTAATGCACTAACTCGATGCTTCCCGTTATACCTCATATTTATCACATTGACCAATAAGCAATACTCGCTCCCTTAAATGATAGACGACTTGTCGAACTTAATCTTTCCAAATAGTTGTATATGAGTCAGAGGTGGTAACTAATACGACCGATAATGTTGCCACCATGCTCCCAGTTGACAGCCGTGGCAATTGCTTGTAGTGTTTGATTTTTTACGGCAACCAACGTGATATGACAGGATTTTATTTTAAACCATATATCTAAGAGTCAACATAATGCTTGTTTGGTCAAAATCGACAGGAATCAGAACTAATTTTATTCTGGGATCTGGGAATTTATAGGTTTAAAACTTTCCGGAAATTCTTTTCCGACTGGTCTCATTTAGATTAGTGTTGTTACAAGTGCCTCTCGGAGACAATTACTGTTAATTGATCACGTTTTAAAAACACTCCGGAGCATAATACCGCCCCTACAGATATCTGCATAGAATAGTACTACGAAAGTTTGTTGATTTTGATTTGTTATTTTTTTATTTTCATGTCCGGAATTGACATGTCACAACATGTCTAGAAGAAGTTTATTAAGGGAAAAAGTTAGGAGTGATTGAACAGGTGGTTATAGATAAATAGTGTATAATTTATTTTAATCTTTAAAAAAATCATTTTGGAACGCTCTGCTAATCTCTAAATATGGTTTTCTTCCACAAAAAATGTTGTTTACTGGTACAAATACATAAATACTTCTTCAGCTATTTGAACGATTATAAAAAATTACATCTTTAAAACCTTCTAGCGCCCTAGCTTTGGTTATTAGGTAAATTCGGTCATATTTTCGGTCAAGGAATCTGTGGTGACCATAGATTCTTATACGTTATTTCCGGGCATTCTTTATTGTACGGAATACGTACTAATGCATGTACCGTAACTATTAAGTAAAATTCTTAATATTCTATCTGATCATAAATTGACTAATACCTATAAATATAGTAAACATGAAGAAGCAAACTTAAGTGAGTGAATACAGTTTGAAAAATTAACACGTATTTATTTTAATTATTATTTTATTTTTTATCTAAACATTAAATAAATAAAAATTAGTATTGTCACCTTTAATTTCCTTTAAAGTCTAATTTTTGATCATCGTTCATTTAGTTGCTAAGTCCTTCTTCTTATTGCAGCCGATAGTCGTCCACATCATACGTAGACCTTCCCAATTGATCGCCACAAAGATCGGACCTGTCGACTCATCCAGTAATGTAGACTCCCACAATACATCTTGTGATCTTATCAGAATTGATGTAATCCGCACCAGAACCTAAGTGACCTACATTGCCCGAAAAATTGCAAACCTTAAGTGGCAATGGACCGAACACATTGCTCACAGAACTGATGGACGATGATGCTGAAAGATCCTGGAATGGTTACGTGAAGGTCGATGCACTGTAGGTAGGCCTCCCACAACTGGCTCACGCCTATAAAATTAATAAGGACGGTGTAAATCAGGTCTTCGATTCCCAGTAACTTTGTAGCAACATTGCAATTACTTTTTTCATTTTTTGATTATCCGTTTGCTAATATGTTTTGCTTCTCTATGACAATAGGTGACCAAAAGCGAACGTCGAATCACTTTAACGCTTCTTTTTTACAAAATAATCTAAGAAGTAAGAAACTTCTCAGTTGTTGAGGACCAACAAC
>JWHW01042886.1:668651-685590 GCA_000931545.1 Papilio glaucus
ACTAGAAAATTATTTCAAATAAAAATTTTTTTGACAACTCTGGTACATTTGCGACTGCTGGTGTAAGTACACCCACAATTAAAGGCGTTTTCCAACTGTGGTATTGTATTCATTACTGTTCAATTAATTTCAATCAATACTTGTTTATTTTAAAATGTCTCATAATCTCTAATAAATAATGTTTACGATTTTACTTAGCATAACAAGGTAATATTCAATTTTGCCTTATTACGTTGCCATGGCAACGTACATATTTATATTAAATCCGAACGAAGAGGAGTGATATAAACCAATATTTATTTTTATGTACCTTATAGGTTTTTTCTAATATTTATTTAGTGTTCGTTTTTTCTTGTGGGTTTTCATGTTCAATATATCTGTTGTTTTTTCGATTCTATTTGATTTAGAGATTACTTCAAATCTAACGTAAGCTTTTTTATTATTTTTTGCGATGTCTGAGTTTTGTAGGATACGATTTTTTTATTCATGGAAGTCGTGTTCGATTATTAAAAGCCTGGGCGGATACTTCTAGTTAGTTATTATACAAGCATCGTAAATATAGACCGTCTATAAATAGTATTTCTTCGAAGTACAAAGTTCATTAAACTCATGCTCATAGTGATCTTTTAAATTACCACATATATTTCGATATATTATTATGTCCAACCTAGCGAACCTTACCTATAAATATCTTGTATTTTAAGTTAAACTTTCACTTAATAACGGAAACATCAATTTAATATTTTAGGATTTGCCTTGCCGAGAAATGCTACGTTAAATTCGAACGTCCAGTTCACGATTCACAGAGTTGCTAGTTCGATTATATAATATTTAACGGCCTGGTAAATAAGCTGACATATGTGATTGCACTCTATGTTATAAATATGTTTTTGTTATTTCTACGAAAAAACATCCACTGATGGACGTGAGCCTTCTCAATGAATCGCCACAAAAACCTTCTAGAACCATAAAACTGTAAAATTCAAGCGACATAAGACTTTCATTTTAATTCAAATATATATCAGTACAGTAAGTTAAGTTCAGAAATCATTAAGTCAAGTTTGTTTCAGATTATTTAAAATCAAAATCATGTGTGCTTTAGTAAAACTAAAAATTTTTTAATTCAATATATTATAATTGAAAGTGTTATAAAAGCTATAATTAGACGTTTCAGTGTTTCTCTTACTTAAACATAACAATTGTGAGCTAGCATTATAATTAAAACTTTTATAAAAGGTGTCCTTTTCTAACGAGCTTTTAAATTGAGCTGGCCGAGCGCCAGTACGAGCGCGGCGTTTATGTACTAATTATATATTAATGAGGTACTGTTTTTAATAGGTGAATACCATCAATAGTTGGCACCATTATTTACTATTTATAAAAAATAGTGAATAGTGAAAAAACAATAAATAAGTGTGAGATCGGACAAAACTCTTTTTAGCACCGGGGGAGTCTTAACCTGTACGTAATGCAATTATCATTAGCGTAATGCGTAATCGTAATGCGTAAGCGTAATCAATTATCATTACATACTGTTGATACACGTTAAAAGCTTCTAGTGTCATCATTAATCAGCTAAATAAATTAATGTCGTAAGTATATATAAATGTACTTTAGGTTTTATTTGCGCCCGTCATTGGCTTGAAGTAATAATCATCTTTATAATGTATACCGTCGCTCGATACAACGTGAGTGACACAAGGTCGCTCGAATTTATGAACAAATGTCTTGTGCGTGAACTGCAGATCTCAGCCACGCTAGCCGGCGCTCGGTCCCCATAACTAAGATCCCCAAGAATTCATAAGGTTGCCCCAATTGAATATAGTTTATGGGTGGTGGTGATCGTTGTTAGCTTGCTCATAATCAACTGCTTGTTTTGCCCCTTATCTCCATAAAATACGTGAATTACTTATTTAATTAAAATTTGATATTTTGTGGTAATATCATTTTTTGTAATAACTTGTAAAATTGACTATTTCATCACAAATTTGCATTTGCATGAAGTCTTTTTCTTATTTTAAGCAGAAGCGATGAAACCGTGTGCTGAGGAAATACCACAATTGTAAGGATTTAACGACGTTCTCACACAAAGTGGAGCATCACTTGAATATGGACCATAAAATAAATGCAAACCAAAGTAACTTGCTACTGGAACTGTTCCAAGTTGGCAAGATGAAGCGATGTTTGCATTGCATATTACCTTACTTTTTGTTAAGCTCATGTGAAAACTGCACCGATAAGTTTATTTTAAAACTGTAGAGTTATGGTTTTTGTAAGTATTTTATTTTAACAAATTTTTATTTTATTCTCAGTGATTTAAACAATGGATTCTGCGCTCTATTTTGAAACATCGGAATGTCTCAAAGATCACACAAAAGTCACTTTGTTTTACGAAAGTCTGAATTCTAATTGTAAACGGATAATATGTTTTTATACGAACAATTTGTTGAGAGCGTCAGAGCGTCAGAGGGGTAGGCAGAGATCATGGATTTCCATTTGGCGCGATCCTGGCACACCTCTCTGGCTTCTTCTACATTCATACATATACGCATACATGCTCGTCGGTTATGGGTGCTCCTTATATCGACCTTTTTAGTAAGCCACTAATCTGATCGATATAAGTTCTCCTAGGGCGTCCCCTACCAACACTGCCATTCACTTTTGCAACATAAATTTGATTCGTTATTCTCTCTTCATTCATCCTTTCAACATGCCCGAACCACTACGTTACTTGTTATTAGTACGGTAAATTAATTTTAACATTATGGTAATTTATGTAACAAAACAATTGAAGCTAAGGAATATTGAAATTATTTATATCTTATTTATTCATCTCAAGTTTATTAAAATTGTTTACTTCAAAATAACAAGCGCAAAGTTATGGCTATTTATAAATAGTCTCAAATGGTGCTTCATACCTTAGCTTAACCTAATTGTTATTATTATTGTTGTATTCTTTAATTTAATTAACACAATAACCCCCAGAAGACAAGTATCTCTGACCTTCTGCATATTTTATGCCCTGATATGGATATATCAATACGCACCAAGCGCTGATGCCTGTTTTGATTACATTCTTACGTACTTAGTTACATTTAATTAAAAGATGAAATTACTTGAGCCCCGTTCGAAGACAATCGACACTTTTTTATCACTTCCGATCATCTTCTACTCATCAACACTAGTTTTTTTCGTCTCTCCTTGTTATGTATTTTAAATATATCGTCGTCATTTCCTTGGCCTTTTCCCACTCATGTGGGGTCAAAGTATGATTGTAGTCTATACTCTATACTAGGTTTTGGCTAGAGGTTTACGGCCGACCGCCTGCGAGACGCCAACCCTCCTTGGGAATAATTGGGAGGAATAATTCAAAATAATTTAGACACATCAGTTATGACAAACTGTCAACTGTTTGGGGCACAAACTATCTTCAATATATGTATGTTGAATATTATTTTAAATACATGTAAACAATAAAAACGCACCACATTTAATTATAGCCACAACGCCCTTTCAGAAGTAAGTTTCCTTAATAGTTGAATACCTACGGCAATTATTTTCTAACCGTACCTGTCCTTTCTATGTTTATTAAATAATAGAAATAAATCTGCACAGTTATACTGGCGGAAGCCTCAGTCTCAGATTGCTCTCTTTGTCGTATGAATGCAATTCCATATGAAATCCTGCACACAGACATTGTCATCTGTTTCCCATTTAGATAAGTCCCCGCTTTTATCATGGCTGTTACACAAACGTTTTGAGCTGTGCGAAATGCTTTGAAATATATTTTAGGAAAATAAATGAACTCGTAACATGAAATGTGTTTTAACTATTCCACTAATAATGAACAAGAAATGTAGGCTAAAATTAGTTTTTACGTTAAATTTAGTCAAAGTAAACATGTTATATTATTTATCTAAAAACAAAGGGTTATTTTGTTCAGTCTTTGCTCTGTCCATGAAAGGAAGGCAACTTGTTGTAGATGTATGGGTAGCGGTCACTTAAAATCGGGTGAACCGCTTGCTCGTTTGCCATCTTCTTTTGTAAAAGAAAATAAAATATTGAACCTTCGCTTATACACAAATATATCATCATTAAGAGAAAAGCTTTGTTTGTTTGTGTGTTCCCGATAAACTGAAAAACCTATTACATCGATTTTTAATTTTTTTTAACAATAGAAAGATTTTGCTTTTGGTCGGTAAAAGAATTTTAGGAGACTATCATCGAGTAACGAAGACTATATTTTATAAATTATTTATTTATCTTTTTATCTTAGCGAAGTCGAAGCGGGTTGCTAGTACTTCCTCTCTTGGTTGCAGATGTTGTGAATGTCATCAGGCTCACCTGACTGTTTTTTTTCTACTCTCATAAAACGTAGACTCCACAATAAGCTTGTTTAATATTAAATATTATCTTATTATTCAACACAAATAAACAGGATTGTTACAACAAACAATTTATCCAAAACCTGTTTATAGAACTCGTACGTTAGTGAAACTATTTCAATTAACCCAGACAGAAATGTGGAGAGCTTGATGCATCAGATTCGCGTTACAATTGTTAGGAATAGTTTAAATTTAAATCGACGTCTGTTCAAAATTATTTACAGCTTTGGCATAGATTCTGGTTAATGTTAAGATATTTTTAGTAAACATAGCCCTTATCCTGTTTTTTCAGTTCTTACTTCCAATGATCATGTTTCTATGATAATCTATCACGTCTTTAAACCTTTTTGCGGTAGGCAGACATTATCGATTTATTTATCTTTAATTGAACTTATGTATTCTTAAATGAAAGGCGGTGAGAAATAAAATTGTATGCATATAAATACCGTGACAGTTTTCGAAATTATAACTTTAATAAAGTATTAACAATTATAAATTGTTAAAAAAATATTACAAAATAAATAAAACTGCTTACTTCGTTTATTGTTTAAGAGAAAACAATTATTGCGTGTAATGCATAATTATATATTTTTAAATGAGATATACTAATGGTTGACCACATTCAAACTTGATGTAAAGTGGCATAATCGAAATATGGTACGCACTAATTTACCATTAATCTTAGGTACTCAAATTGGATGCACAATAAATAAAGAACCAAATCGCTACGTTCGGACCCTAATATCTTTTTTATTTATTTTTTTACCCAATCAAACCAACCAGAAACCAGATAAGTGATGTACTACTTTTCTTTTGTATATAAATACTTAAATAGATAATTACAGCCAGACTCAGGACAAACAGACATGCACACAAATGTCTGTCCTGGGTGGAATCGAACCCACGACCTGTGACGTGAAAAGCAAGTATCTTACTAGGTAAGTCTAGATAAGAGCTCACAGACATCTGCTGGTAATAAATAAACATAAAATAGATGAGACATTACGGATTAAAATTCAGATTTATCTTTTTAAAGCAAATAAACTCCATGTATCAAAATGTAAAGAAATCAATGAAAAAACGCAATGAAATCAACCCCAACCAAACCTAACCTTCAATAATTAGATGCGGTTGCAAAACATAAACGAGAATTATGATAAATATCTTGAAAATTATATTTTTAATATAAAACTCGTTGTAAAATTTGTAATAAAGGCGAGCAACAGCGCCTTCTTTTATCCTCGGATCTAATATAAACAATGTATTCATAATAAAATCTTAGTAATATTTCTCTTTAGTGTACCAGTTAATTTCGCATACCTTCAAGTAATAACGTAGACGTATAAGGCCTTAATATTTGTCTTTATTGGCATTAACAGACTACTTTTATTTAATCAAAATTACAATAATACAATTTTCGTTTAATTTATTCAGTTTACTGGATTTTGCTTCAATACTTTAGCTCACTAAAATATGGAATAATCGAACCATACGGATTTATTTACCAAGGTCTTTGCACAGTTCTCTTATTTCCCTATGTCCATATTTACGCCAAACAGTTACGAGTACTCTTAGAGCCCCTACGCAATGACAGGATGCGGACGCGAACTCGAGTGGAGCACTCAAAAATATGTAAGACAAAACTGTCTTCATACTACGGTGGCGGCGGATGCGGCCGTCCGATCGCCTTGGATGCTCGCGTCGTGGCAGTTTTACTAGGGCGGTTTATACGCCCCACGCGAATGCGGATGCAGTCCATACACAGCGCGACGTCGCGGCTGACTTCATGCATGTACCCGCAAGCCGCTTCCCGCGGCCGTGTCCGCATCCGCTCAGTGCGTAGGGGCTCTTAAATATCGCCCTTCACCGAGTAATACAATATATATAATTAATTTTGTATTACTTTTCTTAAATTAAATTGTATATTTTTTTGCAATGGTAACTTATGTAAATTGATAATATTTGAGTAAATAAAATACTCCCTTATAGTGGGAGTTATGTGACAGTAGTAAACGGATTGAGGCGATGAAAAATAAACTCTGTGAATAATATTGAAAGGCTATGCATGTTCCAGGTGGCTGTATAGCACCGGCTTTGTATATTCCGCATTAGTTTGCTTTTCATACGATACGCTTAAAATAAGCCTTTTGAAAAATGCTATACGTCGTTGGATAAAATATCTAGATAAAAATGATTGACTTTTAATATAAATCTATTTTTAATGTTGATGAAATATAACTCTCAGAAATAAATGTATTTTCTGCTGTAAATATTTTTATTACTTTACGAAATAAAAATAATCAATCGATGTCTTTCGTAGTTATATTAAGAACGCTATTTTATCGAATAAAACAAGCGTTTTCGTTAAGAAAAATTATATATAAAAATTTAAGACTTGTAGTCAAAAAAGTCTGTGCCTCAGCTCGGACGTACGACTGAGGTTTATTTGAAAAATGTTCCTAAGTGACATGGCTGCTCGGCGGTCGGCTATTGTATTTTTAGCTTGCGCGTAGTTTTCAAACTTTTGATATCTTCTAAATTATCTGTCACAATGCTATAGTGTTAAAGGCAATTATAATCTACATTTAATTTTCTAGCTTACAAACATAAGGATTAATACTGTATACGAAAAAATAGTGTTGTAACTAGCGTATTATTTTTAATTGATTGATATACAGTATGTAGTTATTGTGAGATAACTGTTGAAGATAGAGATATATCACCACTAACTTTTATTGAGCTTTTAAGATATCCACATTTCTTTCATACTTCATTTCTATGTACATCCCATAGTTTAGCCAACGTAAGCCAAGAAAGTAAATCTCCACTTTGTCGCACGCATTATTAAAAATAACTCTATTGTAATAACTATAGTTTAGTTACATAAAAAATGCGTATGAGATGGAGATAATGTTTTTCGTGTATCGCTTAGTTTGATTTACTCCTCATAAGTTTTCGTACCTCAGGCTTATATATGAAAATCGATTCTTACTGAACAAACTCCAATAAGGAGTCTACAATACCTTTCATTTGTGTATGTATTCCATTGTTCTATCCACATGTTGCAATATTGATAAATAACCAGTGTTTAATTGTTTTTATAGATAAAAAGAAAAAATGAGATTTAAATTGATAATTTTTTTAATACATTTTTGAATTTGCAATTTTGACTTATTTTAAAGAAAGCATGATAACTCAAAAACGGTTCACTTAAGCATAATGCATATGGGAGTTAAAATCGCAAATAGTCACCCCTATCATCTCCTAACGTGAATAGGTCGTATTACCAATAACCCTGTATAATCGAGGTAAATAGAAAAGCAATCATTGCCCCTATCACGAGCGTACTAGATTCTAAAAAACGTATTTTTTAACAACTATTAAATAAATATACGCTCACGCCCGTGACCCAGAGAAGTATCAACTATTACACGGAATATTTTCGTTATCTAGGAATTGCATCAAGGAACTCTGAACTAATATCTAGATACTCTAACTCTAGGTTTCAGTTCCTTTAGAGACATTTACGTAATGGGTCCTTCGTATATCATTCAGTATTATAAAGCTTTTGAAATATTCATGTCGAGGGGCATGCATCGTTGCGCTACATTTCAGTCTGTTCCGGGTCTTTTGACGAACCTCAATTATGCTAATTCGTTATGCAACTGTTAGGCTGGGTTCACACTGCGTTGTCCTGCGTCTTTAGTTATGTAGATTAGTTCGTATTTTTTTTTCAGTATTAACGTCGTGTGAATGGTTCTATGTACAATGTTTATGCAATGTGCAGAACAATGCCGTGTGAACTCAGCTTTCTCAGACCGAATGTTCATAGTAAACTAGAAATAAATGTTGAAAAGTTAAATTAATTAATGATACTATTTTTTATTCGCTGTGCGCCTTAGTTTCACCCACCATACAATTTAGCCGACTATTGTCCAGCCCAAGCTGAACCCTATTCATTATAATTGATCAGGCAGATTGGAGCTCAACTTACAGTAGATAGTAAATAATTCTTCATACAAACTTTGATCCCCTACTTTAGACTTTTAGGGGATGAATTTTGAAAAGTCCTTTTTAGTCCTCATCTACGTAATAACCTAAATCTTTGTGGCCATGTAGTGAGGGCTGTGCGTTATTACATCAGTCAGTTGTTTTTCGATATAAACTTTACCCTATGTCTTTCATTGTCCCCAAAATTTCTTAGTAATCAATTGAGTCGTTAAGACGCAAAAGAGTAACAAACTTAAATTTGAATTTATAATTTTAATATTATTTTATAATACAGCTTTTGAAACAAATATGATGCAACACTGCAAATGAGTTGCAAACGGATCGAGTACATTTAAAATCCTTGATAAATCTAGTGCATTTCTAAGAATGAAAAGTGGTAACTTGTCCTAGAAAGCTTAGTAGAATTGGGATCGAACGATCGTTGAAGTCGGTGACGTTGTGAAGAGATCTATGCAATTTATCTGTAACAAAGAAAATACGTACGTTATTATACAATGTGCTTTCAAGGCGATTTTGGTACGAAAAAGGAAAAATATCTGCTTGACATTATAAAGAGGAACGGACATTTGAAAATAGAATAATGAACCTTTTTAACCGACTTCAAAAAGGAGGAGGTTATCAATTCGTCTGTATGTTTTTTTTATTTCAACCGGACATAAATGCCATTCGCCTTTGATTAGATTATAGATAAAAATATTTTGTCGTTTATATTTAATCGAATAACAGTTTTAATTATCTGTTAAGTTCGTCAGTGTTAATGAGTAGCTTCACGTAGAAAAGTCTCAACTTATTCTAGGTAAAAGATTTCTCTTCAGTAAATTCGAAATTCTTAAAGTAACTATTTAATTTAAAATATATTTTTGAGTAAAGGCGAGAAAAAAATTAAACTTTATACTGATGAGAGAGTGTTTATTTTGAGAATTTAAAACTAAAATAAATAAAAAATAAATTTCAAAACTAAATTAATCCATAGCGAAAAGATAAATAGGGGAAGTAAGTTAGTTAAGAAGTTTTTTAACTGATAGAAATTCATTGACGTTTACTGTTTGATTATATTAAAATTACAAGGTAAGAAACAAATCATCTTCACATTTGTTGCAATATCATATGCTACATGCTGTTTTAAGGTGTTTCTTTGCTAGGTATTTCACTTTTTATTATGTGATCTTTATGTTTGTCAGTTTCTTACATGAAAAAAAACCTAATTACGAACAGGAGTAAAGCGAAACTTAATTTCTTTATATTTTTTTCTTAAACAATAAGCTTTATAAGTTAAAAATAGGACGCCACGGGATTATACAGAGCTTTAAAAAGCTTATCGAAAACAAGGAACTTAAACGTCGTTCTACAAAGAAAAGATCGTTTTTATTTCGTAAAACTTTTACCTAGTACATAAGTAAAACAGGTAATAAGTTTAACAGTAGTAGAGCCTGCAACAACATTTGAAAAACAGAAGAGGAAGATTGAGGCATATTTTTTATTAAGATTTGTGTAACTTGGCGAAAATGTGACGATAATTATTAAAAAAAACAGCAATAGATTAAAAAAAATGTTGACGTAACTGCTCTGATATAAGGAGGTCCTTACGATGCCAGAACGGGTCGGCGGTAAAAAAAAACTAAGAGAATTTAAGCTAAATAACGTCAATCATATTTCAAATAGAGTCATGGAATCTGCGTTTGAAATCTATTTACTGTCCCGTCAAAACAGGCGAGCACTTAATTCCGGGTGCGCAGTTGAATTATCCATCTCAATTCAATTTTGATCTACATTCAGCGCGCAGCGCGTTACGCCAAACTAATGATAAATATTCAGTCAACATATACCCACGAAATATATATATATATATATATATATATATATATCAATAAAAAAACTACATATACTTGGACATAATTTAAAGTATGTATTTTAATTATATGTTATAAATATGGAGTTCCGGCTGAATACCCCCAATTCCTTTTTTTTTTCTTCATTTTATTTCTTCATGTATTTTTAATCTGTGGACATAGTAAATATCGTAAGGGTATTTAGAAATCTGTTATGTTTTGAAATAAATTAACATTTGTAACTTGGCGGTAGATGTGGACACAGTCGCAAGTAGTCGTCCGATCGTCACAGTGCGCATAGTTTGTTGTTTGATTTCTTTGTCCTTACGTCACGATCCAGAATAAAGTGTGAAGACATTTTGAAAAAGGGAAGTTAGTATTTGATTATCATTTACGTGCGTATTTAGTTATGCGCATGTGTGTGTCTGTAAATATTCAAGCTTGTTCACAATTATAATTCAGTGGACCTTGACGAGATGGGAAGTGGGAAGCCTACAAACGCTGCGTTAACACGTTCGTGGCCGCCATTCTAGAACGTTTTGCTCAGTCATCCGCTATGTTGCTTAATTTATGTAAAACATGTAGGTATTAAAAAATCTTTTTCTACTCTGACTCTGTTTTTTAATCTCTAGAATCCTCTCTAGATGATATGTCAGTAAAAACATATTTTATGCCACAAATCCGCAGTTTTTTCGCTGTCATACTGCTGTTGAATCCCGCGTAATTGAAACAAAAAGTATACTACGACGACTAACGACCAATTAGACGTGAATAGCAGTGTAGGCTTTTTGCAATAAAAAATAATTCCATGTAGTATGTGAACAATAAATTTCTGTTGACTCTATTTTGATAAGGTATAAGTTCATTATGCAGTATGTCAAATATCCATAAGTTTAGAACAATTAGCGCCCGGTTTCTGAAAGGGTGATCAACGGAATAAATGTCAAAGTCCGAACAAATATCATTTGAGTTGCTAGACGTATGATCATCGACTTTTTCTTATAGAAAATGAAATCGATTTGACATGAGTTTTAACTTGACAGTAGCACAGTGTAACAATCAAATTACATATGATTGTTTTAACTGTAACAGTAGTGTTAATTTTTGACAAATCTTTTAGAAACCTGGCCTAAGGGTTTTTGGCCAATAAAGAGAAATTATATATGTTGTTTTTTTATATACTTATTTCTTGCTGGCTTTTTCGGAGCGGCGCGCAACCAGATATGTCATGTCATAAACCCAGTATAAACTTTGACCAGAACTATATTAAACCTAGGGGAATTATAGGTCCTGTGGCGACTGAGGAAGTCACAAAAACATGATCAAGGAATGTGATAAAGAAAGACAAAATATCTTATTAAGGCAACACATTAAAGAGACACCAAACCGCAGGGACTCATGTTGCAAAACTCCATCAACGTACTTAGGGATTTGTCTGCGGTAGTAAACCGAAATAATATACTGTATTCATTGTGATTAGGTACGTCTTTATTTATACATAGTGATATTTATGTATTATGTACACGGACAGATATTTATGTATTAAGTACACATACAGATATTTATGTATTAAGGAATTCTCATATTATACTGGTAATTCTTTATTTTATTAATGTATACTCATTTTTCGTCGAGGCATAAGTTTAAGATGATGCCTTAAGTCTATCTTTATCTTGCTATTTCATCTGCAGTCTTAAAACCAATACCTGGCGAAAGAGATTTTTTTTATATATATTTTTTATAAAAACTTTGTGTTTAATATACGTTTCATTAAACTTTTATTTAGAAAGAGTTTTGAAACGTTTTTCAGACCACTGAGAACCGCAAAAGAGTGTAGCTTTTTAATTCACGCTCGACGCCACCGCTTTTTTTATTTAAGTCTGAGAATTAAAACTTTTTTTTGTTTGGCACTAAGTGGAATAAACTAGAGACAAATAGTTAGGGTGATTTTACATTGCAGTTATTTACACCAGGACTCATGGGTCTAATTACATCATGAATATTTATTTGATTGATCGTAATAACTTCTAATACAAGACTTATTAGTTTTAGTAACGATCTAGATGAGTCTAGGGAGAATATAAATATATTCTCCCTAGACTAGGGAAATTGTCAGACAGTTTTGTAAACGAAAATTCGTTTACAAAACTGTCTGACAATTTCACCTTAGTCAGTTACACATTTATGATTAACAATTCTTTCTTTATTTTATCTTTATGCCAAAGCACGTGAGCCCGTCTTTCTTAATTATTATCTATTTTTTCTTGATTTTCTGTTTAATGAATTATCTCGAATATTTGTTTTCTTCTTTACAATTTTTTCATTTCTCATAGTAATGCCTACACCAGAAAGGGCGAATTCCTCGCGATTTATCTCGCGCGTATAACGCGTGATCGTTGGGTCCAGAAGTACCAACGCGCGAGCATGGGGACGAATTCGGGGATAAATTTTAGCGGTCTATTTCCCTTAACGTGCACTCGCGCGTACACGGAACGCAACAAGGTGTCTATAGTATCTCGACTGGCACGTATAATACGCGATTCGATAGTCCGGCGCGATTTACGCGCGTAATTCGTGCGAGACTTGTGGATGCGATGTAATTGCTCCCTATACCTGTTCGACGCACGTATGACTTCGGGGCCAATTCGTCCCTTCTGGACAAGGTCAGATTGCAGAAAATGGCAGATTGGTCAGACAAATGGCAGATTTCATGTCTAGAGGCTTTCTATCACTCGACCAAGTATTTAAAAGACTTATATGTAAATCAGTATGTTAACATTTTGGTCGGTATCAATTCACTTACGCAGTGATAAACAATTCATACTGCGTTTTTGTAACTAAGAGCCAGTTAGAAAGTAACATATGCGATAAAGATATTAGTAGTATAAGTTATGAGGTATTATGCAAGCGAGGCATTGTGTTATCCGCACAGTCATCGCATGCATTAGCATGGCATTACCGCTTGATTTATCTTCGTGCCACATTAATTTCCTTTACGCATATCTGACTAAGTAAATATGTGACTTGACAGATATATTGCATATAACCTTGAATATTTACATATTATTATGATCTTTTACAATACAAAAGAAAAAAGATGCTGTTTACTGTAAATTTTATGTAAAAGTTATGATTAATAAACATTTTTAAATTTGTGACAGTACGTGTAATTTATTCTAACATTTTTTTTTATTATCTGAAGTTATCGCCAAAAATACATAATCGCCAATTCGGTGGAGCAAACTCCGGACGTCCCTGTCTCTTGACTTCGAATCGCCAAAGCGACCGTGTTCCAGGCAAAAAATTGAGTTTAATTCTTGAGTGTAGTATGTAAAGGAAAATAAAAATATTAGAAAACGTGTATTTCCTTCCAGAGCTTGGTTAAAAATAAATAAAAGAGAGAGGTGTCTTATGGATTCCAATGGGAGCTGAGTTCCTTTCGCTATACCTTTTTCGTATTTTTAAGTAATGACCAAATAAATAACAAACATAAAATAAAAAAAACATACACAAAAATTGATAACCTCCTCCTTTTTGAAGTCGGTTAAAAAGGGTATTTAGTTATAAAAATTATAAACGTATAAATTTATATTACTAGATATTCTAAAAATTAACAGTACGCTGAATCGACTGAAAAAAGTTTTAGCTTCCTAGGTGATCGGTAAGCGCTCAAAGTAATCACTGCAAAAAGATGTTAATTTTTAGTGCCCAGCAACCAACAAACGAACAACGTGCGATTAAGATCTCCGTTCTAACACACACACACGCACACACAGCTCTTTGGGCTACAGCAGTGGTTGGCAAGTAGTTGTAATTCGGGTCCGGATACAGTTGAAAAAAATTATCTAGGTCCTGACAGTCTTGAAATTTTTTAATGATGTTCAGAAAAAAAATAAGGGGCTTTTAGGCGTAGAAAAATAGAGCTACTTATATGAAAATAATATTTAAATTAATATGTAAGTTTATTTAACAATATTTAACGGTCCGAATTTCGACGAACGGTCGGGTATAGCGAGGTAAAAACAAGTGTGTGCTCCCGCTATGCCTATATTTGTCTTTTACGACTTTGTATTATAGAAGTGGAATGAAAATATAATTTAAGATCTGAATCGATCTTCAGTTGAATGTGTTATAATGACTTCTGTTTCCTCTGCCTACTGCAGAATCTTATTAAACATCATACATAGCACCTAATTTGTAATATATTTTCGGGGTTTGGTGAAATAGACACGTTTGAAACCACAATGTATGAAATTCGAACTGTACCCGTCTTTTAAGGAACGTGCAGTACCTATTTAACCGTGGGACATAAATTATAGGTTGCAGTAATACTCGACGAATACGAGCCGATGGCATTGCAAAGCAAATTCAGCCTACAAAGAGCCAACTCAGGTAGCATGGCGACGCTATAATTTGCATTGGTTAGTTATCTATCGTCGTAGTTGATGATGTGTAAATAAATAATAACTATGAAACAATATTTAGTCAAACTCAACTAGTATGTTGATAGTATGCTAGATGAGGGAGGCAGGGACCGATCTTTGTGGAGGAGGCCTTCGTCCAGCAGTGGACGACTATCAGCTGAAACGACGACTACGACGACGATGTTGATGAAGCATAGGTGTCACCAAGAGGCAATTATTTTACATTAGAATCTCAAGTATTAATCCCCCTATCACGCAGTAATAAGTCGTGTATCACGCTGATATTGATTGCTATTCATATATCTGTCAATACGGTTTATTTGATATCCCAATATACTCGTTAGTTTTAGTATTTTGCTACAAAGATCGACCACATCTTGAGGTTTCATCATCTTAGTTATTCGTCTGGATTCTTTTTTCTTACCAGATTTTATTCCATTTACATTATTGGATAACATAAAATAAATTCTCTCCTGAGTGTTTTTGCAGACAGATGGGATAATCCAGCATTGCGCCGCTGTATTCAACTGCACAGCAAACTGTAAATCCCATTTTATTTATGTTAAAATATTAATAATTTATAGTTATTATCCTTCTACTACTAGTTTAAGTTTCAAGTTTTATTGTTGCTTCAACAAATATGGATGTACTCATCTGATATAAATATTTATAATTATTATAAATCTTTTTTATAAATTCCCATTTTTGGTTGTTACGGATGTACTTTATCGTCCTAATATTGGTTATTTTTATCTTATATAATTTGATTAAATTTCATCTGTTATAATTAATAATTATTATCTGTGTCGTTTTGCACAATCATTGTAAAGGTAGATCTAAGTCCGTTGAGATTTTTAAAAATAAAGTTTGGCGATAGATGCGGTTACAGTCGCAGAATAGTCGTCCGATTACAGTGCGCACAATACGTTTCTTAATTTCTATTTCCCTTCGCCGCGATCCTTTATAATTGGTAATTCTATTTCAAAGCAGACTAATGTTACTCAACTTAATTCATTCGACACATAGACATATAACGAAGTTCATAACCGATTTTTAAATACGATTCAACGTTACATGTACCAGCAGAAGGATCGAGTTTTCTATAATTTGGTTAGACTCAAACTCGACTGACCTACATACCTCGAAAGAATACTAGATTACGTCTACTATATTCATTCTTTACAAGGATTAACTGTAGCAAAAGAGTTTTGCAATGAGCTCCTATGTAGTCAGTTATTTTTTGTGTTTGAAGTAATAAAAATATGGAAAATGTTAAGCCAATAGTTAATTTATTAATGGTAGCAGGATGCAACCGAGAAAATGGCTCTTAATGTAAGGAAACTACTACTACTAATTGAATTTGCATGGATAGATTGAATTGCAACGGATGGGTAATGGATAAGAATGGAAGGATGGGGTATTGACGGATATATAGCAAAA
Source organism: Papilio glaucus (assembly GCA_000931545.1). NCBI lineage: Eukaryota > Metazoa > Arthropoda > Insecta > Lepidoptera > Papilionidae > Papilio > Papilio glaucus. Next base: position 684,741 of record JWHW01042886.1, read on the forward strand.
TTTATAAAATATAAGGTAAACGTAAGCAACGGGATTCTTACCACGATTAGTCTTTTTGAGCTCCCAATATTTCGGCACAGTTGCATGCGTCATACTCACGGGCTGACTGGAGTTATCGGTAGTGCGATTTTTTTTAATTGGTAGCTTTTTTCTACCTTTTTTTAAATTCGCGACCACTACTAATGTTTGATTTCTCACTGCTCGCTAAGTCCGATCTTGATGTTATTTTTCGTTGTCGACAAAACACACTCACTGTGTTCACACTTGTACGCGTACTCGAAGTCGACTGCTGTCCAGTTTTATTGCATTGCTGGGTCACTGGGTTCCAGGCACTCGAAAATTTAAAGCCGTCTTCGCGTTTGAATTTTTTGCAAATGGTAATTTCAATCGCTTCTCTTACCAATCTTGGTATGTAATGGTGTTCGATCGAAAGTACCTGGGGACTATGTAGTTCGATCCAGTGATTGGTGGAGTCCAGGAGGTGTTCAGCTATGGCCGACTTCTGAGGGTCGTTGTTTTTAACAGCTCGAATATGTTCTTTTATGCGACTGGTGATGAACCTTATCTGTAAAGACCACCAAAGTTTAGAGTTATATGTAGTTTATAAAAGTTGAAATTCGAGTAGAACGAGATAGATGGATGCACAGAAACGTAAGTAGATATTATTTGGTTAATATTTTTGCCTTTGTACATGTATCGTAACTTGCGGTTAAGCTCCCCGGAGTGTGTAGCGCCAGATTAATCGTAACCACGTGAAATTGGAAACTTCACGCGTTGGCACTGAACACTGCGGCGGAATAGCGGCATAGTTCAAAGTGATATGTTTATTGGTTTATTTTGAACGTGAAAC
>JWHW01042886.1:685664-696704 GCA_000931545.1 Papilio glaucus
AATAAAGTAACGGCCCGAGCCGAGGCTCCCTCTACGGATGGAGCCCTCGAGCTAAGTTACTCTTAAAGAGGCTTAGGCTAGGCGCCCTCTGCGCTCTGCCGCCTCGAGCCCGGTGTAGCTGTAACTGCCTCCTCAAGGCAAACAGTGACCTTTCAGTCACAAAAAAAGTATTTTCTCATGTATTCTGTTATGTGCGGGCAATAAATATTTGAAGTTTTCGAAGTCTGTGTCTCACACCACGAAGACAACGTTTCAGTATTAATTATTATCCAAGATTTTCACACAGTGAGATCTAAAATAATAAATATAATAATAATAATTCCTTTGAAATTAAAATTTAATTCCGAAGGAATATTTTAATACATTTAAGTTACAAGATCAAATCTCGTTCAGAAGATGTTATTACGTTAATGTTGGATAAAGTTCACTGCTTTGATTTCTCTTAATCTCAGAATCTCTCTCCTTTTGGTCTAGGTCTAAAGTGAGTTAAGACGATTTGAAATTGCTTTAGAAACCTCATAACCAAGACGAATAATTAAATGATTGTAGACAAATGCAGATACGGATTTATTGGTAATTAAAATAATATTACTAATAATATAGTTTAGTTTCATCGAATTCCGAAATCAAAATGAAATCTTTTAGATTATGTGAAAATGAACTTTTATTCATAAAGTTACTTTTACCGTCGCATTGTAATCGGGTCGTGCTAGATTTTCGATTAAACTTTTCAAGAATTGAAACTTTTTTCATCCTAACATAAGATTAGACGAAATAATTGAGGAGAAGTTATGAGGTCGATGTGAAAATGGCGAATTTTTTAATCTCTTTTTCTTATTAACTGTTTTTTTTTATTTAAAAATATTAGTAGATTATTGAAATCGTTTACTAATATTTCTTTTAACCGTTCCAACTAAGTTCCCGACATAGTCGAATATCGAATTCGAACCCACGACCTCATAATCTTTAGTCCGTAACCATTGAGCTTCTTTGTTCTGTAATGCAATCAATTAACGGCCTATTATTTTGTTGTAAAGTTAAAATATTTGCAATAAAGATGGAGTGGACAATTGTGAGTTGTAGGGGACCTCCCGGACGAACGTAACGAAACAGAAATTAATTTGTCTTAGATTTATGCTTAAACTTGCTCAATCCCTCGAACCAAGGTGCAAAAATGAATGTCACCGATTTGTTACAATAATACAATATAAAAGTGAAAGTCGAAAACCAGTTATGATGACCCCACATAAAGCGGGAAAAGGGCAGGAAGATGATGATGATGATAACAATATACGAGTACCATACATTTCTAAATAAATAACTCTCTCAGCCTTATTTCAAATTATCTCAAAACTGATTGGTAACGCTAGTGGTGCTTCTATATTTATTAGTACAAAAAAACCCTTAACCCTGTATCAACGAAATCTGATCGTTGTAGGTGATTCTCTGAAATACAATACCTTCAAAAATACAAACTCGCACCGAAGTGAACAATCGAGTTAGCTGCCAGATCAACGACCGCACCCAGTTTAATCCGGTGTACAATTTATTATGCATGAGATTTGTATGTAAACCATTATAGAGATTTGCGAAACAGATTAGTAAAATGGTAGAATCGTTTTGGTTAGGGAGCAAAAAATGATATATATCACATCATATATATTTCGGTTAGTAAGATATTTGCTTTTCACAGGACAGATATTTGTGTGCATGTACATGTCTGTTTGTCTTGAGTCTGGGTGTAATTATCTATTTTATAATGTATTTATAAAATAAAATTAGTGTATGCACTATATCAGTTATTGGGTGTCCATGACCAAGCTCTGCTTAGTTTGTGATTATATAGCCGTGTCTTAATAATGTCTAGGATATTTTTATTAGGATATTTATCACTTCTGATTATTATGACTGGGTAATTTATTGTTGTGCATTAAGATAAAAAACTTAAGAGGCCTCATTACGTTCGAAAAGTAATTGGAGCCTGGACGTGTATGTCCTACAGATTGTGAACTACGTCAGTTCATAATCGGACAAGGCATATTATAAACTGTAACCAATTTATAGTGAACGAATTATTTACATTTTAGTTATCATATCTTTTTCGACTTGTGTCAAAAACCATCTTTAATTTCTGAACTTAGTTAATAATGTAAGTAAAACATTTGCACAGACATTTTATAATATGCCTATATTATAAACTGACTGAGTTCCCAAACGGTCGGTGACATGAATATGTGTAACAAGCCGTAATAATATTATTGTTAATTTTCAGTACACAGTACCGTTTCACAGAAAATCGTTACCTCATTTACATACATTATTAACTTAATTAAATATGAGCCAATTAACACAATTGGTTTTGAATAATTAGCATTACTATAATAGAAACGACCGATATTGTATTAATTTTAGACTTATGAGCGTGTCTAGATTAGGTTTAAAGAATTTATTCTCATAAAGACTTATGTCACTTACATGAGAAAATCACTCAAATACAAATGTAAGTCCAATACAGTCGCCGTAAATACTGTATTCTTTATTCTTGATACTTTTCTGTTATTTTCAATCTTTCAATATATAATCAAACAATATTAGTGACCTCAAAACTATTATATGAGGGGGAAGTTTGTTATATAGTTGAGCTCCTTCAAAAAGTAATATTTTTTTACCGTAATTTGTTCTTACTCTTGACAATACAAGTGAACGTGCTCGTCGATCGTTGCTCGTGTATTATTTAAATAAAATAATAATTTTCCTTCGTATTTATCCAGTCAATGTATTTGAAACTGACAAGAACTGTCAATACATATTGTTTGTTTATTTGTAGACCGATCTATGGTTAAAAGCGTCTTCCAACTTTTCTACGCAATTATTTTCTGGCTAGAGTTGGCTTATATTTCCATACAGATGTTATTTGATTATTTATTTCGTCTTATAACATTATAATGGAATCATGTATTGAATCTAGGTTAAATTCAAGGTCTATTAAAAATTTCAAAGTATAAGCTCTCGTGGTTTATATACCTAATGTCGTAAATTAAACATCAATAATTAATTAAAGATCTAATTAAAAGTCTCTGAATAGCGGCACCAATCATACATAAAACAGTCATCTTTGATTTAAAGGAAATCATGGTTTTTATATCTCATTTGGGAATCTTGTTAAACAATGTCCCCTAACCGCTAGTTTATAAAATAGTCATCATCATCTCCCTTTTTATGGAAGAAGGCGGCAAACCAACAAGCAGATCACCTGATGTTAAGTGAGCGCTACCCATAGACATCCGCAACAAGCAAATGTGTTGCAGATGCGTTGCCTACCTTTAATGGACAGTGGAGGATAGACAGGAATAAGGATATTTCCTTTTCCCTGTTAACCCCCTCTTCGTCCAATCCCCACTCCCATCCTATCCTTTTGAGGAAAGGGTGGGAAGGGGAAGAGGACTGAAATTAGGCCTCCGGCACCTCACTCATCGGACGATCCCTACCCTTTTCCCACCCATATGGAGTCGGCACAGTATGATTGTAGTTCATATTGTATACGTTTGGGCTACAGTTTTTACGGCGGCCGTCTGCCTGATGCTAACCCACCTCGGAAATAGGATAAGAAATAGTCGTCTGATAAATTTACGTAATTAAAAAAAAAACAGTTTTGGTGGTAGCAAAATATCGAAAAGGACCAAATAACAATTCTGACGGATCTATCTAAACTAATACAATAACGAAAAACAAATCAAAATGGTGTTTGTATAGAAGTTACAAATGTATTGTGCATTTGACACAATCATTTAGTTCTTTGGTAAAGGCTTTAGCAATGCACTCGTCTGTCATTTCTATAAAACCAACTTGAATTATTATTTACAAGTTGACATCAGAGATTTGATTTATTTTGTATGTATATGTCACCGGCAGGTTGTAAAATTCGTTATTTTATAATTAGACTAGGTGTTTTTAGGTTTCTAAACGCAATAATGCTATGTCATTGCCGACTATCACTTGTCAACCTATCTCTTGCACTCTCATGTTCGAACTGTCCGGCTGTATATTTGATGTGATCTTAATATATCTCTGTTAATTCTTGTATATTTGTTTCCTTTTTACCCATAATCAACAACCAGGGTATTACAAACTGTCAGAAATTGTGAACTGAACGAATCATTGACAATGTGACCTATCAAATAGTCAAATTGTGAACTGATATTTTGCTTGCGTTATTAAAGTTAAAATACCCACAAAATACACATATGTAATGTACATAATATCTTAAATGTTACTATGAAATTCAAATATTCCCGAGGAGGGTTGGCGTCACGCAGGCCGGAAAGACTAGCCAAACCTATACAGTATAGACTACAATTATACTGTGCCGACCCCACAATAGTGGGAAAAGGGGGATGATGTATGTATCAAATGTTCGCTATGTGCGATTAAGAGCTCAGAACTTTGAGAACATTAACAACATCTATTCAACAGACATATTAATATTCCACAGATCTTCTGTGGCAATTACATTAAGCTAAAGAAAAGGCAGGGCGGAGTTCTTAATCAATTATTCAAATATTATCTAATTGATTCAACAGCCGTGATCTGTTTAACAAGAGTCTTTTTCGAATCCGAGCAATTTGCAAGAAAAATGTCTTAAGCTTGTAATAAAGTTAAATATGATTAATTGGTTAACGTTACTCAGTAGAGTTGAATGTGGGGGCCGGGTCGGAGGATATTTATATGGTACAAGCAGGCAAACGGGCAACTCGATTCGCCTAATCGCGAATAACCTAAAAATCGTAAACTGATTTTCACTTAGTTTATTACGTCCTTAACGCGATAGCAGTTGACATTTTTAATGAAATGAAATCTCGTGTATAATATTCAAGTTATAATAGCTAAATCTAAATTTGTAGTTATAGGGACCTATTGGATTTTTAAGCTTAGATGGAAAATAGTATAAATGGGTTATACGATGTTTTTACTTTCATTGATAGGGAAAGGTCTATAGCTTTTCAAAAATGTAAAACAGGGGTCACTTCGACATACTCGAGTGTGTCAGACTTTTATATATTTCAAATTGTTGGATTGTTGAAATTTACAATTAAAAGCATACTACTAATTTTCGGAGATGTCGTTGCTGGTAACCTTATTGACGGTTCTTACAGCTTCATCTGATACAGGGCTCGCGATCCGATTAAAAACATATTAACAGTACCTCTTACCTGAATCTGCACACCCACGAGTATTTTTGGTGATCGAATATTTTAACAAATTTAATAGGCTACCCTAAACGCACAGCTCGACGTAGATGACTGACACAGGTACTTAACAGGGTTCAAGATACTCACCGCCTCATATAAATCTTACTCGCTCTAGTAAATCCCGAAATCTGCTCTTCGACTCCCTTACTATTAGAAAAGAATAATTAAAACCAGTAAAATATTTTAAGAGATTTAAACATAAAATAAACCTTCTTAAAGTTTTTCTTCTCTATAATATTAATATTAAAGCTTAGGGGAAAGAAAATTGAAAAATAAATTTATACTGCCATCGCGAGTTTGAATGTTTGTTCAGGTGTCTGCCTACCCCTCCGGGCTATAGCGGCGAGTATTGTGACACACAACATATTATTTCATTGATAATAAAAAATACAATCTATCATTGTTCCCATTTCATGAATTTTCGTAGCTTTATTCGTAGCCATTTAGTCAATTCGTAGCACACGTGTAGCAGTAAATACTCACGGAAGTGGATTGAGATGGGCCGTTCTAACTGCGCAAACGGAATTAACTGCCAACCTGTATCGACAGAAAAGTATTAACTCTCTTGTCGAAAATCTATTAGGATTTTGATTGCAGACATTCGGATCTTACTGTTGAAATAAATTGAGCTTCTTTATTAGTGAGTTTGTAGTCACAATGCGATGACTTGTAGCCAGAATTAGTATACAACAAATTAATTTTAGTATTCATTTAAAACACCGTTGTGTATTTACATGGAAAAGAATAGATCTAAAAATAAGCACAATATGTTACAATCTAAGTTCAGAACCAGTACGATAGGATTATTTTATAAAATACCCACATTTCTTCTAAAACTCATTTTTAAATCGAATGAGGTAATAAAGCTCTCCATAAACACACTAATAAGAGTTTTCTTGTACGTACTAATCGATGATGTGCTCGTCGAGTTCCATTCTCATAGTACACTGCGGTTGTAGTATAGCTATACTGAGAGATAATACTGAGGTTTCACGGATATACAGTTAAATTGACGCTCAGTAGGCAAAGCTTTATTCGATAACAAGTAAGACATATCGTTCGTCGAAGCATTCGGCAGAATATTAAAAGTTACTTTTAACAACCAAACATAACTTATACCTCTGTATAATCGATTATAAATAATTTATACATACAAATGTTACGCGAGTTCCCGAAAATCAATCAATCTTGAATCAGATGGTGCCCAGCAGTAAGTTGTGATTTATTGTTAGACGAATGAGTTCTGTTAACTATACATCCCGTACTGACTAGTAGCAAGAACAAATAGTTCTACTAGAAGTTGTTAACTTGGAGAATGCTTAAAATAAATTTGATAGAGAAAATCTCGTGAGCTGGGTTTTGTTTTGGGGATTTGAGGGGGAGAGAGTATTCTCGCTTCCTTCCAACACCACTCCCATTGAAAGGAAACACATTATACTGAGAAATGTATAACAGAAATTTCGTAAAAATAATGCCTTTATTTCAAACACTTTAGAGACGCTTTTGGCGTTTCGGTTGATCCTCTAACCTAATAGCGTGTCAGTTTTGCATAGACAAGACACCAAGGAAAGTTAAACAAAACATAACTTTTAAATTCCAGCTCCCGAATCGTAAAACTCAACCGTAAATTTTCTAGATTCAATCAAACCAATGTAGGACAATCGCGTAATTGTGCGAATCTTAGGGCCCAGGTCTAGATAGGAGGTCGGGGTCCCAAAAATTCAAAGGATAATAAAGTCATGGTATATAACAATTTTGATTCTCCCCCTTGTTTCCCCTAACTAGGTGGAATAAAAAGCTGAACGAATTTATGCTGTTGCTTAGGTTTCAAACTTTATGACAGTATGGTAGATGCGGCTACAGTTGATTCGTGAAATAAAAGAATAATATAATCAGCAAAGTGGATTTAAAACAAAAACTATTCGAATCAAAAGTTGTTACACATTTGAAATAGTATAAAAATCTCATCTGCTGCAGGTAATTTGCTTTTATTCGGCGAAACAAAGAGCAGGAGTCGTCTGGACAAAGACAAAATAACATCAAAATGTTTCCTCATTTTTAAAATGTCGTAATGCTTTGTGAATATAACGCGGAGTCCTGCACCGAAGCCGGGATAGAACACGTTCCTGTTCATTGTGTCCCACTGTGTAAATGTAAAAAGTGTCACGTACCTAAAAATTAAGTAGACTCACGTGTGACTATTGTTGTGTTTTTATTGTACGCAAATTAGCTTTTTATAATCCATACTACTGTTATAAGAGATTTGTTAGTTTGTGATTAGGTACATAAACTCTGAGACTAGTTTTTTTGACATTGGTAATTATTCCACGATCAAAATGCCATTTTATTCCGAAATACATAAGGTATATTTTGCATTGTTGATGTGTAATATTGCAAAGGCGATTACGAATCTACTATTATTAGTCTATGATCCCATAAAGTTTGCATTTTATTTATAATTTGCTTTTGAATGGAGACTTGCAAGTGGACATCCATGTAAGCTTCTCTAAAGTTCATAATGCAGTCTGAACCATTTTTCTTAATCAGTTTTCATTAAATTTATTAATTCTATATGCAACGCAGTAATTCGCAGTTTTGGATTGGTTCCAATTTTGCTTAATTTGCATGAGCTATCCATTACGTAAATCTTTGGGAAATAGACAACTAAAGACCGGAGCTGCGCCGCAACACGAGACCTAAAATTGTAGGCTTAAATTCTATTTGAAATATGTACGATGAAGACTTTCTACCTAACATGTATCGGACCCAGCATGTGTCCGATACATTTTCGAAGGCAAGTACATTGTGCTTGTAACAAAATTTCTTGGTCATAAGGTCAGTTAAGTGTAACACCCTTTTAACACGTTGACACGGCCACAGCGTAGGTTAAAGGGTACAAAGATTGGTCCTCGCCCTCATAGAGCGGACTCCCACAACCTTGACATTCGGTCCAATTTAACGGGAAGCCTACCTACGCTGGATCAACCTGTACATAGCCGTCCAGTACCTCTCGTTTTCTATGAATAATAAAAGCGATAATACGTTTTAATAAGCTGGAAATCGAACGAAATCCGCTTTTATCCTGTTAAAACTGGAACGGTTGCTTATTACCGCTGAATGAACGCATAGTTGTTCGCACCTCTAACCGAATTGGCTCTATAAATGTGAGCTATTACTTATTTCAACTTAATTAATCGTATTACCTTCACTTTGACGGTATAACTAGAATAAATAAAAAAATCCTCTCTTCTTAGACGTCATAAATGACCTAGCTCAAAAAGAACCAATGAATTATTTGGATATATATAAAAATATTTCTTATACATCATTCGAAAAACCATGACATAAAACACATTTCGGTATAAAAGATCCCGGCCGTCCCTCACTCGCTTCACAGTCGGGCGAACACGTCCGAAAGGTTACAGGCACATAAGTTAAACGATGAAATTTTCAATCGGGAACTCTCACATGTCACTGATATACTACGGGTTTACTTTTCACTCATAATAGATTATGTATTTGTAAATATACATAGTCATTAATAAGAACAATGGTGATATTTTTTTTGTGAATGTGGGATAAAAAAGCATTTTATCCTCTATTAGAGAGAGTCAGAGGAGGACACAGATAGAGAGGCAAAAGGGGACAGAGAGACAGAGAGTACGAAATAAAGTACGAGTTCACACTTGGTAGAAGTGCCATAAGCCCATAGCCCAATTCCTTAAACAAGCGTCGCGCCGATACTTCGACTCTGCCGCTTCCCACCCTAATCCCCTTATTGTAGGTGCCGCCACATACAAAACATTCCCATTAGGTGTATTCAAACGCAAAGCGGTACGGAGACCAAGGCACATCCTCGGGTTTCCGGATGATGCAATTACCATAGCTCAAGCTAGGCCAAAAACAGCTTCGCAGCCAGATCACACACCGTCCTCGCCGGCGAGGGCGGCTAGCAAAATCACATTCTCGTTACGGCCACATTGCTGGCAGGGTATTTTCGCCCGTTGATGATAGGAGCGTTGCGGGAGTTTCTTCCGCCACTTCTTCTCCCTGCTCTAACGCTATCCGAAGTGGTAGTAAATTTAGCTGTAGTCAGTCATTGGCAACCGATCGAGCCGAGGCTCGGCCCTCTCGGGCACCCTCGAATCGGAATGCTAAACGCGTGGTGAGTGACAGCCCAAGCCGAGGTCCCCTCTCGGGGTCCCTTGAGCCCAGTCACTCAATGGAGCGCCCGCCGAAGCGACCTAAGAGCTCGGCGGCCTCCCGATCCGGTTATAACCTAAAAGTAACGGCCCGAGCCGAGGCTCCCGAGGGAGCCCTCGAGCTTAGTTACTGCAAAGAGGATTAGGCTAAGCGCCTTCTGCGCTCTGTCTCCTCAAACCCGGTGAATCTGTGAAATCCTCCTCTAGGCTAACAGTGACAAGTCAGTCACAAAAAAAAAATAGTGGTAGAATTGAAACTTTGTATTGTGGTTAATTTGTAAGAGAATGAGATGAACACACAATGGAAGTGGTAGACAGAAAGAGAGAGAAAATAATATTTTGGTAAAGATAGAAATTTTTCGATTCAATGTTATAATAAGACTAAGGTTACGCTCGGTGCGCATTCCAACAAATAAATTTGTTTTTTTTTTAATGAAGAAAGTGTCATCACCAAATTGCAATGAGTGTGGTTTGTTTGAGGATGTGCAACACGTAATACTGGAGTGTGTCAGAAACAAGGGGGTAATTTTCTTTGTAAGGGTTCCTGCGGAGTTGGCCAAATAAATACTATTCTGGCCGCTCTGTCTTCGGACATAGCCAGGATAGTGTGATAGGAAGTTGGCAGATATATGTTTAAACTAATATACTTTTTAAGTAATTTTAGGATTTATGGCACAGCGACAACGCCATTTTTATTTCGTTAAATAAAAAAATATAAAAATAATGGTTACAATTTTTCGTTTCATCCAATTCACACCGTCCTAAAAGATCTATCATTTTAAAAATATTTTCCCCGATATTGCTGACAAAATAATTAGAAGTACAATTACAAATTTAGAGTTATAAGATTAAGAGAATTCTAATTTTATAAATCTATGTTTTATTAATTTTAATATATAATAAAAGGTTATATACATCTTTATACCTCGGTTACACAGATCGCGCAAGTTTAAGCATAAATCCGAGTCGGTAAAAGTTAAACGAGCTTTATCGCTACGTGTCGGAGCGCATCGTATTTTATGCTTATTCGTTTTGCGGATTCGAGATTTAAACATGATTAAATATGTATCCAACACTATGCATCATGTTTTATTATGCCGCTATTATTTATTTAAAACGGTAATGAGGTCATGTATGCTAAAAATGTAGGTCACTCTTCTGCCGAATAGATAAATAATCTCTGAAACACGGTGGAAAATGGTCAAGTCCGGAAAGTGGGGATGGGATATAGTAGAAGGAATGGTCTAATGCAGCCAGATGTTGAAGTATTTCATCCCTCTCTGCCACATTTGCGACTTTAAAGAAAACTAATAGCTTTTTATGTCTTTGTCGATTATATTTAAATTAAATTAAGTAAAAATCATAATTTATAGAGTTATCAAATGGTTTTCAGTTCTTATTTCGTATTTGTGCAATTGTTTTCAAGAAATCAAGTGAAACAACAGACTTAGGAATAATATATCATCGCGTGACTCGACACACAAATCGTTTGCAGTTCAAAGTGCTAAGTGGCGCCGTGTTCTTCGTTGTTTCCGCAAAGTGCTGACTCGAAGCGAAATTATGGCCACTTCCTGATTTCCTTTAACCGA
>JWHW01042886.1:715359-727143 GCA_000931545.1 Papilio glaucus
CCGCTTTCTAGGGGATTTGTCAAATTTTTATTCAACAAACATTCCTGTTGAATTAAATGTCATGCATCTAACAACTCAAACGACATTTGCTCGGACGGACAGCGAACTAGTATTTCCGTTGATTACCTTATCAAACCGGGCGTGATTATATGAAATACAATCATAGTAATTCTTGTTGTTATATAATAGTAAATTTAGCTTGGCTTCGAGGCAAACCTTATATAGTAGGGGAGCAGAAGATTTCGGGATTTACTGTTAAATACACCACAAATTAGTCATCTGTGTAGAGCATCTGTGTCTTTACTTCGTAAACAAGTCTTTTAGGATGAAACTTAATGGCAATAACTTCGTTTTAATGCGTGAAAAATTGATAGGTCGAGTGGAGGTCGTGTGCGGTCGTCTACACCCGTGCCGCTTCATAAATATTCCATTTGTTTTTAACATACGATTTTAACACAATCCTGCATTATTACTTATTCATTGTACTTGGTGAATTCATACAAAACAGTTACGTAGAGAGCATGATTTAAATGTATGTATGTATATATGTACATTTACATTATGTTGTGTACGCTACTAATTTATAAAAATATTTTATAAATTGAAAAACTATATTAAAGCTAGTATATATTAACAAATATAGTCAATTATCCGGATGAAATAAAGAAAATATGCCCCTGATTAAAGCATTTGTAAGCAGAAAAGTAAACACTTTGAATGAAATGTCACAAGCGACATAAGCATCCGTCCGTATGTCACATCATCACATTTATAAAGCTCTTTCAGTGTAATAATTAAACACAAGAAATAAAGCGATGTTAATGAATTACAAATTGTATTGTCACTTACAGAAACAATGATTTTATTTGAACACAATAATTGTCTTGAACTTTATAAAAAATATTTTTCTTACATTTAACTAGATTCACGCCAGTTTCTGAGAAAAAAAATTATTCAACAAATACTCATACAAGTTAAATCGATTTCAGTTTCAAAAAGAAAAGATAAAAATGTCGATGATTATGCTTCTACCAACTCAAATAATATTTGACCAAACATTTGAAAACTAGCTAATTAATTTGTCAGTTATCTGCAAACATGGGCAGGTCATTTTTTAATTCAGGACTAGTGAACCGCCCCGGCTTCCCCGTGTAGCACTAATAATGTTGTAGTATCACCCGCTAGGCCAATCTAAACATTCCCTTCAAAATGGGTTCAGCTGTTTCGACGTCCAGGGTAACATATAACTTTGTTAATTTTTTTGTTTTTTTGTTTTTTGTTTCATAAGAAAATTTTGTTTCATAAGAACTTCCTGACAATAAAAAACAACAAAAAAGAATAAACGAAATGGGTCCAGGCGTTTTATATCGAAATATAGTGATAAAAAATCCCTTAAAAGCTTACATTAGCGTAAAATCTAATTTAAAACTGAATGACATAAATTCAAACGTAATGTTTTAACAAAAATCCTTTCATCATTACCGTTTCATGCTTAAGCGGTCTTAATTTTACGCTTTTGCGAATGTTTCAATTCCAATAACTCTTAAAATATTTTAACATAATTGAAATTTTAATCCTTTTTTAAATGTTATTTGAACCATTTAATTTTAGTTACCTTCTAAAAGCGTTTTAGTTATTCATTTTAGTAATTTGTACACGATTGGTAGAAAAAGTAATGTTCGATGCATCATTCATTTTCAAAATAGTATATCTTTCGTATTTATTTCCCAAAACAATTGCTTGTTTCTTTCTACGTTATTTTATAGCGGAGAATAAAATTGCAGGTGAACTTTACGGGTTTTGAGATCATGACATAAATCGGAAGGGCGTAAAGTAAAGCGCAGACGAGCGAGTCCGCGTAACAAAGGAAGATTTCCTTCAGAGCCAGTCTTCCGTTACAGCGATAATCTTGTGTTGAGCGCTAACTAGAATGTGCAGTAACACTTAGTGTTCTCCTTGAAACTTACTATTAAGACGACTGGAAGAAATACTATCTAGTTTTTTTATAGACATATATATTAAATGAACAAAAAATTTAAACATATAAAATTAATATATATGTAAAATCAAATGACTTAATAAGAATGTGTACTGAATATTGTAAAAAGTGATAGAAAAATTACTTGACTTGAAAACACAGTCAATTGAAAAGAGAAATTGAGAAAAACGCTTGAAATATATATTTATAATTAATCCACAATTTTGATGAAATTTTTTGTGTGAGTTCAAAGGGATTCGAGGATGGTTTAGATTTAAAAAAAAGTAATATATAATTACTGTGTTTATTTATTATGCGGAAAATAACAAAGGAGTGCATGCGAAGCCGCGGGCAACTGCTAGTTTAGTATATATATGCACCTCACTTTTAAAATGTCGTTTGGTATTAAATTTACATTTATATTGTAACATATAAAGCCCGGATGGACAAATATATATTTACGATATTTGACATAAAGAAGAAAACATATTCTAAAACAGAACTTTTATGAATAGATATAAGCATATTATGTGTATATACAAGTGTTATTTAATGTATCTTTTGATTGATTGTATTTTCTGAGACTAGATTTGTTCGGTTACAGAAAACTCTCACGCCGACAGTCGAGCCACAACCAACGACGTCACTGCAGTCGACTCGCGGCCATCTCTGGAATGCTTAATTTGTAACCAAGTATAGAACAACAGAATAAGAGGATGGATAGTCACAAAATTAAAAACTAAACTGCCAAATACTTCTATGAAAAAATATGTGATACGTTTAACTAGATGTAGTATAATTTTTTAAAATTTCAGGCGCGACAAGTATATTCTATGAAGGTTTTTTTGTAGGCAAGCCTTTACGATTATTTTCGTAATTATATCTTTCTTTCGAAACTAATTTTATTGTTTATCAGATGGGTGTGGTTGCCTATTTTTACCGACCTATTATTTAATATAGATATAATTAGGCAAGCTTACCTAAGCATATTTTCCGAGTTATAAACGATCAGTTGAAATCAAATTTGTTCCGTTATCAAATGAGCGAAGGTTATGAAAAAAAATTAAAAATAGCCATGGACACTTTTCTATTGGAAAGTTTAATAAATTTGATAAAAATATGTCTCAACTGGTAATCAGATGGGCGACGGTTGATCTTACACCGGCTCTTAGACCATAATTATTTTAAATCTTTCACGTTATTTATTTATATATCTGGATTAATACTTGTATGTTTCGTCTTCATATAATAAATATATTTTGAATTCTATACACGTACAGTACATTACTAGGAAAATATAAAATACATTCACCGTAGCTTAAAATAAATGTTTGCTACGTATTGTCGGGTGTCAAGTACTTTTTGCAATAAATCAATTTTTTTTACCGTACCGATACGCTGCGCATCGAATGCTGAACACCCTGTGAATGATTACTAAATCAGTTGGAATGGTAACCTCAATTCCTGTCGATATTTTTTTTAATCGTATACTAGAATCTGTAGCGTCAAGCATTGCAGCAAAATATTGTAATTAATTTGGTAAATTAAATATTAAATAAAAATATAAATGAGTAAATATGAGTGCACAGACGACCTGGTTATTTATAATTATGATTTATATAAATCCTGCTAAAAAAAGAAAAGGAAACAAAAGTAATCTCTTATGTTAATTTTGAACTATTTAATTTTATAGAATATTTATATCCTATTATGTTATCTTCACGTATATCATGATCGTAATCATTGTGTGGAATTAGCATAGCTATTGCCGAGCTGGACGTTAATGGTAATAACGAGATAGTGTTGATTAAAATAAAAATTAAACAATTAAAATAAATTTATGGGTAGCACATACCGCTGACGTTTTCGGAATTTACGTAATAAAAAATACAAAAGGAACCTTCTGGTACTGTTGAATAGTTCGGAGTCTTAACTATTCAGGCATTCGTACTTTTCATAACAAACTTAAGGATTATTTTAACAGTTGTTTGCTTGTTTATCTTCAACATTTTACACCATGGATATGATTAAAGCAAACGCACAGGCAATATCATAACTACCTGATATTTTATTGATTCAAGCCTTAATGATAGTCTGGGACATAGTCAAGATGTATTTTGAAAGGTCGCGTTCTTTACCAGATAAGATTTATTTTTATTGTCTATTTAATTCGGTAAATAACAAAGGTAAACAAACGTTTTATTGTATTTCTTGAAAAAGCCTTATTCAATTCTAGAAAAGTCTACTTTTCTAGAATTGAATAAGGCTTTTTCGAGGCTTTTTTTAACATTCTAATGTTTGGATATAATGTTATCTGTTTTCGTTCTTTGACATTTTTAAATTTGCAATTTCCTTAAATTAACCCAAATACCTCTATCACTCCTTTGGTACAGTATCATTTTAAAATTAATAATCTATTTCTTAGAATAGCTGAGGGAAATCAGTATTTACACTTTTAAACAAATGATACAATAATTTTTAATGTAAAAATAACGTAACTACAAGCAATCTTCAAGCGATCTATTTTAAGGCCTCATTATCAGCGTGGATCTTCATTAAAAAAACAGGCAGGCAGTCACAAGGACTACCCAGAGACGTGAGAACAAGTGGGAAGGCGCGACAACAGTACAAAAAAAATTATTAACAAAAATCAACCTTATAACTTGACAGCAAAGTTCAAAATTTTAATATAAGAAAAATATATGTAAAAAAGTTCGTCGAGCCTGTTCCAAATTCAAATATGCATGTTCCAGACGCGTGTTGCTGACGCACGATGAGCATGTTGTTCATGCGAACTATAAGATTGTCCCCTACCAAATATCGTCTAACGCTGTTAAAGAAGTTTTCGCTTTAAAAATACATTTTTTATGAAGAAACGCGGCAAATGAGCAAGCGGATCACCTGATGTTAAGTGACCGCTACCCATAGACATCTGCAACAAGCAAATGTATTGCAGATGCATTGCCCACCTTTAAGAGACAGAGGGGGCGTTAGAAAGGATTTTTCCTTCTCTTCCTCCGTCAAATCTCCTTCCTCTTCTCAACCTATCCTTTATAAAAAAGGATGAGAAGGGGAAGAGGTCTGGCATCATGCCTCCGGCACCTTACTCATCAGTCGAAACGCAGAAGCATAAAATACTTTAAATAAATAAGATAGATTTTATTACAGCGTTGCTATCATTTGAATTACACAGTACAGCTCTCATTGATAAAGACATATTCATTTGAGATCATCTAGAAAAAGTGCTAATAAACATAAAGGTTACATTAAATTACTAATGAAAAATTTAATTAAAATTTTACTGCGCCAAGAGTTAAACCTGAGAATGATATTCACATTTGATTCAGACGTCCCGTCACTTTTTAATTTAAATGTTTGAATGAAACACCGTCCCGGATTTGAAAACGAATTCTTGTCGTAATACAAATGGAAACGAAATTGGCTCGAAATTGTTGTAAAATATTTACATTTCATCTACTATTCACAGAAGGTCCATCGTTAATAATAATTCTCAAAATTTATGTTATGTATAATTCTATGTTACTATATAGAGATATGTCTATATTGTTTTGGCTTTACATAAACTTATACAAAAGTAACAGGGCTCCCAGGCGCCTTTTGATAGACCATGGAATAGCTTACTTTTGTAAAGTTTTCCATTCTCCTATATATTATCCTGTATATTGGTAAATTCGCATCTCACGCTTTGTTTAAAGAGGTTAATGAAATATATATCTTTCTAATTAAATCATTAGGTGTGCTTAAATATCACCAACATAAAAATTATGAGCTTAAATTTACTCATTTCTAACAAAAAATTATGTAATTTCAAGAGGATTTGACTGGGGAAGGGAAAGATAGGAAAATAAAATATCCTTCTAATATCTCTTACAGGTAGCCTCATATTCTCACTACACAATATACTGTACACACGACTAAGACTACTTATAATAATCACTCAAGGGTCGGGCCTCAAGAGGCGTTGCCACGACAATTGACAGGAGCGACTGGAAATGAGCGACAACACTTCTTTCTGATTTCCCCTCGTCTGTCCATAAAAGAAGGCAAAGTAATTCGATAGCTTGCAGATGCATAGATGGATAGCGGTCACTATGTATCAGATGAACGGCTTGCTCGTTTGCCACTTTCTTCTAAAAAAAAAAACGAGTAGTGCAAGAATTTGCGGAACAAAACACTCTGACAATGCAAGTAAGATGATTAAAACTAATATTTTAATTTAATACATAGTTTCAATGTAACTCTTAATGTCTTTTTTTTTGTATTTCCGCGAACATTTAACCCCTTATTAGTCAGTCAGATTTTAAGGAATATCGAAAGCACTTAAGACAAAGTGTTGTATACAATAACGTTTTGATTTAAAATAGTCATTGTATGAAAAGAGTACCCGCAGCGTAAGGCATTGTTGTACAGATTAAAAATAGGCGAAATCGGAGCAGAATTACTATTCACTGGCAGTTTATAATAGACGATTTGAAATTGGAATATATTCCACATACTTTGACGTGCGTTCGAATTCTTTATGAATATCATAATAAACCAGAACTTAACAAATATTACGTGTGGTATGATGCCGGGTGTAATGTCTTGGCTTAGTTTTTTTATTGTAGTTTATTGTCCATTTTTCATGGTAAAACACCTCTCCCATTTCTATAATTTCTATTGTTTGAACAGTGGATTGTTAAATGCTGTTTCATGGTCAGGTGATAATACCAAGCATAAGGAGAACCTATCTGAGTAGAAACTCAGAATACATATAAACATACAAGAAACAAGGGTACTTTTCAAGTAGAGGTTAGCAGTGAGCCAGCAGTATTTTGGACATTCATTTTAGGGCCGGTCGTCCCAAGTAAATTGTAACGATTTTTCTTTAACACATCCAGAATGGTTGGCGTATGGTCCAAGCGAAATTAGAACATTAAATATTTAATTTTTTGTAAAAATAATTTTGCACTTTTTAACAATTTAATTTAACAAGAATTTTAATCGATTCAATATAATGAAGATTAAACTTATTAATTATTGTATTTGAAAACTTCTTTAGGCACGCTTTACTTGGGGAGTAAGCTGGAGTAAGCTCGTCACGAAAGCGTTACGAAAAGTGTGAACGGGCGAGGCGATCGGAAGTTGTTTGAATTTGGAATAGTTTTAACAAACTTTTATTTCAATTATTTTTCTTGTATTCAATTTTGAATTTTATTGTTAAGATACAAGGGGTTTTAGTTGATTATTTATTATTAAACAATTGTCGAGCCTGTTTTGAGTTTTCACTTATGTCGGCAGTTATGTTTCATTTTATGTATTACATTTTTTTTTTAACTGTTTTTGATTTATAAGAAAATATGCATTTATAAAATTTAGCAAATTACTCCAATTTTAACTTCATGAGTACTACACCTGTTCCAAATTTACAATGTTACATGACAAAACATATACAATGTTGTACGAATGTCCAATTATCAAATAAATTTTTAATACATTTAAATAAATTAAAACTAAGCAACGGTTTCATCGTTGCCGACAAGTTTACTACTACAGTTTGGTACAAGGTCGTAAAAGAAATGTGTGAGAAGGAAAAGATCGTGACAGATTCAAAACTATATTCTCTAGCCACAGACAGACCGCAAGAGCTGGTTGAAACTAGAATAGAATTCTAATTTTTTAAAAAGTTATTTATTCTTGCAGTTTAATTTTGTTCAATTTTTTTTTTAACTTGGACCCTACGACATAACAAGATTTATTTACTTTCTGGTATTTGCTTGCGTCTTAGCTCGCCTAGAATGCTGAAAGTATTGCAATTTCGACCTTTAACTGACGACAGAGCACATTTTACATTTACTTAAAATAGTAGCTTTAGATATAAAGCTATAGTTCAGACTCTTTTAAGTAAATGTACTGAAGAAAATATCCTTTTTTCTATTTACCCGTTTCTGTGTCCATTAAACATAGGCAACGCATCTGCAGCTTATTAGCTTGTTGCAAATGCCTACGGGTGAACCGCTTGCTCCTTTGCCACCTTCTTCAAAATTAAGAATATCTCCACCATTTACCAATGCTACACAATGAATGATGAATGAATGAATTAATGGATGAATGAATGAATGAATGATGATGATGAAATAAAAACGTAAAATGGAACTTCTTAGGAAATAAGCGATAACTTTAATTTTATTTAAATCAAATAATTTACTCTGTGGCTAACAATTAATTGAGCAAAGGCGGATATCCAGAATATTATTTAAAGCTTTGGCCGACCTCCCTCTTGTATTGTTGCCGAGTGTCCCACTATGATTCATATCATTTTACCAAGCGGGTCGCTTTCATAAACAAACAAGCTTTTGTCTCACATACATGTTTTAATATAATAATATTTAAATGTTTTCTCTATGGCCGTAACTTTTATTTTATGTCCATAGCTTTGCTTACCTTCCAGTAGTCACTAAGCTTCTTAGGTTTTTAATAAGGGTCAAAGGAACATTAGTGAGATCCTTTTAATTAATAATTCAAAATGGGCGATGACGAACGACGTGTTATTTTTAATTCTTCTTTCTCCTGTCAAGATTTAGCTTATTTAACTATTATCATTTACAAAATGTACTTGTGAATCCCCATATATTACTTTTTGTTCAAAAATACATATTACAGAGCAATTGTGATCGTGGGTAGTTGTAGCCTTGTATCACATGTTGGTTGTAGGGGTGTAAAAGATACGAGGGCTTAAAATGTATTTTTTTCGATAATATGTTACTGTTTATATAAAAAAAAGCAAAAACCCAGGAAAGCGGATGTATGCAGCGGGTGTATTGAGATTATTTGAACGTAAAATATTCCTATGACTTGTAGTTTATGTGGAATTGGATTTAAACATAACCCCTGTTTTAGGTCGCGTCACTAATGAAGATGAATTCGACTTAATGGAAGTCGTTTTGGTAGTCGCAGCCCCTTAGTGGTTTTAGGGGTTTAAGGTAATTGCACGGTGGAATATTGATCTACACGACGTTATTATTGTGCGTCTGTTTTAATGTTTCTGTATTCTTTTGAGCGTATTTTTCTCATAAACATTTTTTTATAGCACAAGGAGGCAAAAGAGATAGCCATTCACCGGATATTAAGTGACCGCTACCCATAGGCCCATCCATGGACAGCGGAGGGGATAAACAAAAAACAAATATTTCCTTTTCCTATCTATCCCCTCCCCCATCAAATCCTCATCCCCTTCCTATCCGTTTCACAAAAACTAAGATTAGGCCTCCGGGACGTCACTTATTAGAACAAACGCAGAATACTTCTACTTGACACCTGTCATCTGTGAGGTCGTGGTATTTCACAGGCCAATTTGTGCAACAGATGTTGATGTTGCGGGCTCTACCACATTAATGGGTTAAAGCCCCCACCATCATTCCACCACCGGCATGGAGGATAGCTTCGTTGCTTATATTTTTCCTATGATGATTATATGAAATGGATACACGACACGGAAATGATACATCGTTTCATGATTTCATTTAACTTCTACGATGTATGTTTAGTCTCAATTATTCTATGAAAAAGAATAAAGTACGACGGTGCGCGCCCTAATACGCAAATAAGACATAAATAACTGAGTAAGGACGTTCCGGGCGTTAATGCTAACGTTATGCTATGCTAATACACGCGACAGTTATTCAGATAGCGGCCAAGACTAATTGACTGCATAATATAGCTATATATCGTATAAGATTGTAATGTTTTACATCCACTGCTTGGTTTTTTTTTATAAAGAAATATTTTTTTGGAATAAACTTATTTTGTTTAAGTTTTTGTTCCCTTCGCTTTGAGTACTTTACAAAATCATCAATCAATCTTTTTTATCAAGGAATCCGTGTTTGACAGAACTGATAGACCCGGACGTACTAAGGTTTTTGACGTTTTGCTGTCACGTTTATATTCAATATTTTTTTAACCATATTTAAGTGTTCATACAGATAAAAAACTAATGTGTGCTACAAAAATTATTGACACATAAAGATAAGTAATTTAACTGCGATAAAATTCATAAACAAGTTGTACAGTATTAGCTCTGCCCTCAAATACCTTTATAATGAAAATCAAGAATGAATTCGCTGGAAGCTTTTAATGAACCACTTCTTTTAAGGCGGGAAGTTTTAAGACCGACAATTCCTGTAAGAAATAAATAATAATTATTATTATTCAGCCTTTTATAGTATGTTTCCCCACTGCAGGACACAGGCCTCCTCTACGAGTGGGTGAAGGGGCCGGAACCCACCACGTTGACTCAGTGTGGGTTGGTGGATGTCACATGACTTTGAATTTGCTGGT
Source organism: Papilio glaucus (assembly GCA_000931545.1). Taxonomy (NCBI): domain Eukaryota; kingdom Metazoa; phylum Arthropoda; class Insecta; order Lepidoptera; family Papilionidae; genus Papilio; species Papilio glaucus. The sequence continues at coordinate 725,675 of JWHW01042886.1, forward strand.
TCTAAGATATGCCGGTTTTCTCCAAAAGTTTTCCTTTCCCGTTTTAGGAGCAGTGGTGGTGAAATAGATTACACAAATTAAAGTGCCTGCCTGAGTTCGAACCCGCGAACAGTTTGTAAGTCGGAGTCTATTATTTAATAATAATTGTTTACCTTACGTTTTAATACGCGTCAGGTAAAATGAGTAAGTATTTATAACAACATATCCAAGTTATAAGCAGATCTAAATAGCCGTTCCGAAACAGTTGAATGAGATAATGTGCGAAACAGAATTATTAATACAAACATTGAGCCCCACAAGAAATTATTATGAAATTCTATATCTTCTTTTCATGCCACGTTTGAGATAATGGCGTAATTTACAAAGGCAAACATTGCTGTAACGATAATCATTATAATCCATCTTTTTCTGATGGGAGCATTGTTTAAATGTCTCATTATACGGTTAGGAAATTCAAAATGTAAAGCTATTTATAAATTTTGCTATTAACAGGGAGCAAGCAAGCAAGGGTATCTCGTATATATTGCTGTACATCCATATCAGTTGAAATAGGGATGAGGAACGCATTGGATTCGTTTCGGAAAAGCGGATGTTGTATTCGATAAGCTAATATGTACATACTGGTCTTGGATATTTCACTTTCTAGTCAAAACTATCACTGTGATTGTGTGTAGCCTTAACGTCCCCATATGTCGTTATGGTGGTTGCAGACAGGTGTAAAATATACGGGGTTGATAATGTGTTTTTGATAATATGTTACTATTATGCCTCTACATTATTCTGGAATCGTCTATTTATTGATCTATATCTAATAATAGTATAATATAATTAGAAAAATAAAGTTAAAAAAAGGGTAGCGGGTGTTTGGAGCTAGTCCAAAAATAAAAAGAACACACTCGTTATTATAGATGAAGCTTTAATCATAAGATCTTCGAGTACGTCTCATTCGCCCTTATTTTAAATTACAGAAAAGATAAAACTGTGTTTACTCAATCAACAAGTATGGGGAGTAAAGTTTGTATAAAAAAGATACGGTTTGGACTAAATTCTCAGGTGCATTTGACAAAAAGTAGCACGATATGTAATTCAAAATGGCTCTTCATCTTGCCAACTTGGAATGGTTCCAGTAACAAGTTGCTTCGGTTAACATTATGGACTTTATTCAAGTAATGCTCTCACTTTGTTCAAGAGAATCGTTAAATTTTGGTTTATTTTACTTTGCTGATTCTTCTTTACTCTATTAGTAACATTTCAGTTGTTTATAAAAGGTTTGTAAGAAACGGAATTCTTACCAGGATTAGTCTTTTTTGAGCTCCCGATATTTCGGCACAGTTGCATGCGCCATGGTCACGGGCTGACTTATGACATGACATGGGCTGAATATCGGGAGCTCAAAAAGGCTAATCGTGGTAAGAATCCCGTTTCTTACAAACCTTTTATAAGTAAAAACCACGAAAGTTTAAAGTTAT
>JWHW01042886.1:728400-747639 GCA_000931545.1 Papilio glaucus
AACCAACAAGATGGGGACTACAAACAGCGACAGGGGAGTCTGCGAAAGTACATGGTGAAGTAGAAGTACATGTTACTCTGGGGTCTTATAACTTTATACACCAAATGTTGGTGGCAGACATAAAGGAAGAAGTAATTATTGGAATGGATATAATGAGTTCCGGAGGTTTCCAGTTAGATTTTAATAGAAGAACTCTAACTGTTGGAGACGAAGAGGTCATACTCCACGGAAAGGATGAAGAAAAGGTGCATTTATTATTAGCTGAAGATGTGTCGATTCCAGAAAGAAGCGAGATGATTTTAGTTGCTCGATTGGATGGAAATACAAGGATCGGAGATACCATGATATTTGAACCGAAGATACATGATACCGAAGTAGGCAAGGGGGTGTTATTTGGGAAAATGGTGTTACAAGTAAAGAAGATAGTACCCGTGAGAGTCATGAACGTTAATCATCACTCAGTGGCCTTGAAAAGGGATACAGTTTTGGGTCATTGCTCATCAGTTTCTTCGCTCGTTCTACGGTCCTGTCAGCAGTCAAGGGAAGTTACACAAGAGTATAACGAGGAAATGGAGAAGCTAGTTTCTGCTTCTTCGAATAATTTGACCAATACGCAAAGGACAGCATTGAGGAATCTGTTATGGCAATTCCGAGATATTTTTGACTTTGACGGTGGTATAAAAGGTAGAACTAAAGTAGTTCAACATAAAATTGACACCGGAGATGCATGTCCTATCCGTCAAGCTGCAAGAAGACTACCCTTGGCTAAGAAAGAAGAAGCTGAAAAGATAATTCAAGATATGGAAAGAGATAAAGTTATCGAGCCTTCTAGCAGCCCTTGGTCTTCACCTGTTGTCCTAGTTAGGAAGAAAGATGGTTCTACCCGTTTTTGCGTAGATTTTCGACAACTTAACAACGTGACAAAGAAGGACAGCTATCCACTTCCTCGAATCGACGACACACTTGATACGTTGGCTGGATCCAATATCTTTTCGACATTAGATTTAAAGAGTGGGTATTGGCAAGTAGAAATGGCACCGGATGATAGAGAAAAGACTGCATTTACTGTTGGCACAGGATTATGGCAGTTTCGTGTCATGCCGTTTGGCTTGTGTAACGCTCCTGCTACATTTGAGAGATTAATGGAAACAGTTTTGAAGGGTTTGTCTTGGTCGACATGTCTAGTATATCTTGACGATATTATAGTGGTCGGAAAATCGTTTGAGGACCATTTGAAGAACTTGGAGGAGGTATTTAAAAGGCTAAAACAAGCGGGACTAACGCTCAGTTCAAAGAAATGTCACCTTATGCAAGAGGAAGTACAGTACCTAGGCCATGTAGTCTCGGGTCAAGGAGTAGCCGTGGATCAAAGTAAGGTTAAGGCAGTACAAGAATGGCCAAAACCCAACAACCTGCATGAACTCCGAAGTTTCCTCGGGCTTTGTACGTACTACCGTCGTTACGTCTCAGGATTTGCTAGTCTCGCAAAGCCACTTACAAGGTTAACGGAAGGACAGAGATCCTTTCACTGGGATAAAGATTGTCAGGAGTCATTTCAAAAATTGAAGAATGCTTTAATCAACGCACCAGTGCTAGGATATCCGCTGCCAGAGGGAAATTTTGTCTTGGATACCGATGCTAGCAACGTAGGGCTCGGTGCCGTTCTATCCCAGATCCAACGTGGGCAGGAGAAGGTTATTGGTTATTTCAGCAAAACACTGTCTAAGCCAGAGCGTAATTATTGTGTAACTCGTAGAGAGCTTTTGGCAGTAGTTAAAGGGGTAGAACACTTTTATAAATATCTCTATGGAAGGAAGTTTTTGCTGAGGACCGACCATGCCGCTTTAAGGTGGCTATTACAATTTAAAAATCCTGAAGGACAGGTAGCTCGATGGATAGAGAGGCTGCAAGAATTCGATTTTGGCATAGATCATCGTGCTGGAACAAATCATAAAAACGCAGATGCGTTGTCAAGAAGACCTTGTTCAGATTACTGCAAACATTGCCATAGAGTTGAGGAAAAGGAAGCCAGTTTGTGTAGAACCACGGTAGTTGATGACACCTGGCGACCTCAATGTTTACGAAGTGATCAAGAGAAGGACCAGGATTTAAGCTTAATAATCGCCTGGAAGACTGAAGGCAAAAGGCCATCATGGCAAGAAGTGGCGCGGTACCCTCCAGCGGTCAAGACTTATTGGGCTCAATGGAATTCTTTAATGCTAAGAGATGGGCTCTTGAAAAGGATAATAAAGACAGCAGACGGAGCTGTAGACAGGATACAGATTGTGATTCCCAGAGATAGACGCGTCGAAGTTATGCAGGAAATCCACAACGGAATTACTGGAGGGCACATGGGAATAACAAGGACCATAGCCAAATTACGGGAACGTTATTATTTGGTAAACTGTCAATCTGACGTAAAAGAGTGGTGCAGGAAATGTGTTACTTGTGCTGCTAGTAATGGACCACAGAGACGTCTCAGAGCGCCCATGCGGCAGTATAATGTCGGTGCTCCTTTTGAAAGAATCGCTATCGACGTTGCTGGGCCATTCCCGGAGTCCGATCAGGGAAATAAGTATATCGTCATCGTGATGGACTACTTCAGCAAATGGACAGAGGCATATGCGCTGCCAAATCAAGAGGCTACCACTATTGCTGACGTGCTAATTAAGGAATGGGTATGTCGCTTCGGTGTTCCATTGGAGTTGCATTCGGATCAAGGGAGGAACTTCGAATCTGCGGTATTTCAGAATATGTGCGAAATACTGAAAATTCGGAAAACAAGAACCACTGCATTACATCCTCAGTCCGATGGAATGGTAGAACGAATGAATAGGACTATTAATAGGCATTTGGCGAAAGTAGTCTCCGATCATCAAAGAGATTGGGACCAATTTCTTCACCTGTTTCTTTTGGCATATCGTTCAGCCATACATGAGTCAACGGGCCAGAGCCCAGCAAGTATTATAATGGGACGCGAACTACGTTTGCCCTGTGATTTGATATTTGGTCGTCCACCTGGTGAAGACGTTGTGGGTGAAGATTACGTTAATGATCTACGCCGGAAGATGGAAGACATACACCAACGAGTTCGCCTAAATATTCAAAACGCTAGTGATAAAATGAAAGAGACTTATGACATTAGGGCCGAGAGAGGAGGCTTTCAACGAGGAGATTCCGTGTGGCTCTACAATCCTCGACGCCGACGTGGCTTATCACCGAAGTTACAGAATTCTTGGGAGGGTCCGTACCAGATATTGGAGCGCATCAATGACATTTGCTACAGGATTCAGAAGACGCCTCGTGGAAAACCGAGAGTAGTACATTTTAATCGCTTGGCACCTTATGCTGGGAGCCACGACGAGGGGGAAGCCTCAGTTCGTGTAGCGGGGACATCTTAATTTGCTGCTGAAACCTGTAAGAGGATCGGGTACTAATGTCATGGAGACATTTCGGGACGAAAAGTCTTAAGGAGGGGATAATGTGACGGAGACAACCTTTTTGGATTGATTAGAGTCGATACAATAGTATAAAATATGTATTGCTGTCAGGCAAATTTATTCTTTTAAAAATGACATTTTTGGTTGGTTGTGATCGGGTTGTCAGGGGAGACGGATTGATTGTGTTGAGATATTTTCGTATATTATTATGTAAAATAAAAATACTTTCAAGTTGAAACAGTTTATTTAATTAGAAGAAAAACTTAACAATACAAACATTGAGCCCCACAAGAAATTATTATGAAATTCTATATCTTCTTTTCATGCCACGTTTGAGATAATGGCGTAATTTACAAAGGCAAGCATTGCTGTAACGATAATCATTATAATCCATCTTTTTCTGATGGGACCATTGTTTAAATGTCTCATTATACGGTTAGGAAATCCAAAATGTAAAGCTATTTATAAATTTTGCTATTAACAAGTGTGGGATCAAGCAAGCAAGGGTATCTCGTATATATTGCTGTACATCCATATCAGTCGAAATAGGGATGAGAAACGTTTTAAAAGCGGATTTTGTATTTGATAATCTAATATGTACGTAAAACTATACGTGTACTTCCCTATATTTCACTTTCTAGCCAAAACTACACATCACAGAGAAACTGTGACCGTGATTGGTTGTAACCTTAACGTCCCCATATGTCGTTATGGTGGTTGCAGACAGGTGTAAAATATACGGGGTTGATAATGTATTTTGATAATATGTTACTATTATGCCTCTACATTATTCTGGAATCGTCTATCTATTGATCTATATCTAAAAATAAAGTTAAAAAAGGGTAGCGGGTGTTTGGAGCTATTCCAAAAATAAAAAGAACACACTAGTTATTATAGATGAAGCTTTAATCATAAGATCTTCGAGTACGTCTCATTCGCCCTTATTTTAAATTACAGAAAAGATAAACTGTGTTTACTCAATCAACAAGTATGGGGAGTGAAGTTTGTATAAAAAAAGATACGGTTTGGAATAAATTCTCAGGTCCATTTGACAAAAAGTAGCACGATATGTAATTCATAATGGCTCTTCATCTTGCCAACTTGGAATGGTTCCAGTAACAAGTTGCTTCGGTTAACATTATGGACTTTATTCAAGTAATGCTCTCACTTTGTTCAAGAGAATCGTTAAATTTTGGTTCATTTTACTTTGCTGATTCTTCTTTACTCTATTAGTTACATTTCAGGTCATGACTATTATTTTTTATAACAGCAACTAACAATTTATAATAAACCTAAGCATTTCCACTAAAAACCTTCTTATTTATATTTTGACATTCCCTATTTAACGACTTAGTCATAAACTCCAATTAATCTTTTTTTTAACTTTATTAAGCAGAGGACTGGTGTCTATACTAAGCTTTTTATGACTAGTACCATGGTACAAACGCTTAGAAGTCTACTATACTTGCCCGTTACTGATATATTTTCCTACACACCTAATAACCGTGAGTGCATATTAGGTGTAAACCTAACATGCACGCACGGTTAATCGTGGGAATATAGAAAGCTTCTTCAACAAATAGATGGGAATGTTGATATCTATTGTGACTACAAATATATATGTAAGGAAAGATTTGGCTTTCGGGTACGGCATTGATTTCAATTCGGGTACGGCATTGATCAAATTCAAGTACGGGATTTATTTCTCTTAAAAATTCTAAATAACATCAAGTTATATGGGATGTTATGAGAGCGACCGGCCTCGATTTCGTTTTTTCTTTTCCATTAATAACCATTGTCATTTTATACGATGATTCTTTTTTTCTGTCCTACGCTATTTGACTTATAAAATCGCTTTTTGATGGTCTATACATGAGACTAAGTAAACATTCGTTAAATATTCCGTAAACCGTATCTCTGCTTATCTCGCCTGGGAATATAGACGTGAATGTATCTGCGTGCTAGCATACGTCACTCATGTCATACTTTACTGTAAGCCTATGCTGCATGATACTCATTGTTCGAGTAGAGCATACTAATTACTCTTGCCTTTTGTGACTGGTAATTTTCTCGTCTGTCTACACAGGGTGTGTTCAGATCTCACATCAAGCACATTAGTTCCTTTGTAATAGAGAATTTTAAATGAATCCATACAATTATTACTAATCCTTGATATTAATTTAACAGCCTGTAAAATGTTAAAATTAAATTCAAATAGTATTTTCACAAGTGGTAGTTCAAGAATAAGTGTCTTACTACCCAAAAGATCATAGGTTTGATTCCCAACGTTACAAAACAAGATTGTTTGATCTAAAACCACCAACTAATACTTTCTCTATCCCCCAAGTACCTACTTGTCATCTTCTCAATACCTATTGAGAAGATTCCTGTAAGTATTTAGAAGACTTTTTTATATTTTTTAACAATGAGAATAGAGTTTTGGCTGGTACTTATACTCCCGGCACATTTTTTAATAATTTAATCTCATAATATTGTTCGCTGTGTTTTTTTTTTTATGGAAGAAGGTGGCAAACGAACAAGCGGATCACCTGATGTTAAGTGTGCGCTGTCCATAGACATCCGCAACTTGTTCGCAACAAGCAAATGTGTTGCAGATGCGTTGCCTACCTTTATTGACAGAGGAGGGCATAGACAGGAATAAGGATATTTCCCTGTTAACACCCACCCCGTCCAATCCTCTTCCCGTTCCCATCATATCCTCATGAAGAAAGGGTGGAAAGGGAAAGAGGACTGAAATTAGGCCTCCGGCACCACACTCATCTGACGAAACGCAGAGTACTTCTACTTCACGCCTGTTTTCCTCACAGGTCGTTACACAGGTCGTTGTATTTCACTGGTCGAGCCGGCCAATTCGTGCATCAGATGTTGTTGCGGGCTCTACCACTGTTAAATGTTGCTGTGTTTCTTTTTGTTTATTTTAGCGTGTATTTGTAAATATATTTTTTTTCTAAAGTAATTAGATAGTTAAAAATGTATTATAACTAAATAACATAAATGTCTGGACAGTCAAATTCTCCATTTCTTATCTCCCCTCATATCTTTTTTTTTATAAATCATTCATCATCATCATTCTGTACTACTTCAGTAGTGGACATAGGCTTTCGCCAACTGCGATCAGCTATATGCGGTTTCCGCTGTCAGCATCTCCAGTCACGATCACCCCCTATCTAAAAGTTTATGGCAAAAAAACTGGAACTTCAGTTAACTTTTTTTTTTAAATAGTTCAATATTTTTGTTTTTATTCAGCTAACCTAACATTTCTTGTAGGCTTTAAACCTAAGTTAGTTATGACAAAATTGTATTTAGCAAAATTATCGTTCTCTTAGCGGCCCGGTTATCTCTTCAACAAAAGCCGGCGTGATTAGTTGCTTACCATTCGACTTGTCATTTAAACAAATTAAGCCATTTAGTACAAATGTTTCCTTATTCTTATTCCTCGATGTTTCTTTAAAAAAATAATCTCCGAATAGATTTTAGAACTCTGTTTTATTTTATGCCGTTAAAAAGTAAAAATACTTTTATATTACTCTGTCTACCGCTCATGAGATTGTACTCTGATGACGTCACAGCACTGGGTTCGTACAATCTACAAAAAACTTACATCAAGTAATTTAACAAGGTTCATGAACATATTATAGTTTTGTCGCTGACTGTACAAACAATGGCGCGGGCGGTGAGTGACATGCTATACGCATATCATGTTACTATACACATGTAGTAGAAGATTTGTACTTTCGTCGGGATTGGAAAGGTGGGTATTTTAATACATACAATAAATAAGAACAACAAACAGGTAGAAATATTTAATACAACAGAATTACAAACATAATAATTCAGATCGTTGTTTGATACACAACAGAAATTCGACTAGACGTAATACTGTTTTGTTGCGCGACTAAATGTTAATTTGTGCTCCGTAATAAGAAAACTACACAAGCGAAAATCTTAAAATTACAAATATCTTATCCGATAAAAACTTAAATCAACTTTTTTAAGATTTTATTGACGACTAAATTCTTAAAAAAATGTTAATACATTTTTTAAAACACCTATTTCCTACTTACTTATTAAAAAGTGACATTTATCTTTTAAAATTCTGGTAATCAACTTTACTACATTATTGTTAATAAGAATTCATTAATAAATTATAAATGATGCTGAAAGATAACACACACATTGCTTAATATTAGTTATATTACAAAAGTAAATAAAACTTTGGCATACTTCATACTTCAAACGGAAATTGAAAGAATTTTCATATAAACTTTTAATACGCTCCAATCGCCCGAGGGCATTGAAAAGTTACCCAAAAATTTCCTGTTTCCTTTTTACCATAAATAAACTTATTAAATTCTTGGTTTTTGAATGATATATAATTTAGTTTATAAGTTATTTTGACAATATCTATTTCAATTATGACATTAACGAGAATTTACACATTTTCTTTATTTTTTTAAGCATAAAGCATTTTTAAGACAAAAAATTTAAATTATCTGATATCATATTACGAATTCTAAAGCATTAAGACTTATTTACATTAGATTTCAATAAATATACTTAATTATTATTGAACATTAGACAAATATTTTTAACATTTACAAGTGTGGTAACATTTATTTTGCTTATAGAACACTTATTATTAAAAATCAGAAATATTTCTAATTAGCTACTTGTATAAACCAAATTAGTAATGTCTAATATCACAAACACTTTCTCTTTGATTTTTAAAATTTAAATTAATAACATTAAAGTTAAAATTAAAACAAAACTTGATACGCTTCTTCCAACAGAGAAGGCTTTTAGCCTTATTTCATTTTGAATCGGCTGTCCGTAAGATTCCTCGACAGATTGCATCAACTCTTTCGGACAAGGGAGTGACTCTAAAGGTATCTCTGTTAATTTCTTAGCTTTGTTCAACTTGGGTTTATCTCGATCTAAATACTCATCCTTTTTGTCATAGTATTCGTAGTTGTCATCAGATAAAATATTTCCTCCTTCAACTTCTTCGTTGTTGTGCTCGTTTAAATTCCTTTCGTTGTTCTCAACGCAAGAAACTTTTTCGAGGGCCTCTTTCATTTCATTGCTCTTTGTTTCGTTAAGCAAATGATAGATCCAAGACAATCGGCAATTACAGCTAAACGGGTTACCTGAAAGAAATGTTTGCATATTAAATTTATGCAAATTGCATATGAATGTACAAAAATTGTTTTTTTGTTTGGGTGAATTTCTAAACTAGTAAATTTAATCGTTTACCCGTTGTCCTATGTGAACGAAAAACGCGATAATGGGACGCAACGCTAAATCAAGTATTCATTTGCGGTTAACGTTGCCGTCACACTTCAAGTATTGGTTGCATCATGTCACATTCGCGTTCTGTTGCTCACCTAGGAAAACTGGTGAAACCACATACGAAGATGGTTAAATTGTTTTTCTTTAAAAGGTACCCAAGAATTTTTACATCAGCGAATGAAATATTTTCAAAATAATAAAATTTATAGATTCTAGTTTTTAAAGTAGACAAGTTTTGTATTCTAGGCTAGACAATTTAGACAAACGGCTCAAGTTATAACTTTGTGTAGCTCATCGACACTAAATTCTGCGATTATCGTTAAAAGTTTATGTATTATGATTAAAGTTTTTGAGTTCGACGTTAACGAAATCACAGACATTTGTTAGACAATAAGCAAGCTTACAAAAGACAAAGAACAAGTGCTTATAGAATTAGATAATTTTCCAAGTAAACTGCATAACACGTACATCATTTACATTATAAAAGCATTGTTAAATTATATCGAGAGTTGTTTGAATCGCAACCTGCTGGGAAACTCGAACGGCAGACTGAGTCAATAAAAATAATTTTATTCGCAGCCCTGCGGCATGTTCTTTATCCGTTTTTAATGTTCAAAGGTATTCCGGTGCTGGGAATTTTAAATGACGGGGAAGCTTTACAATGGAAAAAGAATTATCTTTTCTAACCGTATCAATTTTTACGTAATACCATTTAAGTGTACCTACTTTATACTTTGAGAAGCTATACTTATAAATTTAAACATTTTTTGCACCTTTTCTTATAGTTTTATGATACTACTAGCGTTCCGCCCCGGGCTCGTCCAGGTAACAGAGTATATGTTTATGTTTATAGTATTTGTTTACATTTTTTAATTCCTAATACATCCTCAACAAGAATTCATGTGTTATATTTCAGCCAATTTAAACAAAATCTTAAGGAACTATATACCAAAAAATTGCTCAGGAATCAATCCCTCTGTTGGTAAAATTCCGTAATTTTAGATTTTAACGCGTACAAGCACGGCTTTGCGGCTGTGGTTTATAATATTTTAATAGACTCTGATGTATGTTTGCACTTGTATGTATGCAAAGTACATGAACGAGTAAAATAATTTTCTGGATCTGTTTGTTCCAAAAAGCGTGGCGATCCACGCCCGTGTAATAATTTATTGTCACATATCAAATAAACAACCTGCCCTTAATAGAAAGTTTGATAAGGCAAGCAACAATAGAATACAGATACGATAATTTATATATAGCCGTATGAATGCGTATCAATGCGTCACAAACGTATACATTATACTCGTGAAATACCATTTTTGTATTCAATTCACACAACAATGGTTGTGAATAACCCACTCATGAATAATATAAAGCAAACTGTACACGGGCGAACACAAAAGAGCCATAAAATACCTAATAAACAAGCAGGAATGCTTGCAAATAAAAAGCTATTTCTCAACGTTTCCGAGGAAATAAATTGGGTCCCATTGCAAAATATAGGTACGATCCGAACCCGAACGGGTATGATATAAGTGAGTGCGGAGACCATAAAAATAAAGTTGTTTAATACTTTATTAAATTAAAGCATACCATCTGGACGTTTTTACGATTTTACGATCAAATGTTCGATTCCAATATGTTTCTATAAGAGTTAACATTTTTCGCAAGAATAAGAGCCCCAACACACTGAGAGGATGCGGACGTGGAAAGCGGGCTTGTCGCGGTTGACTCTGCGGATGACTGAGCGCGTACAGTCCAAGTAGTATTGCAAGGTGCGTGTATGTACAAATACTCCGGATCGCACCGCATATTCATCCGCGCGGACAGGTGTAGAGAAGCTATCGAGTCATGAGCATTGTTGGCGGTTTAACGGCTGCCGCATCCGCCATCGCTGTTGTGTGTATAAGATTTCTGGTACATATTTTGGTATGTGCAGCACGTGGCTGTCTGCATCCCACCAAGCGTCGGCATTCGCTCAGTGTGTTGGGGCTCTTAAACTAATTATTATTATACAATAATAGTCATTGTTGTATGATATATAGGTATTATTATTATTATATTCTGTAGAAATAAAAATAAATCGGTATTAAAGTATCGGTTAGTATACTTCCAATGCAGATCAAGAAATGTTATTGTTAGTCAAAAAACAGTGACGTCATTGAGTTTAAATGGCTTCTCTTCGATTTATTTTCAGTTACTTTTCTAAAAATAATATTTAAGTAACGTTTCCTTGAAATACTCGAAGTTTGTTACCTTTAGTGAAATAATTTTGTAAATACTTGTTGAAAGTATTTCTATGAATAATAAATTGTTAATTAAAAATCAATACTCACCGTCCAAATGTATCACGGCAGATTGTGATTTGTCGTTATCGACAACTTGTCGAACTGTTTCATACGACACAAATGTCAACAGATTGTCCCTTAAATTTAACATAGAAAGGTGCCTCGTGTCCTCGAGAATATCATCATAAAACGTGGTTAGTCTATTTCCTGATAGGGTCAATTTTCTTAATTGACCTAATCCCCCGAAAGCTCTCTCGGAGATATACTCAATAGCGTTATTATCTAACATCAACTCTTTCAAGCCCCACAACTCACTGAAAGCCAAATTACCTATCATCGCCAATTTATTACTTCTCAAGTTTAATCTAGCTAGGTTCTCGAGCCCCTCAAACATCTCTCTGGTTACGACCGATATATAGTTATAATCTAATCTCAGTTCTAACAAGTTGTTCAAGTGTTTGAAGCATCCTTCATGAAGTAGACTTACATTATTATTCGATAAATGCAAAATGTGTAGATTTGGTAAGCTGAAAAACACATCCCTTTTCAATTCCGATATTTGGTTGTCGTCTAACGTTAGGTTGGTCAACATCATTAGCTGCGAGAAAGAGTGTTTGTCCAAATGGCTTATCTTATTTGATTTCAGAACAATTTGTCTCAAGGTCGACGAGTTTGTGAACGCGTAGGGCGGTATCTTTTCTATCGTACCGAATTGTATTGATATATCTTTAAGTTTGTCGAGTCGTACGATAGCTTTTGCGGGAATAAATGTTAGTGCGTCATCTGAACGGACATTAAACATTAAATGTTCAATCTGAGCTTGTGAAGTGAAGCTGGGCCATATCGGATCGTCTTCAGTTATGCCTCCACTGAACACCCAACAGTCGGCTCTAGTGGCCATTTTAGGTTTATTGCTGTCACAGTAACAGTGTACTTTTGATCTTCTGTCTTCGATGTCACATATGTTAATAAAAAGGGGCACTTGGTAGTAACGCCTGTCTATGATTGGTTTTGTCTCGTTCTTGCTCTCTGTCACTATTAGTTCTACTGTCATCACTGAGGCGATGATGATCATATATTTGGAGATCTGTTCCATGGTGCAGTTAATCTGTAACAAGAAAATAAAATCAAATACTGTAAAGAACAAAGGAGATGTTTGCCTTGACAGTAGGATGTTTGCCTTCGTGTTATGTAACAGTTTTAAAATTAAACGTAGATTAAAAATTGTCTAAGATTAATTATAATCTTAGTTAAATTACATTCCGAAGTAAAGCTTCTTGTCTTCTAAGCTAAAGTATTGCAAATTGCAAAAAGAATTTTGAAAAAGTGTCGTTAGTCTCGTCCCGTGCAAGTTTAAATCTATTAGATTCTTATTTATCTTACATATTTGATTATTGTTATATTTATTGCTTACAATATTTTTATATTATCGAGAAGAATTATTAATAAAGTACTTTTTCCATGTTAAAATACCTGCCACAAATTTCACTTACATCCACCGTTGCCTTTTTCAGAATGTTACCCTGAATAATAAATTATCTGACGATACCTAAACCTAACCTTTATATTTTGCAGTAGTACGAGAATCATGTTATTTCTGTTTTAAGTAAACGTAGAGAAATCAGACTATAACTTCTTAACCTTGAGAATACTCCAGTTTGAATAAAACATCACACTGTCTATCTTTGTCTACCGTCATTAGTGAAAACACGACGAGTGGCTTAGAGCATACTTCTCTCGCCACAAACTTACATATAGTAACATATATAGACAAATAAGCATACATAAATGTTTATTTTTATGAATAAAATAATTTTTCATTGTATTTGACCTTGACAACTACTTTCTGCTTTAGGGAACCGAGAAATCGTATTTTGAAATACAAATTAGATTTCAAATCAAATCGAAATCTAGATCTTCGGTCTAACAGCCCAGTACTCCAATCTCTAAATTTTTGAATAAATTTTATTTGACCCATTGTTAAACAACATACAATAAATTTTATTATTTTATTTGTTTCGTATTGACACAAAACTTTTGATTCTAAATCAAAAACAAGAAAATGGAATAGTTTTTTCAACATGTTATTATTTTTAAATTGCTTTAATGACTTGCGTAAGACAGTTGTCAAAATCAGTTGGGGAGGGATATAAGAATGCCGGAAGAGCTGCCCGCTACATGACATAATCACGCCCTTCGCATTTGGGATGTATTATTTTGTGAAAGGTGGTAGCAACCCCATAGCAATTGTTAAGTCTATTGTTACTTTCTAGTTTTCTTCATACGTCATGCCCTAATTATAATCCTTCGGTTATATACATATCTATGTTATATTCTTGTATTAATGGTAGAATAAACATTTAAGGTTTTTATGAGTAATATTCTACGATACGACCTTCACTAAATTCAAAAATACAAACAAAAAAAATACAGCACACGCTGCCCAATTTATACACCCTTTCCAGCCCACGCAGCGCTGCCTCAGGTACTTTAATATGTCAGGTACAGACAGTACGGCGGTATGAAATATACCCGAGTTCAAGTCAACCCACTGACGCAACTCAACTCTAAAAATAATATGATTTTTTTGGCATCTATACACAAATTTAAGAGATAATGTCGATAAATAAAAATATAAATTAGTCGAAGTTTTTTTTTGTTACAAAAAAATTGTTGTGAAAGTTATCAGGATATTTAAACAGTAATGTACAGAGATACAGTGAAACTCCGTAGTAACCGTGTTATAAGGCATTCTTTTTTTGTTTTATGTTTAGATTAGTCACGTATACGGTATAGTATATCATTTCTGAAATAAAAGAAGTAAATTGAACTAATTTCTAGATCCTTACTAGCGTAATAACGATGCCGAATAACAACAACCGAATAATGAGATTGTGTTGAAAATGAGCATCCATCTGTTTGCTCCCCTGAGACCTCAAGCTCTGAGAAGGACAATGAAATTTAGGCTACGAATTAACTTGATGAGAGTCGCCTAAATAAGAAGTGTACAAAGATAATGAATCTTAATCAAATGAGAATTTATTTATAGATGTAATATTTATTGTTTGACCTTATCATATAGCATCAGATACGACATAAGAAATGTATACCCTCATCTGTTATTTGATCAAGACCTAGATTATATGTATATTGATAAATCACAAGTGGGTTGCTGAGCTAAATCTGAGACAAACACTGTTAAATCGTAAAAACCAAATTAGATTGAACCCTTGCGTAATTCGCTGTGGGCGATTCTAGGTGTCATGCTTGTGTAGACGTCAAATCAAACTCAAGTCTAATATAACGTTATACTTACAGATGAGGGTATGAATTAATTATGCCGTATCTTAGACCAATATATAATAATAAAAAGTGTACACAAAGTGAACTCATTGCGTCTTTCTGTACGAACGCGATAAACTCGAAAACTACTGAACGGATTTTCATACGGTATACACAATACAATTCGTTGAGGTTGAGGTTTTTTGTAAATTGGATGATGATTTTTTGTAATTTGATAATTGTTGAAGAATACATAAAAGGCTGATACATTTAAAATACTGACTTTTGACGTAGGGTCAACGTCACACTGCTAGCAAAGATATATCGAAGCGATAATATATAGCGAAGTCTTAAAGAACAAAAATAAATAATGTACCGAAGGCCACTGAAATTCAAATTTTCTCTGCAAATATATGCAGTTATAATGAATAAAGAATATAATTATATTAATGTTATATAAAAAAGAACATTATCAGAGAAACGTTTGTAAAAGCTGAGCAAATTGAATCATCTAGTAGAATTAAAATAAAGCGTGCTCCCGATTAAACGCAAATAAATTTTCAAGTGTAATTTACTTTCAAAACAAACACAAAATGTTTCCGAAACTCGAGAGCAGTGAAAAATTATTTATACGAAGCATTTGTTTACACGAGAGATTGGATTTACTTAGTGGAACAAATTGCTATTTGTCCTGTACATAAATTAACAAAAAAAAACTTTATGCAGTGTTCTTTGCATCTTATTAATGATTTTTTTTAAAGATAAAGGTCAAACAAAGAAGACAATATTTTCCATGATCACATTACCTTATCAATATTAAAAGTCCGAAAACGGATTCAGACGCATTGACAAGCGCGTATCTATTTTTTTAATAATAATGAGAAGAGATAAATAAGGGTGGTAAGAGAACGGAAGAAGAGAAGTAGAAAGGTAGGATTAGAAAACAAAATAAGAATAATTTTAATGTGTGTGTATAATTCCGCCATAAAATAATATTTCAAATCGGATTTTTTTATGCGGAACCTGGTGTTAAAGAACCGCAACCCATGTACATCCGCAACAAGCAAATGAGGCGTTGCCTACCTTTAATGGATAGACAGGAAAAAGGATGTGTCCTTTTATATCTTTCCAAGCCCCGTGCAATACTGTTCTCCTTTCCATCCTATCCTTACTAATCTTAGTAAGGATGGGCAAAGGAGGAGAATTTAAATTGGACCTCCAGTACCTCTGTCATAAAACGAAACACAAAAGCATACTTCTACTTCACGCCTGTCTTCTGTGAGATCGTGGTATTTCACCGGTCGAGCCGGCCCATTCGTGCAACAGATGTTGTTGTTGCGGGCTCTACCACTCTAAAAACGCTTAAGCTTTAATATGTTTAGAATAGATGTTCCAAGCAAAACCAAACAAGTCATGTAATACGGGTCATTTATAAAAAAAAGTCGAGATGTAAACATAATATTTTATCAAAGGTAGAAATAAAACGTGTAGTGGAATTAAAACTATTCATAAAACATGCGACATGTTTGCGTGTGCATGTGTGTGTTATGGATGTCAAACATAGTAACATTATAGACGAATGGCCTTGCCGAATCAAGGACCTCTCGACTCTGAAATTACCTGTTCACACTAAGCGACTCCTACACGTAAAGGTATGAAAGACAAATTACCGGTTGGTGTTCGCTTTTGTCCAGTACAATAAATAAATGGGTTCGTTCAGTACTACGAGCGCAAGTCTGTAGTGGATCCATTAGCTCCGCAATGTAAGGGCGGTATTTGATCATTACGGTCTAACGATCTGAGTCAATTAGGGAAGGCGACACTTAAGGAATTTCCAAACCAATCGCACTGCGAAATTGGCTTGTAATTTAAGCATCTCTCCTTACCGAAGTTTTGTTCACTGTTTGTGAAAGTTTAATGTTACCATTAGTAAATTAGGCAATTTATAGTAATTTATATTTATGGAATATTAAAACCTCGTTTAAAACTTTTCTACCTATATACTAAATTATATAGTTGCTACCTATTTATATATACCTATTATATATTTTATTTTATAGATTATTTTTAAATATTTTCGAATAGACCTTTGATTTAATATAAATATACTATATACTAATATCTATTGGAATATATTTTTAACGGAATGTTTATTGTGTGTAGTTGACAACAACTGAGATCAACAATTGCAGATAAATTGTTGTGTTCACTTAAATTGTTTTTACATTCAAATATATCTCACAAATCCCAATAGATACGTCAAAAACAAATATGTACATAAAATAAATCTAACTTAATTGTTATAAGCTAGTTAAAACATTAAAAAAATGTCCTAATATTCATATTTATCACATATATGCATAAACTTTTGCGGTCCATAGAAAAAATAAATAGCGGTATAAATTTTGCAATAAACATTTTTGAGAAAATATACGTAATTTCCTTGACATTACCAGCACATACTATTAGTTAGACCCGTAACATATTGTAGTCCGAGCGCGTCCAGACATTGATTTATGAATTCAAGATCGCTGACCGAAACTTCCTCGACCAAAAATGATTGAATGCACATTTCTGCTACCTTCTTGTGTTAGAACATTTATCATTCTAACTTGAATCGTGTCGTCGCTGAGATTTAGTTATATCCTACGTGTATAACTTACGCTAACTTAACAACAAATGATAGATGCTGTATGTAAACTTCACCAAATAAAATCTAAAAGTTGAACGTCTCAGCTTGACCGTATCACAATCTCATATGATACGGGCATAAGGAAGTGATTAAAACTGGCTTGGTGACACACGGTGAACCAAGTGGAACCCAAGACCAGGCTGGCCAGAGGACGCCGCTCGAGGGGGACTCAAGCTAGTCCATCTTGTTTCCAAGGTGGAGGTCTGTGGGGACAGAAGGACCGCTATCCCTTGCTTCCGCAGTCTAGGTGGTGTTGCGGAGGGAGAAGAGTGTTGGTATTGCGGTGCGCCACTCTTCCTAGCGACTTAGTTTGGTCGCACTGCGGATGCGGCGGTTGGGGGTCTGCAGGGCAATGAGAAGACGGTGTCGCCTCACGCTGTCAACGCTACACCTTGCAACCGTTTTGCGGACAGCGGCGGGACCTAAGACTAGGGTGGATATGCGTTGGCGTTTCCTCACATTACAAAAAAAGTTACCCGCTTGCTCGTTTGCTACCTTATTCCATATTTTTTCTGTATGTACAAAATGCTTTTCATTTAAATACCATTTGATAAAGGCAAAGTTTCAAACATTATCACACATGATTTACTTGCAACGAAAAGTTTTGCAATACTTCGCATTGGCACGAACGAGCGTATCACAACTTCGCCGTTAAAGACACTTACAAAGATATATGTATTTATTAATATAGGTTAGCGTTAGGTTAGGTTATTAATATAGTAGTTAGAAAATCGTCCTAATTAGGACGATTTTCGAGTATTCACTTTTCGACCGCTTTAACCGATTTGACCGAATCGACCGATTATATCATTGATTTGCTCCCTATTAAATGGCAGCTATTTGTATATCGAAGATAATTTCTTATAAATACTTCTTAGTTCATCTTTGAAACTAATGTTATGTAAGTTTCTAAACAGAGAGAAGTTACGGATGAGTATCCTTTTTGTAAAATGAAAAGGGGGGATGATTGGAAAGAATAAGGAGAAATAAATGAAAAGGGGAAAGTAATATTTTTGATATTTTTCTTATCAGAAATGCAGAAAAAAATATTCACTACACTACTATACGTCATACTACTAATACAATACGTCAATATTCTGTGACGTTGTTGCGCGAATGTCACAGTTCGATTTAATCAGGACCTAGATTATATGTTGGATAATATGTACATTGATAAATCACGAGTTTATCGAGCTAAATCGGGGGCCAAAACTGTTATATCGTAAAAACCAAATTAGGTTAAACCCTTGCGTAACTCGCCGTTCGCGATTCTAGGGGTCAAGTTTATAGTGGCGTACCATAATGATAGTCTCGAGTTTTCTAGGAGGAGTATTCCTTATTCCTAATCAAATATCAGATGAGGATATAAATTTCTATCTTCATCTGATATATGTAATGTATCTTATACCAAAATAAAAAGGCAAGTCATTCGAGCAACATTTTTCACTGCTGTTGGCAGTCTACTGTTCTTTCCAGTTATAGTCTAAGAGCACACATGGGTCTAAGTTATCCCGGTGAAAATTATATAGCGATCAAAATAAGAATTACTTTTTATTTAAATAAAAAAAAAATGTGTGACAATACTCGTGCTTGAATTTATTTAATTTGTAAATTAATGTATTTAGTCAACCGTTACTCTGGAGCTTTAGTGTATACAGTAACCATTAAAAGTTACTCTAACAACTGTTGTTATAAGTTGTCGTAACGATCTGTAGAAAATTACGTAATTAGGCGTCTCGATTGTTAGTATCATGGCCTTTAAACGCTACCCTGACCTTGATATACGTTTTATTTTTATATTTTAAGTTTCAGTGATATGTAACGGACTTTTTTGACTTGCCGGTTGGCGTGGGTAGTACTTACCATACTTGCTTTTCACGCCGTAGGTTGTGGGTTTGAATCCCACTCAGGACAGAAATTTGTGTGCATGATCATGACTGTCGTTGGGTGTAATTATTTATTTAAGTGTTTACAAAATAATAGTAGTATTTAGTATATCAGTTATCTAGTTTCCATAATACAAGCTCTGCTTGATTTGGAATCAGATGGCTGGATGTGAATGTGTCCCAGGATAATATATTAAACTTGCTTTTCCCCCTCTTCCAAATGTTAAATTGAAACTTTGCATAGTCAAGGACCGATGACAATACATTTTTCGTAACTTAGACTTTGACCCGGGTCATCATTGATTTTAAGATTGAAGATAGCGCCATCTAGTCACAAATGA
>JWHW01042886.1:751910-768020 GCA_000931545.1 Papilio glaucus
TGTACGAGAAAACATATTTGTCTTTTTTTAAGAACATAAATCCTAATTGTGAAAGACTAGAATGAACTACCACGATGTACATAAATGTTAAATTCAAATAGGTTATTCTACCCCAACAAGACTCGGAGATTTGAATACGATTAGTCCACTGTATTATGGCTGGAGCGTACGAGGGACCGGACTTTTTAACGATCCTTGGGTGAGGTCTACGTTTGAAAGAAGTCCTCATAAAGATATGGTCGTTTTTGGAGGACGACGAACGGACTGACGGATGTTCATGTAAATAATTAATATTTATATTCCATCGTTATCATCATAAAATCGTTATTTTAAGTACGAGATGAAAATTTTTCATCGAATGATAAAAAAACTCTCCCATATATAAGGTAAGGGGCCAAGCGAGCAGCGGGTAATCACTAACGCCCATGAACATCGGCAACACCAGAGGTTGCTGCGCTCACTTCCTTTTCTCTCGTCTCCCAGGTGTATTAGTTTGGAAATACCGCTTGAGATCAGTCCACAATATATAGAATGATCATAGAAAATAAGACTAAACTTGATATAAGACTAAACTAAAAGTTTAGTCTTATATCAAGTTAACTTAACTCGTAAATCATGTAAAAAGAAGTCGAAGTATATATGAAAAATGGGATCGCGAGCTTTTGACCTCATTTCATAATGACATAACATTTTCTTTTCACTGGGTATCTTGTGTACATATTATATATAACATATTACATATTTACATGTTCTAGGTATTTACATTAGGTAGACGTTCAATTTTCTGGTTAATTTTTATTCCTCTTGATGCCTTCTATCAGAGACACATCAGATATAGCGACAAGGAGAAAATGAATGTGACATACATAAGTATAATGCTTCAGGCTTAAGATATTCCTAACACCACTATATTTAAATCCACGTTGTGGAGATTATGATTTAAAAAATAAAATTAAAAATTATCGACCGCGGAAGATCGGACTTAAAATTTAAAATTAATAAAAAAAAACTAAATCATTTTTTAACATTTAAAACAGGCTTATTTGTTTACATGAATTAGATAATAGAAACGGGAAATATATTTAAGGAGTTTTAGTTATAAATAATTAATTTATATTAATTAAAATCTACTTTTCGTGTTTTACTACTTCACACAATATGTAAACTACGAACACACGGCTTGTTAACCTCTGTTTATTTTAAAAATACTCTCACATAATAGTTTTTGTCTGTATCTTAAATAGACTGTGAGTAATTAAACGTAGTACAAACAATCATTTGTAAATACTTTTGAAACAATTTTTAACGAAAATAGTATTTGTTCACTTAAATTTTAACAAATAAAAACATTATGACTAATTCAATTAAAACGAATGAGCGAAGAATTTACACTACTAAAAATATTTAAATATTAACGCGTTGAGATCTAATCTATAAAAAAAATTACATTTTTAAACTCACCTAATATCTCATGTCATAATTCCAACAATAGAAAATCGTCGTCCCAATTCACTTAAAACGACAAAGTCCGAAACTTCGTAATGATATAGGTTAGGCGCGACACGTACTTCACTGGCAACGGTCCACCATCCACTGGCTTTGGAGGTCCATACGAAAGTTGTGAGTTGCTGAAGCTAGGCAAACATGCGCAGAGGGCTTTGAGAAAGGAAATTTTATGTACATTTCTTTTTGTAAGGACTTGAATATCTGTCATAATATTGTCGTGATTTTAATGCTTTATAACATACAAAGTTTTGAAATACGATTATAAAATTTAACAGTATTCTGTTGTAATACCAAAATCACATGTTTTACGAAACATTAAAATACATGTGGACATTTTTAATAATAATATCATCCATGCTGACTTCGGCCACGGCGGCTACTTCTATTCTCCCTTAATTTGCGGAGCGTTGAGGTCTTGTGAGGATATTATTATTTGTTGCGTGAGGTTAGATAAGTTATATTTTAGCACATTTCGGTCTACAACTACTTACTTACCTTTTTATTTTGAAGCATAGCGATTATAATACGGATATTTCAGCTCAATTGCCAATAGAGGCGAAATATTTGAGTTATTTGTTCAAAAATTTCAAATATTTTTGATGTGAAACATCTATTGGTGCACCTTGGCAGTAAAATCGAGCGGTATGCCGTGACAGAAAACGGTATAACGCCCTTGTGCCGTGATGCCATTTCTACTTCACCAACATCCTTGTGTGTGTGTGCGTCGACACTAAGTTTTAGCTATAAAAAGATATACTATAATAATTATCACTTATTATAATAAAAAAATTGAGTTTTTATAATTAATTAGAATTGAGTAGTGATGGCTACTTACTAATTCGTTCGAACCCAGGAACCCAGGGCTTTATTTTGTGTAATTTATTTCATCACCACTGCTCCGAAAACGGTGAACATCTCAAGGAAGCCGGCATGTCTTAGAACCATTTTTTTTTCCAAATTCGAACACATGTGACATCTACCAACCCGCACTGGGCCACCGTGGTGGATTACGGCCCCTTCTCTCTCTCGGAGAGGAGGCCCCGTGTCCCTGCAGTGGAACGTACTAAAAACTCTAATTATTATTATTGTTATACGGCGGTGAAAATTATGTCTCCGTCTGGTTTAGTATAAATATATACAATACATACATAAAATAAATCCCAACCAATCGGGATTATTATTATTAAAATAACAAGTAAAATATTTTAATAAAGACACTTTATTCTGATTTATTATTTCTCTACATAATATTTTATTTGCTTATTAGAAATTTGTATATTAACTGTATTGTTTCACATCTGCCGGGTATCCCGTGACGGTATTTTTTACTGGCTTCGGTTAGTTCCCGGTTCATGGGTCACTGATTTAGGTTAGGCTGAGGCCCTGCCAATTTGAACCTTTTTCTTTAAAATGCGTACGAAGAAAAGAATGAATCTTGAATGAATGAAAAATGAATCTTCGCAAGCTTTTACTGATATGATACATTATACACTTATTTTCCTCGCTGGATTTTTTTTGTAATTAAATACCTCCTGAAATAAATTCGAATTATACAATAATGGTAACATCTGTCGAATCATTATTATTGTGAAACCATATATGTGACATTACCATGGCAACCGATATTGTAAATGAAGGTTATCGGATAGGATCTATCCCTCGGGAATAGTTTATTTTCGGAATAAAAGATACACACTAAAAGTCGTCGTCTTTTTTTGTACGCCTGAAAATGTGTTGGCAATATTTCATTATGATCAGTTGGGTCAATAAGGCGTAATAAACAATTATTTGTTTATAAAATATTATTATTTCATGCACTTTTATAATATTATTTTATACAAGAAGGTGGCAAACGAGCAAGCGGCCTGATATTATTGTATTGAGTCACACATGCGTTACTTACCCTTAAATGGACAGAGGGTAAACAGAAAAAAGGTAATTTCCTTTTACTATTCATCCCCGTCTCCGTCAGATCTAACTACTAAACTAAACTTAGGACTAAAGTCAGGCCTCCCGCACCTCACTCATCAGACGAAACTCAGAACACTTCTACTTGATGCCTATCTTCTGTGCGGTCGTGGTATTTCACGAGACGAGCTGCCTCTTCATGCAATAGATGTTGTTGCAGGCTCTGCCACTGTTAAAATTTTATTTAAGATTATCAATATGATGATATTGATTAGGGTTACTTTATTTTAGTTTATATGGAGCTATACTTGCAATAATGTCAGTAATATTTAACGCTGATGGCGCAGTGAGCTGGATAATAGATTTACTTGCCCGAATTCGGAAGCTATTTGCTTGGACGACCACTAATGGCATTTATAACTGAGTGCTTTCCTGTTACTAACCACACGTTAAACTGTCGTTCGGTCGGCTGAGTATTGATCTTCAAATATGTGGGTTATCCTAGTTCAAATTCGGAACTTTGTAACATTGATTTATTAATAAAATAAATAAATAGGTATGCGCTCAGGCCCGTAACCCAGAGGGGTAGACAGAGGTCAAGGATTTGGCGCGGTCCTGGCACACCTCTCTCGCTTCTTATACATTCATACATCCACGCATGCATGCTCGTCGGTTATGGGTGCTCCTTATATCATCCTTTTTTAGTAAGCCACTAATCTGATCGATATAAGTTCTCCTAGGGCGTCCCCTACCAACACTGCCACTCACTTTTGCTACATAAATTTGTTTCGTTATTTTCTCTTCAGTGATCCGATTTATTAAAATATTGAAATAAAATAAACATCGTTTGTATATACTGGATGAACTTACTTAGTAACTTTACGTTTTTACAATACGAGTATTATACTTTGATTTAATTATACCCTCAACAACTCCTTTGTATTTAAAAAGGAGTTTAATTCAAAAGTAGTTTTGTATTTCAATTTAATTTTCAATTTTTTGTTATTCAACAGAGGTTTTCAAATTTATTTGGTATCTTCCATGCTAAATACATTTGAAACCTTCTGGTGGCAAACGTACAAGTGGCATACCTGATGTTAAATTCTCTGTGAATTCACTTGTTATTGCCTGCTTGTTGTCATTTCATTTCGTGCCATAATTAAGTAACATGTAAAGTTGTTATTGCCAAAACACATAACATCACTATGCCAACTAATATAAATGAACGTTATATCTTTCTATCCCTCGTGAACAGTTTACTTTCAGGAAAACTTAAATGTAAATTTTGCGCATTTCATTCAGTTATTACAATGCAAACATTTTATATAGAAAAAAAAACGTCAAGTCGCGGCTAGAATTTGTTTTTAAAATTGGAAATGTATCATGAAATCTTTTTGTAATAGTGATTTAATCTACACGGAGGAATGAGCTTCGTGTAACAAGAACCAATTTGTGTTAAAATTTGCCAGTGAATTGGGCAGTGATACCATATCGTGCAAACTGCACTTGCCAACACGCCTCTTAGCTTACAATGACTGTTATTACTACCTTAATTTACGATTACCCTGCAGTGGAATATCAGAAACTTTACTTGGAAATGATAAACGGTAAAAGGTCATTGACTGACCCCTTGCTTTACATGTATAATATTTTTCTCCATATTGACAATTGTAGATATTGTATTGTATACAACAATGTTGAATAAGACATATTTTAATACTAGCAATATATACAAAGACGCCAACTAATGATTATTCTTTAACTAGCGATCGACTTCGCACGGGTAGTTTAGTAGTAGTAGTCCATACAAACGTTTATCCCCTACTTAAGGTAATCGCGACAACTGTCAAACGACTGACAGTTATGCCAAAAGCGTTAGTTACTCACATTAGAAACTTTAATATGGTCGTTAAGTTTTTCCGCGCAACTTTTTTCTTTTTTTTTCTTTCTTAAGAACCTCCTCGAGACAATAACTACACCAAAAAAAGAAGAATTAGCGAAATCGGTCCAGCCGTTCACGCGTGATGTCGTGACCAAGGCACATAGGAATTCATTTTTATATAAATTGATAAATTGCAAATAATGTTCTGCCTGGATTAAACAGATATAATAATATTTTTTACACTTTCAGCCTGTTAATAAATATGTACGCAATTATTTTAAAAAGTAATTTAATAAAGGTAATTTTACGGTAATTTTAAAAAGACCCGCAAAATGCCAATCAAACATAATTGTTCGCAACTAAGGAAGGGCATTCGTATTTAATTGACTTTAATTGTTACTAACACTCAACAGTTAGTGTACTGAATGATTAAATAAAATGGAGGTCGGGAAAAGGTTTCCACGTAGCGCTTACGGAAAAACCTGCAAAATTAAAAGCTGCGAAGTATTTTTAAGCGTATTTTATAATTAAATATACAGTTTGCATTTCCTCTCGCGCTTCAACGCCGTACTTTCGAACGCTTACTTCCTTTAATACGATTTTTCGTAGCACAGGTACAGGCGAAAATTTAAATAAACCCCCGCCATGTTAGGACTTGTCGACGAATAAACTGTAAATTATTTTTTTAATTTTTTGTAAATGTAAACATTAAGCGCGTTACAAGTTGAACACAACCTATGAATGTAAATTATTTTTAATGAATATGTTTAATTATTTTTTAATTAATAAACGATACTGAGAACCAATGTGGTGGACTACGGCCCCTTCCCTCTCTCGGAGAGGAGGCCTGTGCCCCCGCAGTGGGGAGCATTCTAGAAAAGGCTGATTTATTATTATTATTACTGAGAATTGAGTGACACAGGCCAGAATAAGATTGATTTTTTCTTAGTGTTTTATTTAAGTCGCCACATCTGAAATTGGCTGTTTCTGAATATATTGATTTGATCAACTTGATTGTAATTTTTGACTATAGTGATTCTGAATGTTTACTGGTGACTAAATGTGACCAGCGTCTCAAAACCCATTCTATTTCTTTATCTTCGTTTTATCATATAAAGTTTGCACCTTGTTCTTCTTGTTCCACGACAAAAAGTAGTAGAATTCACCAAAACATATAAGTGAAATGCAATAACTATTACTTAGACACGATTGCTGAACGGCTGATCAACGGAAAAAATTGGTACCTAGCTGTCAAAAAATATCGGTTGTTATTTTTTTTTTCATTAGAACAATATGGGGGAAGGCACTGGCCGCCGAAACACATGATATACTAACTAGTTAGGGCCCAACGGATCGAATTGGATAATTGTGTAAAAAATATATACCTAAATAAATGGATTTGATTTGAGTTGCTAGAAGTATGATCATCAACTCTTTTTTCATACAGGAAATAAAACATAATTTTTAACCTGATAGTGTTAGTTGAATAAAAATTGATAAGCCTTGTAAAAATACTGACAATTTGAATCAAAATAAATATATGTAAAAATTGATACAAGGTAGTTACTATGATGACAATTTATTTATTGAAAATATTTTAGAAATTAAATTATACATTAATTAATAATTCCTCTTTGATAGTGGTTGAATAATCTACATCAACTATTTCAAACAATCAACACATCTCAAGTTGTAATTAGTAGTTGTTTCGGTCGGATCCTGAAACATAAAACAATGTTCCTTGAGGCGAGAAAATGGGGTCGTATTAACTTTAAGGATTGACATAAATAAATTTAAATTATACCACTAGAGACCCAACAAACTCCAATTACCTTAACACCGCACCTACGTCTACTCCAAACAAGTTTGTGTAATTCAACACTGATAGCCGTTGAAATTGCGGGGATTTGATGGAAACGAAGCACGTTTCATTTTAAGGTTGGACTACACTATAACTCACCAAGATTATTATACTTAAGGTCTGCATCTCACGGAACATCAGCATGAAATTACTTTATAAGACTTTCTTTGGCATATGTGTTTGAAATATGAAAATCAGTCAATTATATACCTTAATCCCAACATAATACAATTTAAAATTAGTTGCAGACAGTTTTATACAAATAAAGGAAAAGAGCAAGCGGCTCTTCCCCCAAATCAAGTGGTTGTTCGCCTCTTATTAACATGTATGTACATACACGTTCAATTCATTGAGCAAAGCGTAGAAGATAGAAATATTCTATGTTTTTACCCAACTAATTCAGAAAGAGGGTAATGTTATTTGCGTTCATGTATGTATGTCTTTTCCAGTGTGACCTCCTGTACCATAAACGGCTTGACCGATTTTGAAGAGTGATGTGTCTTCCGAAGGTCAATAGTTCATTCTATATTACGTTAGCATAAAACCAAAAGTGGACTCGAACCATTAAACTGTTAATAATAATAACTAGGGATTCGTTCTGATCTCAGAGTACATATCTTTATTACACGTAAATTGATCCGTTCATTATGCTCGCTATCTACTTGATAACATAGAGTTTATTTATTCAATGCCTCGCTTAGACGAGAGAAGGCAATCCAACCTCCTTGGGCGTTCAATTATCTGTTAAATCACGCTGCCGAGTGGAGTCTTTATACGGAATGCGAGGCTTCGATCTATTTTATGCCAACGCTCAAGCGGCCCTAGAAAAATGTGTTCGTAGAAGTGATAAGATATAAAAGACAAACAATAGACCTTATTTTATATAGAAGGTTCTTTCATACAGGTCTATATGACTGTATAGATTTAATATCAAATATGGCAAGGAATGAGCATATTATCTATCAGAATCGAATACAAATATTAGATTTGTTAAAATATCACACATATTTAGTAATAATTCGCGTTTCTTTTAGTAAAAGTTAAGTTACCAATATTTAAAACTTAAACATATATAAAAATAAGTTTCGGTATTTTGTAAGCTTTCCGTCAGTCAGATTACATTGCAATTTATTCGTGTATTGCATATAACTGGGACATCTTGCCTGTTAGTGGATCTCTAAACCTCCATCTTGTCTTTATCGCGGTTCATATTATAATACATTGTATTTGTTACAATTTCGTACCAGCCGTTGTATTACGTCTTATTTAACAATAAGCATGATTTATCGGACAATGTACATAAGACTTTAAAGAATTATATACCCATACTTTCCTCGAAAACTACTTCGTCTATTATGTGAAGATCTGTTATGTACTGGTTGGGTTTTCGCGTTCAGATATAAAGACGCGGCGACCAGGAGAATTTGTTGTATATTTATGTAGTGACATCTACCCGGATATTGCTTTTCTAAGCCATTGTATTCTTCATTATAATTTCTTGTAAAATTGAATTTCAGCTGTGGGTACCTTCCGTCAGAGTAAAATTAAACAATGTTAGCAAGACAAAGCAAGTGGAGTGGTAAGCCCTCGAGTGTCGAGTGTGCCCTTTGTTCGCTCGCCCTGTGTAGAGTTTCTTTTGCTACTGGTTTAAGTCACGATATCTTGATTCTTGAATCTTCTATTTAACTAAATTAAAAAAATCTACTCGTTGAAATATGTACTTCATCGCACGTGATTCTTTTTAATACGTATGTGCAAAATAAATAAATGTATTACACCCAATTCCAGTCTTCCATCTCTCATCCTTTTCTAATAAAGAAAGGATGGAAGGGAAGAAGATTTTGCAGGGAAAGAGATGAATAGGAAAACGATCCTTTTTTCTATCTATTCAGTAAAGGGAGTTGTAATTCTTTCCTCTGTAAATTAGACTTCCTTTAATTGACTGAGGAAATAATTACTTGCTTACAGCTCATTTGCTTGGGTGCCTATGAGTAGCGGTCACATAATGTCAGGTGAACCGCTTGCTCATTTGCCACCTTAAAGAAAACCTAAAACTATGTAAGAAGATAAAACAGAAATTCTATCGGGCCCGTTTCCTTACTTTTTGTAACTGATATTGAGTGTGAGCGACGTCACATTTAAAACCTCATACCGCTTTCGCTTGTGACATGCACCCTCAATACGGGAAGTTGTATATTTAAAACAACTCTATAACACGTTGGTTGTATGTGACGGTGATACGCCTGTGGGTTGAACTCCTTCAACCTTCTCGACATTCTGTTATTTAAGATTTAATTTTAGATTATTGCGTTCAGTAACATTTATATATTAAGGGGACCCAGCATACAATGTCTTGCATGAGCGTTGACTTGCCTACTATTTAGTTCAACTCAACTCAACTCAACTCTAATATTTAATATTTTTTGTAAATGTTGTATTTGAAGTTCGCTATTAAACTGCTCAATTTCGATACGTTGCAACATCGTGACATTTGTCTTTTTATTATAGGCAACAAATCAGCTAGGTGCCAATAATTGGTGGCGTGCCAAAATGTTTGTATGACATTTACACAAATATATTCTTCAACAACGCTGCTGTGATAATTATACATGGCATAATTTAACAAGTCCGTTGTGCTAATGGACAGGACGGGACTACATTTTAAAACTGATAGCAGCAGCTGTTGCAAGAATATGCTGGTTTTACCGGGGAAGTACCACGACAAGCGTTAAGAAGTCTCTTACTTCTGCGTCTCATCTCATAAGTGAGATCCTACAGGTTTTACATCCCACTTCCTTCTCCCATTTTCTTATTACCTGACTGACCCAGAAGGAGGGTTATGTTTTTCGCTCGCATGTATGTCTGTTCTATTGAGACCTCCTGTAGCCCAACCGGCTGAACCGATTTTGTAAGTAGCTACTGTGATGATGTGATGAATAAAAGGCTGGCATCGATACGTAACTCTTGTGATATTTGCATTGTTCGTATAACATCAGCTTAAATGTTTACACACACTAGCAACATCTGTTACACGAATGGGCCGGCCCGACCGGTGAAATGCCAGAGCCTCATATAAGACAGACATCGAGTAGAAGTATTATGCGTGTCGTTTAAGGAGTGACTTCTTTATGAGAGAGGGGAAGAAGCGACTGAGTGACGTGCCGGACGCCCAAATTCAGTCCTATTCCCCTTCCAATTTTTTTTAATAAGAGGGGATGGGGATGGAAAGAAGATTTGACGGGTGAGAGTAGGGATAGGAAAAGTAAATACCCTTTTTTCTGTTTAAATTATACAACTACCTAAACTCTCCTCTTTCTATTATAGATTGGCACCGCATCTGCAACTCATTAGCTTGTTGCAGATGCGTATGGGCAGCGGTTACTTAAAATCAGACGACCCGCGTTTGCCACCTTCTTAGATAAAAATCTTATTTCCTTCCACTATAAAAAGTCGTCGTTCGTTGAAAGCAGATTCAACTACAACGTTCAAAGTTGGAAGTTGGAAGTAACTCGAACCTAAACCAATAGTTCGCCGTCTGACTAAGATATTAGATCGAACACTTTGAACAAACAGGAAGCGGAAGAAAAGTTTAACTAGATTTGTTCTCTCGTATAGTAATGTGAAAAACGTCCAATACGTGTCCTCTTTGTCAATGAAACGACGGACAGTGAGACCGTACTAGTTTCCTAACTAAAAGTATTGACTTCAGGATTGCTGCAGGATAGTTCTTATATATAGGATTAGACTTTAGTTCTATGGTGAATTTCAAGTATATTTTTTCGAATCATAAAGGATCACCTATACGACAAACATAATTGTATGCTAAGCATTTTTTATTACCACATTTAAGTTGCTCGTGAAGGTGTCGTATATATAAATGTATATTTATAAGTAAGTAAATAGCTTGTCTTCTTAAAGAATGTTTGTCAAATACACTTAGGTTTTATTGTTTAAGGGGTTGCTTGGTTTCTTCTGAATATTTGACTGTCTGGAATTATCTGTTACATAGCCTATATGCAAATTATTATCTTAGTCCACAGAGAGAGCTTCTTAGAATAGTCCTATTACATACATAATATATAAGCTGTAAGCCATCTTTAGACTACAGATAATAGTCACCAAACACGTTTCAGTGAGCTTACGAACTTAAATGTCTAGCCTAGTACTACGTGGATAAACATAAGGCAATTTATTGATTACCCTTAAAAGCTCCTTGGATTTTTGAAATGATCAATATTAACATCTCCAAATTCGTCAAAAGCAAATATTCTTAAGGGTAATTTATTTATATAATTCTTTATACCTACCTATAGATGGTATTCTAAGACAGCTATATCTTAATTTACCCGGGTTTTGATGGGCCTTTTTATCCCACATAAGAGAATCTCCGTGATCATGAGTACTCACAATTAAATAAGCGCGATAAAATCCATAAAAAGAGTTTAATTTAAATTACTTTTACCTCATAAATATTTTTTTCCTCAATGTTGCTTCTGTCTATTCTCTTTTCTAACCTTCGCATGTCTCTTCAATTTTACCTGTTTGAGTGCTACCGTTATTATCAAGGTGAAAAAACGGGCTTACTCTATAAAATTAAAAACCTTTTGCGGTCGAGAATGCTGAATGAATAAAGAATTCGTTTATTCAAAAAGGTTATGATTTTTCAATTCAAATAAATGCGGAGCGAATGAGGCAAAAATAACAAAAGTAAACACATATTTACATGGACCAACTTTTTGGTCAAGGTTGCTGCGTTCCACTGGGTGATCTTGATGAAATGATAACGATGATGATGACAACCACTATAATTACGATGATGGTGATATACATTCAATTATATTTATCACATTGATAATGATGGATTTTTTAAAAGAAATAGTATTGATATAATATAATCACAATACTATAATGTGATCTGTATATTATGATGAATACTTTGATACAAAAATAAGTCACATTGTCAGAGTTAAATTTAATCATGAAGCTTTATAATCATGTTAAGTATAAGACAAATTCTTAACGATTTATCTTGTATATCTGTCAATAAAACAGAACATTCTTAACGCAGACAACCAAAACTCCTATTTAAAATTACGTTCGAACGAGGCGATTCGAATTTTCGTCCATTGTGTTTACGGCAAAGGATTGGAACAAATTGCAAGTGTCCGTGTTTTCGTCCAATTATGAAAAGGATACCTTAAAGAGAAGAGCGAATAAGTTGTTATTAAAGTAGAGCGTACCATCTTTCGATCATCATCACTTAACACCAGGTCAGATTGTTGCCAAGCGCTAGTTTATTCGTTATAAAATGTAACATTCAAAAGGGTTATATTAATCTTAATAGCTGTACAGATAAATAAATTATTATATTTTTATATTAAGGCCTCTCTGCCTGTCTGACCGTCTGACCGTCCGACCGTCCGCCCGACCGCCCGTCCGCCCCTCCGCCCGTCCGTCCGTCCGTCCGGGTAATCTCCGAAATGACCGGGTAATAACCGATTTGGATGGGACTTTTACTGGAAGATACGTAATATTGCAAGGCTTCAAATAGTTTTTAATAAAATTTAACACAAAACCAAAACCAAAAATCCACGTGTGTTTACGAATGTAGATATTCGAAATTGAACCGTAATGTCTCTAGAATAGAAGCACTAGTTCACACAGTTAGGATGGAAGTTGTTCTGATGACATCCTTTGTAAGAATCCTGCCTTTGTTGTTGCACGTTTGTTTCATTGTTAACTAAACTGTCAGTTACGGATGTACTTGTATGACTGAGAAAATATAATGTCGTTGTTTGTTTATGATTTATTTTTAAAGTTTAAATGATATGATAACGAAAATTATTTATTTTTATATAACAAACAAATATATTCCAGTGATATATATCAGTGTTGGTTATTTGACAAATTTAGTACACACAAATTATCTGGCACGGTAATTCCGGCGCCAAGTCGAGCACGTCCGTAACCATGTTTTCCTCGAAGCTATTCCCGGCACTTCTTACCTGTAACTTCGTTGTGGATAAAGTAAGAAGTGTGATTTTTTATGGGATTTAGAGATCGCAAATTTATCTAGTGATTATTCCTAATACTAGTTCGTTAGTCAAAATAATTTTGTCACTGACTCTCACCGATCACCAAATTCAAAAGGTACTTCTAGCAGTTGTACAGATTTAAAATTCCATCCCATAGAGGGGGGGAAAAATGAATATTCTCAAAAAATTTCGTCGATTATCCGAACGTACATACAATCCCCGTGCACTTGTATTTCTACAAATATTATGTTTTTCAGCCACCAGTACATAAATATTAAATTTGGAATACGAATATCGGTTTTAGAGCTGACAACCTCGCTGTCACATCTTCGGTGCAAAAAAACTAGTAGCTGTGTCTGCCTGTTTAGGATAATACGAAAAGAAAATTATCCTAATATTCCTTGTAGACTTCTCATTTAGAGTTTTATTGAATTTTTACAAATAATTAATTGTAATAACCTCGCAGCGTATATTCTTAGAGATGTAAATGTAACGATAGTAATTCATGAAACATAGTAATTTCGTAGGATATCACAGTCAATTTAACATTAACTTACTGATTTTTTCTTGTGTCTACAATCACAATAATTTTTTTTGCATCTGGTTACGAATCTAAAAAGAAATTAACTTTGTAAAATATTTTCATCACACGACCAACGATTTAATAAAACGACGGAAAAGAATGTACTACCGTCAAAGTAATCTGTTCTTACTCGCAGTAAACTTTGACACTTCGACTTTTCGTTTTAAAAATTGATTGAAACATTTAATCGTGAACATTAATCTTTTAATTGTGACTTTATTTACGATTTATTCTGTGAAATGAAGAATGAATCTTATTGGTGGTTAGAAAGTTTCAATTCTGAAGAGATGGAAGGGATATAAATAATAACGTTAATACAAAACAAAATTTATCTTATTCCAGAAGTAAAGTATCTCAAGAAGTAATAGATGAAATGGTCAGAAATTCTCATTTACGGTGACTTGATTTCTCCCAAATAATTAAAGTTATCTTATCAAAATTTCCTTACAAGCTTTCAAAGAGGTAGAGATAAACATCTGTCTGTCAACAAAGTTGTAAGCAGAGCGTGCTTTGATGTAAGGTGATGATAAATATAATTTTGTGAAGCCGAATAATTATATCCACAAAGTAGAGTTGTGGCTCAGTATAATGTTAAGTTATTTATACACATTTAATAAATAATACGAAATATTTATTGCCACAATTTAAAACAAAACGTGATTTTACATTTTTGATTCCTGTGTCAGGTTAACAGATTTTTATTATATCGCTTAATACCAATTAAAAGCCTTATTTATGTATATATTTAGTTTCAATATTCAAAAATTAAATAATTGTGTTCTTTGGAAATACATTATCATGAACAGAAAATTATATTTTAAAATCACTACAGTGAAGCCATGGAGAATAGATGAAGCCTGTATTTTTTATTTCGTCTGGAACATTTAAGTGCAAAAAATAAAGAGCCCTTAAGTACATAATGCTGCCTGGAAACTAAAATGGTATAATAGTCCTGAAGGCTAGAATTTTTTGGAATCTTACTATACTTATCTTGCTTAGGGTGCGGTGAGAGGGAAGAAGGATATAAGTGCCGTTAGATCCTTGTGCAAAGCTTACTGAGGGGAAAACAATACAAAGGACTGGTCTGAATTTACACTTTACACAATAAGAACTTTTTACATAGTTGTAACAACCGCCGTCTCAACAAGGCCAGAATAAGCTTGCGTTATACCTAAATTCGAAAACCGCAGTCCTAAGTTCATTCGGTGCGGTGAAAGTAAGTTTATCTTTAACATTCGCTGTACTTTTTGTGTTTTTGTGTTTGTAAACTTTGCTGCAAAATTTCGAAGCTAGTACAGAAGTTGTTAATTAAAAACAGAAGTTGAAAACCAATCTTTTGAATATACATACATATATTTATGAGACGGGTTCGTCTATTTCAACTTCAACTGTTTCATGACTCAACTGGGGAAAATTAATTATAAAAAAAATGAATTTCTAATTACGTCATAGCTAATTTATGATAATAGTGATATTATACTTGGTTAATAGTGAATGTAAAATTAGTCAAAAAATTTAAAAAAATGTATTACATTAACTACACGGCTTCCTTTTTTTTGAATTCCTGAAACATTCAAAGCAAGTATATTTTTATACGTTGTTATTTTTATGCATACTTTAACAGTGTTGGAGCCAGCAGACATTACCACAGGTATTTTTGTGTTATATGACAGCACAACATAAATATTTTTTTATAACTAATAAACCAGCGCTTGACCACAATCCCATCTGATGTTAAGTGGTCACGTGGTCAAAAGATGGTACGCACTAGTTTAGCAACAGCCACGTTAAAGTTGGACGTAAGCACTAACGCTGACAACTAATAAACTTGAAATGTCTATTACTAATATAAATATATTTTACAAATAGATTTAATAAGCAAAGTCTTCAATCGCTTTACAAGTTATTCCCTATAACAACAAAAATGTTCGATAAAAACGAACGCGTGTTATTAAAAGGTCGTCATATTTCACGACATCCTATTTATCTATCTCGCAAACAATATTACTTCATTGTTGTTACACAGAAATCTTTTCTAAATAATATTTCGTCCCATTATCTGATACCCTTTCATCCAAATTGCGATTTCAGTGTCTGGGGAAAATGTATCCGCGTGTACAAGTTTTTGTTTATTAGGAAAGGAGCTTCGAGTATTCCGGAAACTGGGTGTAATCAAATGAAATGCAAAGAAAAAACAAAACAACATTTACACTTTTATATCTAAAATTTTACTAAGACAGAGAAATGGAAAATTGCATCGCAAACATACTTGGGTACATTTCTATTTATAAAAATAAAATAGACACATGCATGCAAATACACACGTTCTTTAAGT
>JWHW01042886.1:795841-810161 GCA_000931545.1 Papilio glaucus
ATGTTGAGCGCGAACAAAGCACGTCCGTTCGGCTCGAAGTTCTGTAGCGGAGTGCATGATACCGTGAGCTCATTCTGCATGAATAGCAAAAATGATAATTTAATATAAGAGGGTTTCTTCGCCAGTAATTTGATCAGCCACAAATCGGGACATCAGACACCTCATCTTTGACCATGAAAAACGTATTCAAAACGGAAATATTTAAAACACGGGCACGCGATTTGTACAACTTTATTGGTGTAGCCTGGATTACAACTGAGTAAACATTCTGTCACGTTTGACATATATACAGCATAATTTATTTCATAAAAATAAAGTGGCTTTCTTAACTGCCTACATACGTCGGGAACCAAAACAATAAATAAACGCGATAACATCCCTTAAATTAATTTCATTTCAATAATTCGTAGTGGTCCATTCTCTACCTTAAGTATCTCCTTCTACCAATAGAAGAGATCTTTAATACAACTGATAATGATCATTCTCACTTCGTTGAATTAAAATCCTATTTCAGCATTTCTATGTTCGGCGTTCTCTAAGTTTCTGCGCTCACCCTTTACATTTATCTAAGTGGATCACAATCTTGCGTCAATATCCGATTGAAACTAAAGGAAACCGAACACATAATGACTATCGTTAATGGCGCTTTGAGTGAAGAATGATGCAATTACCGGGAAAAGGTCCCATTTACTTTCGATTCATCCTTTAAGATGGTCACATTTTTCTTAGGACACTTTCACTATGGTCAACCATATTAGATATACTTACACAATGAATAAAAATGTATGCTAGAAATATCAAGGCTTAATCATGTATATACAGCCTACATTTTTAAAGAACTAGTAAAAGAAGAATTACTTGAAGAAACTAAAGTACTTTATTTGAAGAGTAGAAAGGGTAACAACCTTAGTCATAATGTGTATTTAAAAAAATTACTAATATACTTTATTTGCACAGTAAAAAGTTGGCAACCCTAGTCATAATGTACTTTTCAGTATTAAAAATCTAAGTACTTTATTTGGACAGTGAAAAGGTGACCCTAGTACAATGGTCACGACACATCATTTGACCCACGTGCTCGTTTGTCTATGTCTGCCATCATCATCTACCTGACCTTTTCCCACTTATGTGGAGTGGGTACAGTACGAACCTATATAGGACGGTTTTGGCTACAGTTTTTGTGGCCGGCCGCTTGCCTGAAGGCAACTTTACGGGGTATATATGTCTATATCTGCCACACAAAAAAATCACTTTTAATAGAACTGGTTATTCCACTAAATTAATTAATTACATACAGAAGGTATTGATAAGACAAAATAATTAAATTGTAGAAGAAAAATGCTATTCCCACCATAGTTAAAGTGACAAACAACGGAAAATTTTGTGGAAAATTTTCAACAAAGAACCAAAGTAACTGCATTCGCTAGACAAATTGATGGGAGTATGTATTTTTTCACTAAACACGTCACTTAACTATTGTTGGCGTCGTATATGAATAATGATAAAATATTTTCCTTGAGCGAGTCAGACCTTTTTGTGTAAGCTCTCGTTAGAGGCGCCTTTGTAATAAGTGACAAGCGATATGCCAAAAATGAATGCTCGGCAATTTATTGAAGGTCTATTAAAGGTGATATTTCGTACCGGGTAAAACATGCGTGGTAATGATTCGGAAAAATATTCTAATATCTAATCAATAATAGGGTAAAATATCCAATTATTGGCACATTTAGCTCGCTGGGTGCTAAATTGTGAAGACTGTATATATGAAGAGTGAGATTAGTTTTTTTCTTATTATAGACTATAAATCAGCAAAGTGTTATTTGGGTCGGCGCCAAAATGTTGTTTTACATACGGCAACGTTACCTACGTTACCCTATGTACTACAAATTATGTAATTGTGCTCCTTAACTTTATCATGATATCAAAATGTTAATCAACTTATAACATGGTCGTTGAAGTTTTACTTTATAATTATATAACAAGCATTCTAAAATTACTATGCGTGCAGATTAACATGAGCCTCACGTGGAATCCGACCTACTCGAATATTATAAACATTAAAAAACTTATTGCATATGTGCACAAACGTATGCGTACGTAAATGGATATATGCATACGTTTAAGTTTTAAATAAAATATGTCCCCATCTTATTCTTTTCAACTATTCAGCGTGCAACGATGGTGTTTTTTTCTTAAATTCAATCAAAATAAATCGCTATAGCGCTTCACACAATATCGCTTCGTATTGAAAGATGAACACAAAGTAAAATGTCGACGTCAGTGGGCTTGCGAAAATTTCTCTTGTGAATTTGCTGTACATTGAAATCGTTCTATTTTTGTCTGCATAGAAATGAACATTCTAACTCGCCGGTGTTTTGTTTTTTTGTTTTTATTGAAAAAAATACACCAAAAAAATATAAACAGCCAGTTACATTTTTGAAAAGTTTTTACGTTAGTGGACGTATTAATTCTATTTTTCAGATGCGTGTTTTATTAAACGTAAAAGAAACAACTTTCACTGTTAAAAGCAATGATATCAATGCTAGTGTGTGTTGAAAGCTGAGAGGAAGAAGAAAAATAACAAAAAACGACTTATAATTTCGCTAAAATGCAGGGAAAAGACAAAGAGAGGAGTAACATTGGACGAGCAATTTTCTTGTATCACTTACAAACATGTCAAGGGAATTATGACTACTTAAAAATAAAAATGAAAGTTTGTTTTTATTTTATGCGTTTTCCACATGCATCCGATTGCTGCGATAAAATTTGCGTACGCCCTAGAAGTTATTGGCCCAAAAAATCCTCTTTAAGTTTTATGAAAAACCAAAAATATTGTATATCACTTCAATGAGCATTACCAAACACTTTTTTTATTTTGAAAATATTGTAACATATGTTGGGTACAGCTAGTGTGCAATAATAATTGCTACAACGGTGGGCACAATTTCTAAATTGAATATAAAATCAGAACAATATCGGTCTACTGGTTTCATTCGTCGACCGGTGTACCTTATTGATTTACGCCATTTTTATTTCGAGCACGTAGAGCGAGGGGGTGTCGGGTTCCTTAATTTGACTTATCTGCACGAATAAATACGCAAATATTTTGAAAGTAAATCCAAATTTACAACAACCCTTGGTTAGATTAAAATTGCTTTTAGTGTTTATATTGTTTCGATGTAATTTAGTAAAGAATACTTCGCACTTTTGAAAATCTAATAAAAACTCAAACTTTAATTCGGTAGTAAGTATAGATAATAAAATAAGAATATAGATAGATTTATTCCTTCTATACATCTAAAAGGCGATGTGTATGTATGTCACATATAGACTCCGAAACGACTAGACAGATTTCGAGGAAATGTTTAGATTGGCCTAGCGCGTTTTCCTGTGAAGTTTTGGTAGCGATCGGATCAATTAAATTATTGCTACCCACGCGGCGCCGGGACTGGTCACAAGTATACTACAATCACTTGTGATCCCATTGACTCTTATGTATACGAAGCGAAGCACGAGGAAACGCCCACGGTGTAGTCATTTATCGACCACGTACACGTTGTCATAACTACGCACTTGTTATTTCTTATTCTTTTCTTAACGCTAATGCCTTATCATTAGAAACCTTCCATATATTTTTGTTACTGGCATAGAAAATGTATGTTACCTGAACCTTTTTTTACTAGAAGTAAGCTTGTAAACCTATCGGTGTTTTAATTTACGTCTAATACTTTAACGCGTTCCATTTGGTCATCGATGTTTATCAAAATCCAATTCTCTCAATCATTCGGATTATCATGTCGAGCAATCCTTACAATTTATCTTGTTGTAATTTATTATGTATGCTATATTTACGATTAGTATTTTATTAATTCCCATAAATTTTAGTATCCGAAACGCGTGAGGTCGATCCAAGATCCTTTAATCTTGTGGGAAATTTATTAAATGGCTTCCCTGTCATTGACAAATTGGTTCACATTAATGACCCTTTTACGTGATTACCTAACTTAAGTGTTACTTAGATTTATGTATAAGTCATTGTCTTTGTTGGTTTCAGCCTAAGCTGACCCATTCCATACATTTATTGTGTCTGAGAAATTAAATGTAAACCACAAAATAATTTTAGTTGTATACATCACTCGAAAGATAGACCCACGATCTGATAATGGTTGCGGGACTGGACTGAATGAGGGCGGCAATTTACCTATCTTTTTGGCGATTTTTGAAGGACCCTACGTCCAACAGTGGACGTATTTTAGCTAGTTATACAAATTAAAATTATCTATGTACACAAAAATGAATTATGGTCTGGAGAAGGTTCTTCTAAAGAAACATGAAAAGAAAATTTAAAACCTAACAACCATATTAACTTTACTAATGTTACCTACGTTACCTTAGCGCTTTTGGCATAACTATCAGTCATTTGACAGTTGGCGCGATTACGATTAGGGATCAACGTTTGTGTGAAGAAACTACCCGCGTGAAGCCGGGGCGGGTTGCTAGTATGATATAAAAGCAGTAACTGACTAACTGACTGATATATCAACGTACAGCCCAAACTACTGGGTCTAGAGACTTGAAACAGAAACACAGTTTTTCACCGAAAGTTTCGTAGGGAGAAACTACCCGTGCAAAAAAAAAGGTAAAAAAGGTACTAGCAACCTTGCTAGTAATGATATAAATTAGTTAATTAGTAAAGCTTGAACATTGTGTACTAAAATGTAAATTACATTTTAGTTGTGTAAGATTTTGAATCTAGTAGGTAGGTTCTGAAACTGTGGACTATTGTTTAAATAAAAGAAATAAGCGAGCAAGACTTTAAAGGAAACGATTTAGAACATTACTTGCGAGTCTTCACGAACACTGGTGCTCTGCATTTTAATATTTATGCAGGCCATCCTTGAGCATAAGCTTTTAAGCTTAGTTGGTACTCAACGGGCTCTAAAGTAACCATTCTTATAATCGTAAACAATTTATTTATCATTTTTATTGATGTTATCGATACAGTTCAATTTTAATTAAAAATATTATATTTTAAAATAAAATTTTCCAAACACTTAAATTAAGACCTTTATGGCTGAAAGCTACACATTTCACATGATACATTATTGATAAAAAAAAAACAGATCTTAAGACATTTGAAAGGGGAAGGCATTGACTAGGATTCCCATCCACCTAGGTGATGATTTTTATTTTTTATGGCACAAAGATGCAAAAGAGTTTGATATTATAAAGAACCAGTAATCCATCAATACGATGAAGCGAGAGAGGTGTGCCAGGACTGCGCCAAATGGAAATGCATCTTTATATATTTGAATTTTACGATGAATGATATACCTGCTGTACCTCCTCATGAATCACCCCGTCTTTTGAAAAGTGGAAATAGTTTTCGAGTTTATTGCACAGACGAACCGACGCGACGCAGCGAGAAGACTGTGTGTTGTAACACGTAGTGATATTATTTATTTAAATATGTTATTTCCAGCGAATTGTGACCAACAAACAATCATACTGTACCGACCCTACATGAGTGGGAAGAGGGCATGGTGATGATGATTTCTAGTGGACGAAAAATTTATTTCAGTCAAGCTTGCTTTGAATAAATTTTTACACAATTACGGGTACGTCTCGTGATCATCCAATATATGGATGTCGTAACTTTTTATACTATATTTTATTTGCATTTCTTTTAAAAACATACAATGCTCCTAAATTAATTCGTCTCGACAAAAAGTGCCCGTAGGGCACAATAGAGGCCTCCAGGAATTGATTTGGAGTCTTTTGTACCCTAAATTGAATACGACGACACATTTTCGTTTTATATTTAGTAATTTAAGAGGGACAGGAATAGAATAATACAATTAGACCTTCATGCTTATTTAAAAAAAAAACTTGGCAAATGTTTAAACAAAGTAAATTGAAGTAATGACTAATGGACACTGAATCCACTTTAAGTATTTATCGAACTTCCTAAACAGTCATTTCACCTCTCAACATTAATACATAAAATATTGAAGTAGGAAAAATAAATATGTCGGGGACTGGCCGAATGGAGAGTGAATTGACGATTAAAACGTTCGAGCTGTCATTCACTCTGACACAACCCCAAGCTTTAGCGTAACGGGGAACTTGGTAGCGGTCATTACACTACGAAGAGTGACGGCAATCGGGTTGCATCCCGGATACGCGCTACGTGTTTGGTGGAGTGTCATTATATGAAGCCGGTCTACTTACTTAACTATCGATCTAAGATTATATTTTGAATGTCGTAATGTATTTCGCTACGTGTAATTCTCCTTACCCTAACGCCCGACGCCCGAACTATTCAAGACTGTGTACTTTGGTAGCAATCGGATCGATATAATTAGTACCAACCGTGAGAATCCGGGACGGATCACTAGTTTTAAATAAAATATTAAAGTGAGACCTATAGGTTTGACGGGACAAATATATGTATGGATGTAGAAGAAGATAGGGCGGTGTGTGGACTGTGCCAAATTGAAAACCTTAATCCATGTTGATTTTTATAGCGACTATTAATCATTTATTTATTTGTTAATACCTATTATTTTTTATTATTAGAGATTTAATTTCGATGATGCTGCGAATTTAAATTAGTAATCGACGCTTTGAGATACCTATTGGGTCAATCGTGTGATGTAATAAATAGGAAACATAAACATTTGTAATACAAACCTCGATAGTCTAACATTTTGATGTAAAGCTATCGTGGTTTTCAATCAAAGTAGTCACGCAATCTACCTATTCAACGTCCAATTAACACCTCGTTTCGCTTCAATCACAAACACACCTCCATGATAGACTCGTAGACTTTATATTAGGTAAGTTTAGGCTTAAATTATTTAATATTTTGGGCATTAGCTGTTTCCGAATTGTAAAGTTAGTAAAAGACCTGCTGTTGTCCACGGCTTCGCTCGCGTTCCATTCATAAGCTGGAAAAAAAACTCCTAAACTGTAGTAAAACGTGAAAATTTAATTAAGTACAAGTCATATTACAAAAAAATAATATTTTCCAAAGTCACCTTTAACCTTTCGCTCTACAAAACAAAAGTCGATAGGATTTAAGGATCATGTTGTGGAATTGACAGTCTTATTCGTAAGCTCTTTGAATTCAGTTGTTTTTATCGAAATGTTAGGAAATGAATAACACATTTTAACGCTGTTTAGGAGTTACATTTAGTTTGTCAAGATTTTGAGTCCTCAAGCTGTCCATTAAGATAGCAAAAGATTGTCGAAATAATCGTAGACGTACTTCTGCAGTTACACTTCACATCGGCAGATCGGCCCTTTACAAA
Organism: Papilio glaucus; assembly: GCA_000931545.1. NCBI lineage: Eukaryota > Metazoa > Arthropoda > Insecta > Lepidoptera > Papilionidae > Papilio > Papilio glaucus. Next base: position 803,155 of record JWHW01042886.1, read on the forward strand.
AAGTTTACTTACAAAATTCTATTGCGGGACTTCACGCATTATACGGAGAACTGTGCAAAAAGATAATGATATCTACCTCATACAGAATATTAAAATAATAATCAGCCTTTTTAGTACTTTTCGCCACTGCTGAAACACAGGCCTCCTCTCTAAGAGATGGTAATCAACCACGCTGGCCCAGTGCGAGTTGGTGGATATCACTTATGTTTGAATTTGGTGGTACTAAGACTCTACATTTTATTCTATAATTTAAAAAAAATCTTTCCAATATACAACAATTTCACCTCGTGTACAACCTGCTAAAAAGGTTTTTCATTTTCATAAATTACCCCGGACACGGCAACCTGCTGCTACTGTACCTGTGATGCAGCTGCCTTGTTTGCTTTTAGGTTAATTTGACATGATGGCGAAAGTCTTGATTACATAAATACATAAAATAATTTAAAAGGTAAATAGGTAGGTAAATAGGTGAATTGTGTTACAGACGATCCAACATGTTTAAAATAAAGTTTTTCTTTGGACTTACATTGAGGTAAAAATATCTTTTGACTTGTAATAAATGAACTCCAGACAATAGATGTCGAGAACCATTACATTAAATGTTTTCCTTCTCTTCTCGACTTCAATTATAACATTTAAAAAAATCAATGTAAGCAAAAATAAATAAATATGTATTAATATGCGCTCACGCCCGTAACCTTCGCGGGTAGGCAGATGTCATGGATTTCAATTTGGAGCCATCCTGGCACACCTCTCTCGCTTCTTCTACATTCATCCATCTTCGCATACATGCTCGTCGGTTATGGGTGCTCCTTATATCGCCCTTTTTAGTAAGTCACTAGTCTGATCTATATAAGTTCTCATACGGCGTCCCCTACCAACACTGCCACTCATTTTTAAAACATAAATTTGTTTCGTTATTTTCTCTTTATTCATGCTTTCCACATGCCCGAACCACCGAAGCATACTTAACCCACACTTTTCCCTTATAATGCTATTTTTAATCCTATCATTCAATGTCACGCCTTATTTCATATAAACTAAATAATAAAAGAAAACCTGGCTAAATAAATTAATGATATTTACGCGTGACGATTTAATTCACTTATATTATTGAGCGGACTTCATTTGACCGTTACCTGAATCAGACAATTTACAAATGGAGTTTCGGGATACGGGAAGGAATGGGAGTAGTATTGACCCGACAGCCGCTGAGCCCATCGGACCGGAAAACTAATTTACCTTCCGTATGAAAATGTTATTTAGAAGTTAGAATCTCGATTATGTTTTTGATGACTTATTCGATAATATAACTATTAGTATAAGATACAGTATAAGAAATTTATACCCTCATCTGTTATTTGATCAGGACCTAGATTGTATGTTAAATAATATGTATATTGATAAATCACAAATGGGTTGCCGAGCTAAATCTGTGGCCAACACTGTTATATCGAAAAAACCAAATAAGATTGAACCCTTGCGTAACTCGCCGTTGGTGATTCTAGAGGTCAGATTTATGTGGACGTCGAATCGAAAGTGAGACTAACATTCCATCGTATGTATTTACATTATAATCTAGGTCCTGATCAAATAACAGATGAGGGTAAATATTTTTAATATCGTATCTTAGACTATAAGTTATACATGAGTTGAGTGTTAACGTTTTAGAGCAGTGTTCCAAGTTACGGATAGACAACATTAAAAAAAATACACAAAGTAATATTTACCACTTTCATATATTGTGAATGTGAAACATGTAGATAGTAAATAATAGAGACTCACAAATGTTAAAATATTCTCGCGCAGGGACAAAATTTATGAGGCCTACAGGCAACGAAATATGGATAAATCCAAATAATGTTGATATACACAACAAAAACGGGACTATAAGGTTTTTATGTGCTGACAAATACATATTTTTTATGTTAGGTTTTTATGTTTTATGTAAGGGAAGACAAACGAGGAAGTGGCTGAACTGATGTAGAAAATTATCCTTATTTATCACCATTTGCGATGTTCTAATTAATTGAATAAACTGAAAACTAGTCCAAAAATAGATATATTGAATATTAGTTGTCAGTTTCATATAATCATATGTTATAAACGTACCCAACTGCTCTCCCACACATTCTTAGGAAGTATTAAAGAGAAATCATTTGCAATGCGTTGCCAATCTTTGTCGGAGAAAAGGGAACAGGAAGGAAATGAGGCCTTAGTCACCTCACTCTCCAGACGAAACGCGGAATCTTAAATTGTTCTACCTCCCAGTTTCGGTTTGCTACTTTCTTTGTCGAGCCAGCTCACTATTATATAAATAAATATTACATTGACAAATATATATACTGCTATACTGCTGTATACATATGTAATGCATAAAGAAGAAAATGTTCTTTGTACAGATATTACATTAGCACCTAGAAATAAATTAACCTGAATTAGTTACTTAAATCAAATGTACATAGCTTAGCAGGACCGAAATAAACTAGTTAAATAACGGATTAACTCACGTGTAGTCCGATGTATGTACGGACTAGTTCCAAGAGCTTATGAGACCGCACCCACGAGACGGGCCGCGACCGTGAACTGATCCCAGTCCCGCTCACCCTGAGGAAGTTCCCCCGATTGTTTCGAAACTAGTCGGTACATACACCGGACTACACATGAATTTAGCAGTTATCTGATTAGTATATTAAAAAAATGTCTCATGAAAGTTTAAATAATTTTAGGACAGGAATAGATTTTGTAGTGTTAGCCACAAAGCGTCCATGTAGCGAATAGTTACATTCCTAACTTGAGAATTGACGGGAAGAATTTCCATGTAATTTTACCCGGTTTCATCAGCCTATACCAATTGGCAAGGACCAATCTTTCCCTGTGGCGAAATTCAAAGAAATCATTTTATATTTATAGAAGTCTAGCAACCCACTCCAGTTTCGCTCAGCGGATAGACAAAAAAAACAACAAGGTGCGAGTCGGACTCACGCACGAAGGGTTCTGTAGCATTATCTACATAAAAAATTATATGGGCCTCCCATATGACAAACGTAATTTTTTATTTATATTTTATTCTATTTGTTATTATAGCGGCATCAGATATACATCGTTTGTGAAAATTTCAACTGTCCCACTACCGCGGTTCATGAGATGACAGATGAACAGACAGACAAAAAAATTATAATCGATTTAGTAGTTCTTGAGTTTACCTGAACACACTACCAAACTCTTTATATATTAATAGAGATGCACACATTTTTTTCGTCTAGTTTCACATTTTGCGATTTCACTGGTCAAAATTTAACGTATGTAAATATCATTTCAGCTGTGTAAGGCGTCCATCGCGTGAAAATTAGTAACACACTTTGCGCCGCCGGCTGCACATAGTATAATTTGCAATTCAAAATAGTAGAAAGGTTTTCTTAAAAATGTTGTGATTTGCGATTTAAATTTAAAATTAACTGCAACTATCTGGCCTAGGATTCTTTAATCGCTGTAGTTATTTTTAAATAAATGTCTGTTTAATTGTTCATACCAAAATTAACGAGAGTGCCATCTAGTTTCCGATAGGGCGCCATCTATCGATCATTTCCATAGATCATCTTCGTAGCTCGTAAGCTCTATTTCCTTTTGACGCCGCAGCAATATACAAGCGCAGTAAAAAATATCTTTTTTTCATTTATTTGTAAGCCACGTAAACCCAAACTTAACAGTAATAACCTCCGACATTTTGGTGGAACAAGGGAATCAGATGTTTAATAATTATTTATCAAAGCCGATTACAAAATTGAGAATACGAGGCTGTCGTAGGGACGTGTCCGGTTTTAGAAGACAATAATAGACCCGTTATATTTTTAAACGTTTGTTGTGAATTCAGTTTAGTTCAGACAAATAAAATAATGATGACTTCTAACATACATAGAAATAAACAATATTGATGATATTCGCTGAATAATTGGTCCACCTTACGATGTTGTTGACCTATCTCGTAAAAAAGAAAGTAGGGCTTTCTAATTTCAAAATATCTAATCCTAAAATAATATAATAAAGCTGTAGATTGTTTTGTTTGTACGCGCTAATGTAAGAAACTACCGATGGGATTTGAAAAATTACTTTTGCAATTGACAGCCCAATTATTCCGGAAGGTTATAGGCTATATTATATCACGCTACAGTCCTTAGGAACTGAGCAGAAAGCGAAAAGATTGAACAAGTAACAAATAATGGCAAACAAAATACGGAACCAACAGCGTGGGACCAACTATTGAAAGTTACACAGGAAGTGCTTTTGCATACTTAAGTGAATTTGTAAATTCGCCGATGACTTAGCAAGTTTCAAACAAGTTACGGTCTAGGTTAGCTGATATTTTAATAGCATGCATACTTTGAAACATAAAAATCTTTAGAAATGTGGAATGGTGGAAAGGAAAGCTGTTTAAACCAGTAAATGGAATAAACTCCAAGGAGGATATCACGAATATATCTATTCCTACCGCCAATGAACAATATGCAAATAAAGTTTGACGACAACAAGAGAGAGCTGAATACAAACACGTGTTGCGCAAGATTTTTACAATTGTATCCTGCGTAGCATCGTTTTGTCAAAGGTTCGTGACGCGTATTGTATGTAGTTGATGTTACATATTTGAGAAATTTAAAATATGTAACATTGTGTGCACGTCAAATGGTCAAGTGGTTATATAATATTACCCCATTAGAGATACTTAAAACCGTAAGAAAAGGATTTTTAAATATCAAGGAAAAATAGTACTTAGGTCGTTGGAGACCTACTGGTACATTACGAGGACATCCCTGATCACCGTGATAAACTCTTTATAAAAATGTTTTTACCTTAGCCCGATTTCACTAATTTACAGACAATTTACTCGTGAAACGCTACAGTATGATATGCACAGATGTATAATTTTCTGTTCATCAAATTGTTATTTTGTGACAGTGACCAATAAACCGTCATTGCCCGTAAAATCGCTAAGCTTTAGTGGTCACATTACTCGGACGGCTGATGAGCCCAAAATGGCAGTCACGTACAGAATAACGTAGTATGGGTAGGCTTCCCACAATATGGAAAACAGATCTAAAGTTGCACAAGTCCACTCCATGAGGGAACAAGTGAACAGACATCGTAGCCATCCGTGTAGGAAGTCTATACATTCAACAGTGAACTTTATTTGGCTTTATCCGTATATATCACAAATAGTGACAATAACTGTGACTACCCTGTGTACAAAATCAAAATTTTATCTTCACATTTTTTGCTTTTAAGAAACAGAATGACATAAAAAGACCGCAGCGATCTAAAACCACTAAAGACACAAACTGTATTTTCCCAAAACAGAGTCCTAATCGAAGATGAATATTTTTCGCACAAAATAGTACAAATTAGGGGCTCGTTACGAAATTTTCCCTTAGGCCTCGATAAAGCTTTGAAATATATCCTTTTTGTTCGTGCGGATGAGATAAGTAAAATTCACGCGTCCAATTCCTTTTTAGATTGCGTGTTTAGAATAAAAAGGGGAGATTTTGTATCTGTATGTACATAAATATAAATGTCTTTAAGTTAAAAGTACAACAGATTTTTGTAATTATTTTAATTAACATACGCTTTTCTATCACCAATTTATAAGAGAAGTAAGACCTAATGATTTGAATTCTGAATGATACGCAGAACAGGGTAGAGAAGGGTAGTAGAGACAACGAGAATAGAGAAGAGCAAAGCTAGTAGAGTGTTATCAAAATTATATGCTATTAGATAATTTACAGAAATAAAAATATATGTATGTTTTCACATTTACCTAACTGACGTTGAGAGACATTGTTATCTGATCCACTTTCCATACCCCGGAAACCAATTAACTAATAATACCAAAAATAATAATAGGTAGGTACTTTAAGTAGAAGACTACAGGTGATTTAGCAAATACCAGAGGAACTGCAGATGCGATGACGGCCTTTAAGTAAGGAGTACACTTCTCTACTTAAGGTGTATTGGTTTAAAAACACCTTTGGACGCAACTGCCTTGTAAAAATACAAGGCAGTTGCACCAATCACGAAAGTTACGCGAAATCCCTGCTACAATCATGGTGTCATCATCAATCATTAATGTGTTGTGGATGGGATTTGTAGCTCTGACGTGTAGTGCGATGAGGACACTCAACGGCAAGAATTGTTCTGCAGACCACTCTCTATGATAAAGGCGGTAAAAAATATAAAGGAACCCTTCGCAAGACCGGTAATAAAGCCGATCAGTAAGAGTCAGTCGGTCGTTGACAAGTAGAAAAAATTATACGTTTATAATAAAACGCTTAATATTATGTTATGATAAGAGAAACAAATCATTCAACAGTAAGGATGTCAGACGCTTAATTTTTTTACTTGTAAAAAAGCATTAATAAAACATTGCGTGTTTTTGAGTATGACCAGCAATTAATATTAGGATATAATGTCCCCTGCCATATTATGGATTCAATAAGTTGAATGAAAGCGTATAAATATGTCTATCTCTTTCTATCCCCGTTGTGTTCAAGCTAAGGTACTAGGTTGGCATAAACGTTGAAATATTCGAGGATGTATTCCCGATACTGGGTTGTAATACTCAAACAAAACAATTTGCAAGGCAAAAGTCGACGATGGTTGATTTTAAGCATTCTCGGAATAATTATGAGATGAACAAATTGACTTTCAAATAATGTAGCAGGCTCTAGCGCAGCCTCCGGTACAACATTGATATTCAATTGGTAATGAATTATTCGTGGAAGCTTTGATGGCAGTTATGAAATATTTTCTAATTATTACTCTGAGATAGACCTTTAATACAACCGTGACACAGAGGACAAGCAGAGATATACATTTACGTATCTCAATAATGTCCTTGTGGATTTAATATGTACCTCTTGATATCGCGTTCCATACAAATTCAACGTTCAAAAGTGAAGCTCGATTGTCCCGAATGTTTGCCAGCGTATCGACGATAACCTAAATTGGAGAATATA
>JWHW01042886.1:819184-832936 GCA_000931545.1 Papilio glaucus
TACTACTAATTAAACACATCTTCAACTCATTAGCTTGTTGCATTTTAAAAAAATAACTACTCATGTTACATAGTTAGGTAAAAAAAACATATAAAAACAACTTTAAAAACGAAATCCGATATCAAAACATTCGCGAAAAAATTTCATAACAAGCAAAGTTCGTTTACGAAAATCCAAATTAGGACAGAAACTACTGTAGCGGGCACACAAATAAACTAAAAGTTCAAATTTATAATGAATTCGCCGGATCAAAACTTTGGCGAACTGCAAGCTCGCAGATATGAGATTAAAAATGCTCGCAGTTGATGAGTTGCACTGTCCTGTCGACTGCAGCGCTGTTAGCGATAGCGATGTACGAGTTGACTGAAACGAAATTACTCTTAGCTTTAGCCGATGTAAAATGTAATACTAAGAAAATAAAGCTGATCGCAAACTTGCACTTCTGCTATGCCATTCATGCCTTCAAAGGTCTAAACGAATACTAGCCAAGCGAAGAACCAAAAACCATTGTATAGGATTAAACTAGATTCAACTGGATTAAACTGGTTAGAACTGGATTTGTAAGGAAAGTTGAGTGTGGGAATCTTCCGGATAATAATTGCGATCTCTAATAAGACTGATCGAAAATTTAAATATATATCTTCGTCCGTAGAATTACTAAAGTCACACGGGACACGCCGGCATATCCTTATCGTTAACGTACAAAAGATAACCGAGAAAGTTTTGAAGGGAAGAAGTGTAGAGCATTTGTACAAATGCTGTTTATCACTGTACAATTTATTTTTAATGCATCGGACAGAATACTGGTACCAACCAGACCACCGACATGTAAAGCCAGTTCAGCCTGTTTAGGGGAAGCTAAGTAAAGGGCTTCCAATCAATATGTACACAAACCTTATATTTCTAGGTAACAGCTTAACAATACACTGTACAATAATATAAGTACACTGTACAACAATATAAGTAAGGTATATAGAATAAGGTTATCTCTTGACAGTTGGAAGTAATTTACTTTCTTACCGGAAGGCGATCTAAGACTAAATAAGACTTAAGCACCAATTAAATCTATGTCTGACTATATTTATACTATCTAATCAAGATTTTTAGCTTTTGGAAAGCTCTATATCTTGAGTAGCAAAAAAAAAATGGCGTTACAAAACTAATCTTCGCTTACTGCGATTTCCATCAATGTTACATTGGCGAATTTTAAACGCAAAGCAAGCGTAAAAAGTAATACACTTCAGCGCAATTTCAGCATAAAACGTTCCATTTTAAAAGTCGCGACCTACATACGGAGATGCTAAAAGCTACATTATTATACAGCAAGCTTTTTACTAAGCTAAGTTGTTTGAAAGCCACAAAGTGTTTTTATCCATATGGCGTCTCAAAATTCATAGTAAATACGGGTAACGGAAAAGAATCAAGGAGTTCAGTCTTGCGGCGCAACAACTACAAAATTCTGACGAGCTTTTGTAGCTCTTCGACGAATTAGTTTAATTTTATAAGGTAAATATTAAGAAATCTATTACTTGATACCATCACTTTGTAAATTTACTTTTTACTGACACTTTTAATTAAAAGGTAAAAAAGAAAGGTAAAAAAGAAGGTAGCAAACGAGCAAGCGGTTCATTTGATATTAAGTCAATTCTACCCATATACACCTACAACTAGCTAATGAGTCGAAGATGCGTTGCTTACCTAATGGATAGAAAAAAGGATATTTCCTTTTTCTATCCATCCCCTCCGCCGTCCAACCCCCTTCCCCTACCGATCCATTCATTATTGAACTAGATTTGGCCTCCAGTAACTCAGGCGTCAGACGAAGCGCAGAATACTTCTACTTCACGTCTTTCTTCTGTGTAATCATGGTATTTCACCGGTCGAGCCAGTCCATTCGAATTACGAATGATGTTGCTACGGGTTAGAGCTGTTAGAACTTTACTTCCATAATTACAATATATATGCCTTCTTATTTTTGTATCTTCAAAATTAATTAATCAATCGCAAACACCCGTGATGCAGTATTATAATATATCATGGTTCATATTTTGCCTCTAATTTGTTTCATATTGTTTTATTCTTATTTGAGCGAGAGTGAGCTTCGTTCCTTAAAAGTTCTCTTCGAACGAACCCATTAATGGATATACACTTTTTGTTCATTTCGAAAAGCTAAAGTTGTTGCCGAACTTTCCTGAGTTTTTGTTGTTTACTGACTTCGGACTTTAATATACACGCTTACCTTGCGGGTGGGGGAACCAACATCGGTCTAAAATAACTTAACGCAAGCTTAGCGATGAAAGTACTTACTTAGCTTTTAAACCGAACGTGTTTGGTTAAGATGTCAGTGATGTGCCAAAATCGCGATTTGTAACGTTGTAGTATGGTTGGTTTGCTTTTTTAATAATGGTTATGGAATTGACCAATTGAAAAATGGAAACCGGTTACTCCCTTCCCCAAACGGTTAAAACACAAGAGAGCTTGACTTACAAATATTTTTTTGAATTGCTGGCAAACGTAATCAAATTTTAATAAAATAATATTTAATCCCTTTAACTTAGTTTAAACTTGTGCTGAAGGTTATTCACGGCAATATTTGAATAGGGGATTTGCATACACGATCTCATCCTTCGCACTACGAAGTGCAAATCATTATGCTATTAACGCATTTCTTCCTAAAATTACTGTTTTTATTTGAACTTGTCTTTGTCGATCGACAATGCATTAATGAAAGCTTGAAGATTTACTTTTTTATTTACACAGAAACATTTTTAGTTAGTTACTTAGTGACAGATATATACTTTGGTCTAACTAGCAAAGAAATGCGAGCCACTAGCTCGTACATCATCCGATCTAACTAAATACTTTACCCAGTTCAAGAGATCTTAACCTATTTTAATGGTTTTTATAGATAAGGGTTGTTTGAAGCGTTCAAAAGACTTTGGTTCTTTAGAGATAAAACTTTCGCATGAATTTTCTTAAATTTTTTTAGCTTGATTTTTTTATAAGTTTCATATATATACTTTTTCTTTTGTTTTTTTAATAGTTGCTACCTGTAAATGAGCAAGCTGATCACCTGATGTTAAATGAGTGCTACCCATTATCATCCGCAACGAGCAAATGTGTTGTGTTGCCTACCTTTAATGGACAGAGGAGGGAGGATAGACAGAATATATTTCCATCTTATATTATGATCACACTTGTTTTGTTATTGTTGCACGAGCATGCACTGCACGTGAAGGGGCCAACAGTAATAAAAATATTGTACTTTGAAAAAATACTGTCAACAAACATAAATTCGCCTATATATTATTAGTTGGGATATCTGAGGTATAATAAAAGTAACCGTAATGTAAAAAATATACAGATATGAAATGTACATAAAACAAGACATGTTTGTCAGGACCTTGGCAAAAAAAAATGTTGATTGGCAGCAAAGGTGGATTACGGATTGCCCTTAACCTCTGCCAACCCTAGGTGGGTTACAGTCGTGAGTGGTTATTTATTTGATCTATTTATATTTAAAAAGAATGAGGAAAATGTAAAAATGCCTGAAATAAAATGGAGTAAAACATTTTATAAGTTAAGTCTATTGAACATCAATTTATCATCTACGACGGCGGTCGAAGCTTAATAAAGGTTCTCCATATTTTAAGAACAGCTCCTTATTTTATAGTAAAACCTAGCTCAAGTTTTCTCGACGTAATTGACTCAATTTACCGACTTTGCAATGCAAATACTTTTATATCAATAACTTCAATACACTTCGTATTAAAGTTGCTCGGATTTTAAGTAAAGTGATTAATTTTATCTTAAATCTAATTTATAAAATTCTCAAATGAAATTATCTATATCTTAGATAAAGAATGATAAAATTACTTTATAGTTTGAGTCCTCTGGCTACTATGTTCTAAGAATTCTAGCTCGTAGCCTAGAAGGGTAAACAGAGGGTTACAGATTATTATTTTTCACGAACCTGGTACAGCGCTCTAGCTTCTTCAACATCCATACATCTTGTTTTATATGCACGTTGGTTAAAGGTACTCTTCATATTGCCTTTGTGTTCGTCTGCTTGTCTCTAACGTAAACTCGCATAAGTTACGTCCTTTTACGTTCACATTTTGTCTTGTCACTATTTCATATAATCTTGCAACTAGCCACCAAAGCAATAGTTCACCGCACATGCGTGAAAGTGTCAAACAGTTTACTTAGAACTACTTAGACTGAAAGTTATTTTAGTTTGAGTTTTACTTATTGCGTAAGCAAGACTGGGTTGTAGCTGGATAAGGTTGCTGGCGCAGGGAATCGTACTTAAGTTGTCTGCAAGCATGTACGCAACTCATAAATGGTATGTCTAGTGAGTATAGTAATATCTGTTCCATTACAATTCTTAACACGGCATAAATTTATTAGGAAACGCTTTCATTGGAGTATAAAGTTGACAGCAATTTTAAAATTAAAATTTTAACAGTGGTAGAACCCGCGACACCTACATCTTTTGCACGAATGGGCCCGCTCGACCGGTGAAATACCACGACCTCACAGAAGACAGGCGTGTAGTAGAAGTGTGCTTCTGCGTTTCGTCTTATGAGTGAGGTGCCGGAGGCCCGGTGTTAGTACTCTTTCTATTCTCATCGTATCCTACAAAGGATGTGATGGAAAGAGGAAGAGGATTGGTTGAAGACGGGACTGAATAGATGAAGGAAATATCCTTTTTCCTATATCCCGCTTGCTCGTTTACGTTTAAATTTGATCTCAAACACCAGAAATGTCATCTTGCTAACCACAACTGTAAGATAAATTGATTGAGTCATAACAAATGTGAACCCGGACAAGACAAAATGTGAAAACTGTCAGCATGAATGTAACGCATTAAGTGCTTACTTATTAGGCTATACATTTGATTGTTTTACTCCATATCCTTATAGTTCTCTGTTTTATTGACATAAATTTGATGTTGATAATCTTTATCGGGTTGAGAATGGGTTAGGAACGGTAGAATTCCTAAAATTGAACGAATATTTGCGGCATTTCTTGCTTAGGGAAGCTCTGGAATGTAACGAACATTGTTTGTGCTTAAAGTGGAAATGAATGTTGAATATTGACGTTGAAGCGCTTTTGAATTAATTTTGGGACTTTTTAAATCGTCAAACATATATGTACATGCACGGAATATCAGTCTCAGGCCATAATTATTATGCGAATTAGTCTGAGAATAATTTAGCGCGCACTGTAGTAACACTCGATTTGAATTTCAGTTAGATTAAAACTTTGAACCAAGAGTCGTGTAAGATGAAGAATGTAAATTAAGAATATTTTACTATATAAATTTGTATCATCATCTTTATCAGTTGAAAGAAATTATAGTTTTTCTAGAGAAGGTGTGACCCATAGACATCCGCTACAAGTGAGTCACAGATGCTTTGCCTACCTTTAAGGGTCAGAGGAGGTGATAGACAGGAAAAAAGATGTTTCCTTTTCCTATCCATCCCTTCCCCGTCCATTCTTCTTCCCTTTCCCATCCTTATTAGGAAAGGAGGGAAAGGGATGACTGAAATTGGGTCTCCGGAACCTCACTCATCAGTTCGTCTGATGTTCGCAGAAGTATACTTACTTCACGCCTTTCTTCTGAGAGCTTATAGATGCCTTGCCAGCCTTTAAGTTGAAAAGAAGAAGACGCCTGTATATTTTAATGACCACACTCACTGCGACCTAAGGGGCTGTAAATACTCCTTGCTATTTTATTTAAACTTCCATTTATAAAACCACTATTAAGGTTAATAATCAAAACATTAAACACAATAAATCGTTTTCGTTTGCTCCTTGAAATATATCAAAATTTCGACAAAGGCAAAGCCCTTCGTCAGTAAATTGACAAATATTTATGATGTGAAATGTACTGAATAGGTTATTTTGGCGCGGGTACGGCGAAAACCTTACTATACACATTTCCCCATTTATTTTCAATTCACATTTGACAGGACATTAAAATGATGAATACGGACAAAGAAAGCGCTGCTGTAAACTGTTCCTGGATGTGGCAAAACGTTTCAAACATCTGAATTCAACGGAAAATTGAATTGGTACATTTTTTATTTTGATAAATCTTGTTTGCTTGAACTTGGTATAGACCGTTTTTTGTTGGTCTAAACATTAGACTGCGGATTAGAATCCTCCATTTACCCAACTGACAGAAGAGTAATATTTTCGCGGGTATGCATGTATAACCAATCCATTGTGACCTCCTGTAACCTAAACAACTTGATTTCGAAAAGAGATATCATTCGATTGGCATTCTTCCGGTATCATAAGAGTGCAACAGTCAGTCCTTGGGTTTGATGATTTTATTTTTTTTAATTATCCATTCCTTGTTTAGTGGCCCACTACCTTGTACCAGCTTAGTTGGAATGGTTAGACATTGTATTTTAAAATGTTAGGTAACATTAAAAAATATTATTTAAGGCACAGGTCTTCATAAACATGAGTTCAATAACTAGCTAACCTCTGAGTTCAATAACTAGCTAAACTCTGAAAGATTACATAAACTTTGTTTATATTAGAACTTATCACACGAGCAATTAACCTGATTAAGTGACCGTCACCTAGCAACATAGTAATTACTAATAATTAGAAGAATAACAAATACGTTATAAGAATTTATGCGACAGAGAAATAAATGGTTAAGTTAAGGACGAGAAGATGGGGATGAGATTAGGCTTCTCACTCATCAGCCTTAATTTGAAAAGCACCCGTGTGTTCGCTCGATATCATTTATACACCTGAATGGTAAACATTTACTGTCTACTTTTTAAAAAAAAGGTCATTTGTATGTTAAGAGTTAGTCTAACTTACATGCATATTTTCTTTTCGAATACTCTATATATGCATTGTGTATCTAATATGTGTATTGTGTATATAATGCCAAAACGTAAATGTAATGTAAATGTCAATATTTGTAACTTAAATCTTAATTGGTATTAATTGAACTGTGTAGTACCAACAAACGATCATTGTTTAATGGCATTGAGTAGCATAATTATTGTATACTAATTTATTATCTTGTCCAAATAAATAAAAACCGGCCAAGTGCGAGTTGGACTCGCACACGAAGAGGTCCGTACCATTATCAATGAAAACGGCAAAAAAATCATATTTGTTGTATGGGACACCCACTTAAATATTTTTTAAATTATCTTTTAGTATTGTTATAACGGCAAAAGAAATACATCATCTATGAAATGAAACTGTCTAACTATCACTATTCATGAGATATAGCCTGGTGGAAGTCGGACAGACAGGCAGACGGATGGACAGCGGAGTTTTAGTAATAGGGTCTTGTTTTACCCTTACGGACTTACGGAATCCTAAAAAGTTGCTTCTGTTGCTAGGTTTTATTTATAATGACTAAAAAAAGGCTTGACCACAATCCTGATGTTAAATGGTGATGTGGTAGAAAGATTGTACGCACTAGTTTAGTAACAGCCTATTCACTCTTCTCTTGTAATAATCGGACTGAAACACTGACGCTGGCAACTTATTCCAACCCTTTGCCGTACGCACGAAGAACGAAGATTCGAATCGCTTCGTTCGAACGGGCGTATATCTACTATGAAAGGATGGGAACCTGCCGTATGTCTAAACTTTCAATGGTAGAATGAAGATGGGGGAATTAATTCGTGCGATTTCTGCGCACACTCCCCAAAATGCAATCTGTAACCGAGAGGCTAGCCACGTTGCGTCTGTGCTCAAGGGTCTGGTCAAATTAGGGTCTTGGTCGTCGATCAAATATCTATTGAATGTTGGTTAGAGATAAGAAAAACTGTAACGCAATACCGTCCCTTAGTGGAATATTCCGTTATAGATATTTTAATAATTTGCGAAACAATATAAATTACGATAACAATAACAAAGTTGCTAACATCATCAACAAAGAACAATTGCTAGAATCAACAAAACGCGACTGTTGTAATATAATATGGGTCACTGATAATTTAATTATGCATATTCATATTTTAAGGGTATTCCCCGTTATAAGTTATGTTCAATCAGCAATTGTGTATAGACGATTGTAGAGTAACAATATTTGTATGAGACAATTTTTAATTCGTACCAAACACTATTTCCATCTGCATTAAATATACGATGATTATAAAGAGAAATAATTTATATGCTTTTTAATGAAAAAACCCAGATTACTTAAATAATTATTTTACCAACAGAAAGCGCCATTATCCTAAAGTAACATAGGAAACAATTTTCACAAAAATGGTGGATTTTTTAAATAGCAGCAGCGGGCAAACGAGGAGCAGGTTGCCTGAAGGTAATCACCGACGTCCATTAACATCCGCAACACAAGAGGAACTGCAGTTGCGTTACCGGCCTTTAAAGAAGGAGTATGCTTTCTAACTAAAATTGAATCGGGTGACACAGGGCAACAACGCAGTGCATTCGTCTTAACTAGTGCAGGCGCCTAGATATTAAAAGTCCTAATTCTGATTCAATTTTCTGACATAAAATTGATGAGTGTGTTATACTCTCTTTCACCTCTAATACATCGTTCTAGAGACAATAAAATGCTGCCATTGGATAGCAGAAAAAAGCCCAGCTGACCCTTATGACAGCCAACTTCCGCCAGAAGATGGCGTTGCATGAAGGTATGTAAACGAATATATTTAACAATGCATTTACAAATTATTTAAGGTTATCAGATTATCTTCATAATGTTCATAAAATTATACTCGCCCTACTATTTTAAATGTTACATATACGTACAATAAATGATGATGTATCACAAATTCATTACAGGATGTTCCAAAATAGTATTTTTTTATTATTTTATAACATAACCAAACATAGAATTGAACAACATTTAAAATCTTCGTGGTCGAACAAAATTCGATCTGATGTTGTGTGATGATCTAAGGATACTACGCACTATTTAATAGTAGCCTATTTGATTTTCTTTCAGGTTCCCAGATATGTGCTTAAAGTACTCCCGGAACAATTGTAAAGGCATGCAGCGGCGACACCCAATGCACGAGTGGCCCAGCGACCGTTTATTTTATAGTAATCGAAACAGTTTATCGTGAAAAAGTATATTAATATATAAAAGTATATAATAAAAACAAATTGTGAACTGCACAGATCAACATCGGTATCATTTCAAACGCAATAATCGTTTTTATTTGTTAAATATATTTTTACCCTAAGGAACATTCATATAACCAATAATTATCTTCCATTCTAACGTAATAACTCATAATATTGATAAAAAAATTGACAATTTGACTTCGACAGCTTTTAAAATGTCGACAAATGACACATTAAATTATGAATCATTCTTCAGTTCACAATTAGCTGACAGTTAATAATATGCCTTATCCGATTATAAACTGACAAAGTTCACAATCAGTCGGTGACAGAAACTTTTACAAGAAACTAAGAGCCTGCGATGTTCAGCAATCTTCTTATAACATCGAATCATAATCAAGATCGAAAATGTAAAAGAAATTGATAATAAGGTACGTTTAAAATGTTACTTTACCGTAGCTTTATTTTATTTCAGCTTAGTGTACACGGTATACGTTGTAATGCTACGAAAAAATAAGGTCTGGTTTTATACAGCTTATTAAAAATTATTATCTTAATAATTAAAAACAAAAAAAAACATCTTTAAGCATTTATAGTTTTAAAAAAAAAACAGTATTCATAAATTCTTCTTTTGTCTATCAAACTTATAATTCGCCATAATTTCAAAACATTCGGATGTAGGGTTTAGGAATGCACAGTGGAAATGTTAATTATAATGAAATTTATATAATATCTTATTATTGGCGAGCACATATATCAGAAGATGTACACAATTGCTTTGTACGTTTGTATTCTGTCATGTGTTATGGCGTGTCAATTAATTAATTAATTAGAAGGTGGAAAACGAACAAGCGGTTCACCTAAGTATGTTTCCTTTTCCTATCCAGCCCCTCCCCGTCCAGTCCTCTTCCCCTTTCACGCCTGTCTTCTGTGAGATCGTGGTATTTCAGGCCGATTCATGCAAGAGATGTTGTTGTCCACTGCCAAAACGAATATTTTCGAATTTTGAAATAATGATTTAAAACGACATCAAACATTTTTTTGCAAAGTGAAATTCTCACATCCTGTATAATGTTATAACAAAATGGCGACGGCGAGCGTGTGTTATATAAAAGAACGAAAGGACTTCAAAATTAATATTGTTCCAAATACCGTGCAAAATGGTCACAAGTTTTAAAATTGTTGTCGCCATCTGTCTGGGTAAGTTAACTGAATATAATCAACTAATTGTAGTATTATCATTGAATATACCCAATAGCATCTTTTACCGTTTGTTCGTTATTGTTTAAAAAAAAAACAAGTGATAACATTCAGAAGAGGCAGACTTAAAATTTGTTGAGTTGATAATTAATAATGTAAGCAGCCCCGATAAAGATCTGGCTGCAACTTGACCAATAGAAATTACTGCGAAAAATCAATAATTAATTAAATTGTCCCTACAGGCATTGCCACAGTTGTAGCGTCAAGACGTGACAATTTCTTTAGACGAGACTACACTTACTTCGAACAATACGATGCATTCTATAAACTGCACTGGGCTGACGGCGATAATACTTGGGAAGAAAGTTTTTTAACCTGTGACGATGAAGGAGCTCAGTTATTTCACCCAGCTGATGAAGAAGAATGGCGGGTCGCTGCTAACATGTCCGAATCACTGGTCGACGTAGACCACATTTTTGTTGGAGTTCGAGATGAATTCGGTCGTGGAGACTTTATTACTCTTGATGGTAAGGACATCTATGAAGTAATATTTACATAATGCAATGAAAAATGTATCATAAAAATCACTTATACCCTTCCAATCCCAGCATTCCTTCAAGGAGGACTATGGAATAATTCACTAGGACCCGGCCCCATCCCATGGGTCGACAGTATGGGTTCCTGGTTCAAGGTTCGTGACCAGAGTGTGGTGTGTTCTAGCCTGGTCTCTGTTACCACAAGGCGAAAACCCGGTTGTAACATAACCACTTCCGCGCCTGCATAATCCTTAATTCCTTTTTTCTGATGTCCCAAGATATACCATGTTAATAAAATAAAAAATTATCGCGACAGACGGCGCCAAGAATTGCGATTGAATAGATGGTGCAACAAGAAGGTAACTTCTATACGCTTTTTGGTTTTAGAGTTGTAGAATAAAAGGCATTTTTTTAATTTATTATAATAATGTATTTCATGACTACGTTTAAATTTATTTCCATATACGTAATTAAATAATAATCTTTCGCAGGACGTTTTATTCCAGAATTTTCGATAAAAACAAGCGGCAACCAGCCAGAATCCAAATGTGGCGTTATGAATGTCAAAACGGGCGTTTACAATGTTGGCTCCTGTGATCTTCGAAGACCTTTCATATGCAAGAAACTGAACAACGAATATTGCCCTACTGCTGACTCAGGTAATGCGGTCCATCTTTGTCTATTTATAGTCTAATTGGACATTTGTTTTAAAATAATCATCCAGAGCAACAAGCAAGCGCAACTTATTATGACGCAATACTGCTAATAGTTGCTTGATGAAGTGGAAAGGAAACATACGTAATTTTTCACTAGATATGGCTTGTTTGTAATGCCACTCAATGTAGACGTGTCATTTTTACTAACTTATATATTAGTGTACAAAAATATACGCATATTCTACAATGTTATTATGTCTTATTGTTGTTATGTCTTTGTGTTCTTATAAAAAAATTGTAAAACTAACACAATTTTTGTTTTTAGGTTACATTTTCGTAAAACATTTAAAAAAATGTTATAAGGTCAACGAAAATGAGAAAACATGGGCAAGCGCTATGCACACGTGCATTATGGAAGGCGGAGTTTTGTCGTATTCTATAATACATACTGATAAAAATACTTTAAAGAGGCTACTCAGAGACGACGTTGCGTATTTTGTTGGCTTTAAAAAGATCTCACCGACTAGTGATTTTTATTCCACTCAAGGTAAGTTTCGAGGAATGGCAATACACACACATGCACGTATGCTAGCATGCACGTACGTACACACGGGCGGACATCACATGTGACCAACTATAATCTTAAGACTTGCAAATTTAGTCGTAATTTACCTGTATTGGTCGGTATGTATTACAAAACATTTAAGCAGTCTTTATGCCTACATCTAGAAGTGTATTAAAGAAGTAGATTTTAGAAGGCGACACACCGACAAGCTTTTCACATCATGTTAACTGACTACAGCTGGCCATGAATATCCGGCACAATCGAAACGGTATAAAATAGTTGTAGGTGCGTTATCGCTTTTCGCACAGGAAAGAGGATATATAGTTAAGGGAAGGACACTCTGGACAAATAAAATAAAACTAAACATGTTTACTTTACGCCTTAATAATATCTACTCCTACCGCTGTATGGATTTTTAGTTAAAATAGTTTTTTTTTTTATTTACAGGTTCCAAAATTACCATTTCCCAACAAAATAGCAACACAGACTGCGCCACGTTTAGTTTTAATGTACCCAGCAGTTACTATAGCGATAGCAATCGCTATAATAATATAAACTCAGAAAACTGCGATATTACTCGCCCGTTCGTATGTGAAATGGAAGTTAATGTATAGGTTATGTGCTACTTTTTTATAATTTTAATAAACATTTTTTTACAATACCAAACTATTTATCATTTCGTTCCAAATTATGTTCAAGACAAAGCTCATAAAAAAACTCGATATGCAGATAGAAGTCGATCGCGCAGAAATAAAATACACCCACGAATTCATTTATCTTTTTTACCATTAAGTTTCCTTGCGAGACAAGAGAAAGAAGTTGCAAAGCGCATCTGAATTGTTGGGGATTCTATGCCTAAGAAATGAGATAACTTTGTACTGCCAAGGCAAATATATACTGAATACATGAAATTATGTATATCAAACCGCAATGAAAATTTGATTCAGCTAAAAAGCAGAGCTCGCACACATACACAATTAGTATAAGAAATAGATAAGTACCTACTCACACTTCACTTCCGGGGATGAAGAGTATGTGATCATGTTTTAAAGGGTCCCCGCCATTATAGAAGATTTGATAAACCATAAGTCCTCGCAAAAGAACACCGCTTCCTACCCAGGATGATAACGTGGCTATTGAAATTAAAAAACATCCTAATTTCAATAGGGAAAATGGCTGGGTACTACCCCGTGCCTGGGATCCCGTAGTTAATAAAATTAAATCCCAAACCAAGAACACAACTGCTAGACCACAAGATACAATGTGTTCATTCTGCATAAATCGGAGAAGAAATAATTAATGGAAAATAAGTGGGTACTTCGCCAGCAACTTTTGGGACGTCAGACACCTCAGTCCCCTCCGAAAAAATTGTAAAATGATTTACGTGTGCCCGCGGATAAGTCTGCACACATGCCCGCCGTTACTACAGGCCTCTGCAAATTTTTGCTAGTGTAGGTCCGTCGCAGTCAGTCTGGCAGACATGCCCGTTAGTCGTCCGCGCGATCACATTTTGTCTGCGCGGGCACAATTCTATACAGACATGTCCGTACGTGAATCTACACCTACAGTTATTAAATTAAATAAATAAAACATCGTTAGTTTTGATACATTGGCACATTGAACACGGCGTTGGCCGTCATTATCAATGGTTATGTTCAGAGTCATTCAATTGAGTGAGTGAATGCTCTATCGGAACGTTGTTACGATG
>JWHW01042886.1:832965-849609 GCA_000931545.1 Papilio glaucus
GTCTTTGAAGCGCCAGCACTCTACGACGGGACTACTACTGCATACGTAGTATATATGCGGGCATGTCCGTCTAGTGAATTCCCCGCTTTACACACAATGTTATTTTAATGTGTAGATATTAATTATGTTAATTTCCTATCTATTTTAGTACTTGTACATATATTATTTTTTTAGTGGGATGCGATCCTGAATAAATATTATTCTATGTTAGGCGTTGGAATTATATGATCAACAACAGCGGCAGGCTTATAATTGGATGTCAAATCTATTCTCAAATAGAATTAAGAAAAGTATGTTTTGTAATGTAAAGAAACAAATTTATATTACAAAAGTGAGTACAACACTCGGATGCTTGGTTTAGGAATACATAGAAGGAATGATAATTATTGTGACTTTTCTATATATCCTTTTATTAACGTTACATACGAAATTTACACAATTTTTTGCGTTATTATGCAATGTGTTAAGGTGTGTCAATAAAGATATCAGTTTGCTGAATATTCTAAACCCTAAATTTTCTCGAACTGTCCAACGATGATGTACAACGACATCGGACATTTTTATTGCAAACTGAAATTCTCACATCCTGTATATCAATAAATTAATTAGATGATCGATACATTATTAGAAGGTGGAAAACGAGCAAGCAGTTCACCTAATGTTAAGTGACCGCTCCCCTTGACATCCGCAACAAGCAAATGAGATGTAGGTGCGTTGGTTACCTTTTAATAGACAGAAGAAGAGCTAGACAGGAAAAACGATGTTTCCTTTTCTATCTACACCCCGTCAAATCCTCTTCCCCTTCCCATCCTATCCTTATTAGGAAAGGATAGGAATAGGAGGAGGAGGGACTGGGGCTTCCAGCACCTCACTCATCAGACGAAACGTAGAAGAATACTTCAACTTCACGCTTTTCTTCTGTGAGGTCGTGGTCACCGGTCGAGCGAGCAACAGATGCAACAGATGTTGTACTCGCTGGCTCTACCACTGGTCATATTCTCGAACTTTGATTAACATCGACATCAAACATCTTTTTGCGAAGTGAGATTCTCACATCCTGTATATGTTTAACAAAATGGCGATGGCGAGCGTGTGTATAAAATAACGAAGGGTGTTCGAAGTTAATATTGTTCTATATACCGTGAAAATGGTCGCAAGTCTTAAAATAGTTGTCGCCATCTGTCTGGGTAAGTAAAACGAACATAATAAATTAATTGCGATGTTGTTATTGAAGATACCATATAGTATATCTTCTCTTTGTTCTTTATTATTTGCGAAGAAAACAACCGATAACATTCATAAAAAAACAACAGATAAAATTTAGTAGCGACAAACTTAATTAAATAAAATAATGTTGGCAATTCGTGAGATTTTTGTGTATAAGTCTTTGTAAACTAATCATTTTATCGATTTGTGTTTTGTGCAAGATGACAAATCTGTTTCAAACAAAAAGGAACCATTACTGTATCTCGGCGGCTGTGTCCATCCAAATCCTACCTGAATAGTTCGAGTTCAGTTAATAATTTATGAAGAAAGACGTCATAATAACTGCAACATTATCAACAGAAATTACTGCGAACAACCAATAACCAATTAAACGTTGTCCCTACAGGCATGGCCACAGCTGTAGCGTCAAAATGTGACAATTTCTTTAGACGAGACT
Source organism: Papilio glaucus (assembly GCA_000931545.1). Taxonomy (NCBI): domain Eukaryota; kingdom Metazoa; phylum Arthropoda; class Insecta; order Lepidoptera; family Papilionidae; genus Papilio; species Papilio glaucus. Next base: position 834,629 of record JWHW01042886.1, read on the forward strand.
ACACTTACTCCGAAGAATACGATGCATTCTATAAATTGCACGACGAGAGTACTTGGGAGGAAGGTTTTTTAACGTGTGACGACGAAGAAGCTCAGTTATTTATCCCCGCTGATGAAAAAGAGTGGCGGGTCGCTGCTAACTTGACAGATTCACTGGTCAACGTAGAACACGTTTTTGTTGGAGTTCGAGATGAATTTGGTCGTGGAGACTTTATTACTCTTGATGGTAAGGACATCTGTGAAGTAATCTTACTACCCATAATTGTCACTAATTCGAATAGCAGCATCCTTTCAAGGTAGACTATTAACTAATTAACCGGCACCATACCACGGGCCGACCGTGTGTGACCAGGAAGGACCTAGAAGGTCTGGGGCCTTTCGTGCAACACAATGTTGTTGTTTGGGGCTCTACCACTGTTGGAAACTGTACTGTACTCACTGCATCTTCAATTTTTCAAGCCTGGTCGTGGCAAAGTCGCACAGTTTTACGATAAGGTATATTACAAGCCATGTTACAATATTACATATGTCAGGGAAGATTTCGGATTTATGATTCCCAGTTTGTTCTATGTATTCAGTAGACTCCCGTGAAGAGTTAGTGATTAGTTCTATGGAACAAAAATTTGTCTTTATTGTCCTATGATGTTCCATAGAAAAAATAGGAACTAACCCTCCCTGCATAATCCTATGTTCCGATTTTCCGATACCAGAAGAGACACCTAAATATGTTTAGAAAAATAAACGACTCTGAAAGTATCGTGACAGGCAGCAGGACAGGGTAATTTCTATTCTTGATTCTTTACTCTTCGAGCTGTAGAATGTAAGCATTTGTTTTATTTTTAAGATATTTCACAACCACGGTGAAATTTATATTCAGGTACGTACACAATGTTACTTTATACTATAGATATGTTATTCTCATACAAAATCACCGGCCAAAAGTGTTCGAAAGACAGTGAGAGCAACATTCACACACACAGAAAAAAAAACAGTAAAAAAATAGCGTAAAAACAATAACAAGAAAAAGGACAGTTAGTGGATGGGACATTTTTGAGTCTTCACTTTTCGCCCGCTAATGACATATCTACTACATTGTACGTACATATATAATAATCTTTCGCAGGACATTTTATCCTAGAGCTTTCGATAAAAACAAGCAGCAACCAGCCAGAATCCAAATGTGGCGTTATGTCTGTCAAAACGGGCGTTTACAATGTTGACTCCTGTGAACTTCGAAGATCTTTCATTTGCAAGAAACTGAACAACGAATATTGCCCTACTGCTGACTCAGGTATTATTTTTATTTGAGGTATGTTGTTAGAGTATAAAGAATCCTTGACAGTGATTTTTAAATTATTAAATCCTTGCTATTACCGCATTTCTGATCTTCACGCCGAAACAAGCTCCGCCACCGTCAAGCCAGTGGCTACAATATGCCTACGATGTGGTCCACCTCTGGCCTATTGTAGTCCAAATGCTCATTTGGTCTATGAACACCCAAAGCAATAATTAGGCAAAAAAAGTTACTATATTATGACGCACTATTGCTTAAAGATTTATTTGACACGAGACTTATAAATAACTTTTCACTAGATACGACTCGTTTTCAACGCAGACGAGTTATTTTCGTAACAAAATAAAAGATAGTAGCGTAGGAACAATAACGATATTAAATCTCTTATTGTATAATGCTATTTATTGATCAAGTATCTGTGTTGTAGTAGAAAATATTACAATTAACACGAAGTTTTCTTTTAGGTTACATTTTCTTAAAATCTTTAAAAAAATGTTATAAGTTTAACGAGAATAAGAAAACTTGGGCAAACGCTATGCACACGTGCATTATGGAAGGCGGGATTTTGTCGAATTCCATAACACATGCCGATAAAAATACTTTAAAAAGATTTCTTAAAGAAGACCTTTTGTACTTTATCGGATATAAAAAGATCTCGCCGAGCAGCGTCTTTTATTCCACTCAAGGTAAGTTGCGGGGAATACAACACACCCACACACATACAGGTAAGTACACACTTGTGGACATCACATGGGACCAACTATAAGCTTAAGACTTGCAATTTAGTTGTGATTTAGCTTTAAATTGTTCGGTATGTATCACGAGACAGGTAAAGCAGTCTTTAAACCTACATTTAGAAGTGAATTTTAAGGAAGAAGATCACAAAGCTTTTCACGTGATGTTAAATGACTACCGCTGGTCATTAATATCAGGAACAGTCAAAATATAAAAAAGTTGTAGGTGCATTGGTCGATTTTGTACACGAAAGAGGGTATAGTGATGGTAAGGAATCTGTGGACGCCAATTCCTACCGCTGTATGGTCTTTTAGTTGTATTTTTTATTTATTTACAGGTTACAAAATTACCATTTCTCAACAAAATAGTAACGCAAACTGCGTTACGTTTAGACTAAATCCACCCAACAATTACTATGCCGACTCCAGTCGTAACGTTATAAACGCGGGGAACTGCAATATAACTCTGCCGTTCATATGTGAAATGGAAGTTAATGTTTAGATATATACTTATGACTTTTAAATAATAACTTTAATAAAAACTATTTTGATATTTGTTTTTCCTTGCTTGTATCATATGTTTCTTGAAGCATTTTTTATATCTAGCGTTACGTTTACAAGCTGTTTGAACACATAAAAGAGTCAATGCGATTTCTTCTCGACAAAAAATATCTGCTGAGTTTGTCAATGATGCGGTTGTTTTCTTAAAATATTTTATTTAAAACACAATATTATGAAAGTCTTGGCTTCATCATTACGAAGAATATAAGTTTGGTTTTAACAAATATCCTGTTTGAGTTATCGGTTGATATAAATGGGGTCATTGTACAATGAACCACAACATGGCTGAGAAACAACGTTGAATGTTTTGCACTAAATGTTAATCTTGCCTTTGGGTGCAAATGTCAAAGTTAAATTATTAAAAAAAATACGGAGATATGAGTGTCATAGCGCATATGACGTCAGCATAAATCCATTTTACGTATAAAAGTTTCTATAAAATACAATCTTACCATATTACAAGCTCAGATAATACATGTGCCCTTTTTGCAAAAAAAATCAAGAGAAAACTAAGGAGAACTGATTGTATACAATAGATGAAAATGCTCAGTCCATTATTATGGTTTGTTCAAAAAAAATGTTTTGTTTAATTTGTTTGCTAGAAACAGAGAATATTTTTAATTTCCAATAATGGTTTAATACCAGTTTTATTACAAAACTAAACTCTGAGACCTGGACCTGAAAAATAAATGATATCCAAATATCATAAGGTTTATTTTGATGCAGAATGTATTAAAACTTTTAACAAGTTTTAATACATTCTGCATCAAAATAATTGCTAATGATAATTGCTTATGAGAAGAATGATGAAGAAGAGAATTGCTAATGAGAATAAAATTGATAATGCTATTTATTAATAGGTATTACAAATGATTTGAAAAAAGCTATGCAAAAAATGTATACCAGTCCAATAACAATTGCACAAAAGAAAATGACATTTAAAAAAGCTGGCAGAATACAATTATCACCATAAAATATGTCTCATACTGGCCTATACTATTTATAACTGGCCAACATCATCTGTTTTATGTTAAAATGAGTAAGAAAGATACATTTTAAATTTATTTCCATGTTTAATTCATTTTTATATTCTTACTGAAGTTTAATATTTGTACAAAACCTACTCATTTGGTGTTAAATGAAAACAAGTCCGAGTTAATTACCGTAAAAATGTATATAAGGGCAAGTGTCCATAAATTTTATTTATTTATAAAAAAGGAATAAGGTATATGATCCTCAAAATGCTGATTCTTCGTCCAAAATAACATAGTTCAAATCTGGCAGTTTGTTACCGAAGATCCACGAAAATTCTTACTAACACTGGACAATTATTATTAATTTCGCGTAACTTTCTGCCTCGTACAACCGCCTTGTGGTGGTCTGTCTCCAGCGGTATTTCCAAACCTATACGACTTACCTTCCTTCAAGAAAAGAGCGTACCCCTTCCTTATAGGCCGACAGCGCATCTACAGTTCCTCTGTACAGTACGGCTTTAGGCGACTCGTTGCTTGTTTGCCTCCTTCTCTGATAAAAATAAAATGCTCCGATTCCGAGGATTTTTGTTTTGTTTTTGGGGCTATAAATAAATTAAACGGATTGCTATGATACGGTTCGGATAAATTTTTGAAAATACAAGAACAAACGGACAAAAAAACAGTAGGGTGAATTATCTGCGTGAGCGAATTTAAATCTATGTCAAAAAATTTTATCATCTGCATTTAATATATTATTACAAAAGAAACCAACAGGTTGAGTTGCTCGCAGTGTCTTGAGATCCTGATTTGTTATTTATCATATCTTCTATAACGGCAGGGGCCGCGGCCGTTGAAAACGTGGTCATAGACTGTAGACTTCCTGGAGCATTGGTGTGGCATAGATCAGAGCAGAAATAATAATTGAAAATATGAGGCTTCGCCAGCAATTTTCACGTTAGGACGTCAGACAGGTGCTGCGTGAAGATATGTAAACTAATATGATTTTACAGATCATAGGTTATCAGATTATCTTCATAATATGCTATATAGGGCAAGGCCCTACCATATGAAATATTACGTATATGTACAATAAATAATACATACTGATAAAAATACTTTAAAGAGGCTACTCAGAGACGACGTTAAGTATTTTGTTGGCTTTAAAAAGATCTCACCGACTAGTGATTTTTATTTCACTCAAGGTAAGTCGCTGGGAATGCAAGAAACACGAACCTTTCGTATCACAAGGGCCTAACCATATCTAATCTAAGACTTGCAAATTTAGACTCTTTAAATTTGTCGTGTATCACAGAACTCTTAAAGCAGCATTTATGCCTACATTTAGCAGTGGATTTTAAAGGAAGGCGACAAACCGACAAGGTTTTCACATGATGTTAAAGGAGTACCGCTGGCCATGAATATCCGGAACAATAACAATAAAAAAAAACTTGTTAGGTACATTGGTCGCGTTTGAATAGGAAAGAGGATATATGTAGTTATGGGAAGGACACTCTGGACAAATAAAATACTACTGAACATTTTTACTTACCGCCGTTTATCGCTCCTGCCGCTGTATGGATTTTTAGTTAAAATAGTTATTTTTTTAATTACAGGTTTCAAAATTACCAATACCCAACAAAATAGCAACACAGACTGCGCCACGTTTAGTTTTAATGCACTCAGCAGTTATAACAGCAATTACCAAAATAATATAAACGCAGATAACTGCAATACAACTCTCCCATTTGTATGTGAAATGGAAGTTAATATATAGATATATGTATATCATTCTTAATAAAGAAATGTGAAAAGCATAAAAAACATTTTTTTGTTAAAATACCACATTATATATACCTAATTGTCTTGCTTCAACTCACAACTCTTTCAACTTAAAACTATCATTAAGGACTTTAGGAATTGTAATGAAATGCTATGTTTAAAGCAGAAAATAATTTTTTGACACTTATACACAGACAATACAATTGGAATACAAAACATTTTTTCATGCCGCCATTTTCTTTTTTCGTACGTCGTTTTTCGAACTTTGTCTATGTTAATCTTGTCTTTGGGTGCAAAAGTCATAGTTAAATTATCAAATTCAATTTTAGTCTTTGGCAGAAACTACAGAAACCTGTACATCGCCGCCGCAATGTACCTATTGGCCCCTTGAGTGTAGAATTAAAAAATATTCAAATAATACACAAAGAACAAAAACAATTGTGATTTATTCCTAATGATATAATAATTGATTAACTGGTGGGTCTGAAAGCTTTGACAGTTCAATTACAAATTTACATAAATCAACATCAAATAAACATCGAGCCATTTTATTAATCAAATAGTGTGAACAAATCCGTAAGCCCTTGTAATTAAATGTCTATTAAAACTTATTTAGATTTGGTTCCGTTTCACGCGTCTATCGGATTACATAAAAATAAAGCATGAGCCAGCGACGAACAGACCATCATTTTATACGACCTGGAAGAGTCTCTATGTAATACAGATCCCAAGTAGTTCCAATCACGGTAGCTTTGAAAGAGATCAGGTAGCAAATGTGTATAAAATTGCATCTAAACTTAGTGTTTCGACTGCAATATTTCGAAGAGGAACTGAGTTCTGTTATGAAGCCTGTGGACTAAAACGCTTGTATTTACAATTCCAGCGTGGGTAGAGCAGTCTCAGTGATAGACGACCAAATTCCGACTTCACTGTTAGTTTGTAATAGCAATTATGTAAAGCTGGCTTTACACTATAGGATAAAGTATATGTTACATCCAGAAATATAAATTATATCCGGCGATTGGCCTTCACACTGTGAGATATACATTTTATCTAGTTACTGTTCGTCATTACATCGTATCATGGCAAAAATATTATATTGCATAGTGAACATCCCGAAAAAGTTTATAAATCGTAAATTATAAGCTGAAACTAAGTATGAATTCATTTGTATATGGATGTATGGGACCGTAAAGCTCTTGTTGCCCGTATACAATAATAAAACATTTCTTAGGACGCTCCTAAATGGGCAACACTTTCTCTGCAATCCGATTTAAATATTGTCAAAGATAGCAAAACATTTTTGTTGTATGTTAAAAGAAATGTCATGAGTATAGCATACCATGGGTGCATCCTTTTCTGATCCTATCGTGATTATTTGCTGTATTGATTCATGCTATAAGACTTCATTAGCCAATTTTGCTCCATTGTGTAGCCCGTTGAACTTGTCTCGAAACCACGGGTTATAGTAAAATAAAAAGAAATCTATATATATAAAAGAAGAAACTGACTGACATATCAACAAACAGACCAAACTACTGGGCCTACAAACGTGAACACTAAGAAAGCTTACTTGAAATCAAAATAAGGTTCAGATTAGGCTGGACAATAGTCGGTTAAATTAAATTGCATCACATGGCTCAGCTTTTGATTAAATAAAACCATATTTGAAATTTTTTAGGCAAAGAAAGTATTGTCCGTTTAGATCCATACAATTATAAATTGAATCTATTATTTGGCGAATATTCATTTATATGTACATAACATAACTTGTGCGATTTAAATAATTTTTACACAATAAAAAGCGTAACAATGTAATTTAAAATTAAAGATATAGTGTAACAAATGCTAATTTTTATACAGTTTTATCATAGAATATATACTCGCAATGTCACAAATCATATATCTTTAAGCCAATGCAACAAGTTCAGTCAATTTTCATCTTCCATCCAACACTTTTCATCTCATCTTCATCGGCTTTTTGCTAAAAAGAAAACATGAATATTGTCAATAAAGACAAATTGATGATACACATATTTTTTTTATGGAAGAAGGTAGCAGACGAGTGAGTGATGCAAAGTGACCACTACCCATAGACATCATCCACACTAAGCTAATGAGTTGCAGATGGTATTGTCTACATTTAATGGCCAGAGGGGATAGACGGGATAAAGTATATTTCCTTCCCCTATTCATCCCCTCCCCCATCCAATCCTACCCTTTGTAGGAAACGATGGGAAGGGAACTAACACTGGGCCTCCCGCACCTCACTCATCAGACGAAACGCAAAAGTATAAAATACTCCTACTTCACGCCGCCTGTCTTCTGTGCGGTTGTGGTATTTCACTGGTCGAGCCGGCCCATTTGTGCAACAGATGTTGTTGTTGCAGGCTCTACCACTGTTAAATATGTTATGAATGTAGAAGAATCGTATAGTTTCTTTCAAATCAAGAAGATACATTTGAAAACATAGGGCAAACTCTAGTTTTTACGATAAAATTCGTAAATTCCATGCCATGTATGGTTTGGTTATGGTTGGTTCATGACTTTTATTGGTTTACAAATTGACATCTTGATTTGGAACAAACTATAGGGTTGTGTGGGTCTATGCCAGATAGAAATCTTTAATGTCTTATTTATCTGTTAAATAAAACAGAATTTTATTAACATTCCAAAGGCCTGAGCTTAAACTAGGAGATAACTAACAATAGTTGAATGGTGGATAGAAACCCACCTTATGTGTCAAAAGTCCAGTAGGGTATTGGGCTAACTTTTTTTTGGGACAAAGTTGGGACAAGAAATATGACTGCATACTAAAATTGCATAGCTTGTGCTAGCTACCCACCTATCCCCTCCTCTTTTTTTCCTACACAAAGCCTGGCAATGCATTCATAACTTAATGTTGTTATGGATATTTAACATTTTCCCTTTAACAGGTGAACTGCTGGCTAGACGGACTTCATGTATAATTGGGTAAAGAGATATGTCTATTACTTTTAGGTCTTTAATATAGAAGACCTCTATATTAAGGACTTATTTGGTCCTTAACAGGTCTTGTACCTATTATACATACATTCTTATTTCATATCCCAACTTTAAACAAGCTTTGTGTATTAATAACAAACATTTGTGAATTTTTGAAGACACAATATTATTTCTTTAGCTAGAAATCACCGGATCCAAGGCAACACATTTTAAATTTCAATGTGTCTGAATCAAAAAAATACAGTAAATCGGCTAAATGGCACAGGTACCTGCACAAAAGTAATGTATATAAAAAGTTATACCTTACCAAGATTAGAGATTCCCGACATCCTCTTCGAAAAGTCTTTTTCCGCCTTTTAGTAACTTTTCAGAATCATCGTTGTATTTCTTCGTGTACTCTTCTAATCTGATCAGCCACTGGGCCCAGTGCTCTCTCAGTTTGTCCGTGGACAAATGAAACACGTCGGCTTTCGAACCATCAGTATATGCTATCACCAGTAAAGCATCTCGTACATTTAAATGCTTATAATTCAGGTCATTACAAACCGCACCAAAGTACGCCGCTAACTGAACTGGGTTGTCATAAGTCAGGGATATCGCATTCTTAAGCTTATCTGACTTCTTCCATTCAATTAGTGTTGGCTTGTCTCTGAAATTTTGAAAATCTAAAATTTAAACTCCTGTTATAATAGCATCTCGCCCCGGTATATAAATAAAATCATCACACAATCATAAATAAATAATATAGGAATCCGTCTAAAATATAATATAAATAAACAAATTCTACACACCTAAGAAAATAGCTAAAACAAAAGCTAAGTACCCTCGGGACAATGTAATTAATTTTTCGAATAGTTAGTTCTATGATAAAACATAATATTGTATAATAGATGCACTTAAAGTTAATATCCATTTCAACATAAAGGGGTTGTTGGGGTTCGTCGGGGAGTTGGGCTGGCTGGAATGATCCTAGCCCCCGCCCACACGCAAAATCGAGGACGCGCGACGCGCTAGTCGTGGAGTTGCGGAAAAGTAGCCCACCCTACTACTACTACCCATTCTTGTTATGTAAGCCCAATAGTGAACTGAGTGCCAAGATGAACAATATATTTATAAATGGCGCTAAAAACCATAATTAAGAAATAAAAATTATAAACTGTTGATTAATAAATAAACATAAAAATTGAGATATAAGCTAATCTCATTGATGTGTTGTCAATTTACTAAAAAAAAAATATTTCCTAAAAAGAGCTCTTTTAGGGAAATAATTCTTAAAGTCGGTTCAGTAGTTTTTGAGTTAATCAACAACACATGCAATGGTAGAGCCCGCAACAACAACATTTGTTACACTAATAGGCATCAACCAGTGAAATACCACAATCTTACAGAAGACAAATGTGAAGTAGAAGCATCCTGCGTTTCACATGACAAGCTGCCAGAGTCCTAATTCTAGTCCTTTTCCTCTTCTCTCTGAAGTTCTCAACCATTTCTCATAAGAAAATGTTGGAAAGAGTATTAAAGTAGGGCCTCCCCCATGAGGGGGATAGGAAATATTGAAACGAAATATCTTTCTTCCTGTTTATCCTTTCTTCTGTCCATTAAAGGTAGCAAATCATTAAATCATTTGTCATTGTTGCAAGTGCCTATATAGAATGTTTACTTAGTATCAAGTAAACCAAAAAAAAACTAAGTATATCTAAACAAAGGAAATGCAAAGAATAAAATGGAGTTCTGGAATCCTCATACTATATCTGCTTGTGCAGTGAATATAGTTTTACCACTGTTAAATATACAAGATAATAATACTCACTCATAATCAGCTATAGCATCAAAAATCCCTCTGTACTTCAAAACAGGATGCACGACATTTGACTCAATGGCCTTTGGTGCAGATATGCTTTTCAATACTTCAGCAACAGAAACCCACACCGGCTCAACATCCTTGTCAATTCGTAGCTGAGTGCGAGGTTGAGTGAAGTAGTTCTTCAATGTACTATGGAATTTAGTCCCAAGTGCCAATTGTGCTGTAAAATGTATGTCCAATAAACTTCAATTAAAAATGTTTATTATATTAAAAACTACCTAGAGCTAAGCAAGAGAGGTGTGCAAGGATTGCACCAAATAAAATCTGTAATCCCTGCCTACCCTTGTGGGCTTAGGGGCGTGGGCGTGAACGTAAATTTATTTATTTTATTTATGGTATATGTCCACTGAGAGAAAGTGTGTGTTTCTTAAACACTGCCAACTCACCTGCAGTTTCTGTTATTGTGAATATTCACAATTTTGCCCGTTAATACTATATACATACTATAACCTATCGAAACTATACATATAAAAGGGATGAATACTTGTAAATAGAATGAAAATCTATTAATTCACCTTGACCTTTCCTGGACTGAACTTTGATAAGATAAATTGTTTTGACAAAATTCTTTGTGATAAAATCAAACTGTTTTATTTTTCTTTGATAACAAAGTACAGAGAAGTCCAATCTGTGAGTGTTTATATATTTAATCAATGACAACTTTACATTGTATTATTTACATTCACTAACAACAATAATTTGATGTTTTCAAAAAAAATATGGTGATTTTCTTAGCATTGAACAAAACGGACATTAAATTTGTGGATAAATAGAACCACAAATGTTGGTTTTTTCTTACCATGGGTTTTTACTGGCATAAAATTGTGAATGAACAAATAATATTTTGTAAAAATTACAATGACTAACTGATTTAATTTTATACAGACCTTGTGTGCATAAAATTAAATCAGTTAGTCATTTAGACATAAATAATTAAGAGAAAATAAAACATAGAATTAATCTTAAGGTACAAACATTAATTACCTTCCATTAATTTTTTTTAAATGATTTATTTCATGCAAAATGATCAAAACTTACCACAAATATAGATTCTTTGGAAATTGTTTTGGTATTAAGTTCCTAATATTTGGTAGCATTTGTGGGTTTACCACCAAATTACATTAACATGCACTGTAAGATTGTTCTTAGCATCAAGGAGTTTGACTTTGAACAATTATTATAATCTATACATATAATAAAAATGTAACTGGTCATTGTCTGTACATGGAAGATATTTGAGAAAAACTATTATTGGGGGCTTTCATAAACGCAATAAAACCCAAAACAATGATTATTAGAATTTTTGTCTGTTTGTCTCTGTGTTTGTTACTGCTTATCTCAGAAACGGTTTAACCGATTTGGGTTCGGTTTTCACTAATGTATTGTGGTAAGCTTCACTTAACATTTAGTGTTGTTTTATCTCAATCGGCTTATAAATAAAAAAAGGTTATATCAATGTAACTGTCCTATGGCCATATTGTGTCGACCCCACATACGCAGGAAAAGGGCAGGGAGATGATGATGAGGTTAGGGTAGTATTAAGTATGTAATATCATTTCATTTAAGTAAAATTGCAGGGCGGGTGAAACCATGGGGCACTGCTAGTTGTTTAATATATTTGCAAGTATTGCATAATTTTTATTTTTATATTGCAATATTTGATTGTTTAAATGAGGAATTAAAAAATGAAATTAATTGATCAATTAAAGTAATCAGTTATAATTTTTGAATAATATACATACATAATGAATACATACCTTCATAAAATCTATTAAATTCATCCAAGCCCATTTCTGTAATCCTCTCCTTCTTCCATTTTTCTAAAGCAATTCTTGACTCTTCTGTCATAGTCTTATTTAAAATCAATGTGACCGATGGGTACTGCTTTGCAAAATCATTTTGGTGTGGTTTGATTTGAAGAATTTTGTCTTCACTCACATAGCCAGTTTCAGCTGCTGAACTTCTTGCAGTATTACTACCAGCAAATGTTTTAATACCTCTAAGTGCAGTGTTGTTGAGTAAAACCGCAGCGAAGTTGAAACAAGTTTTCGTATTTTGCCACATATTCCTTTTAAAAATCCCAATAGTCCGATCGTAAGTCAAACACAGCCGAAGCACATGTTCCGAAGCACTAAATTTCTGCGTACTTTCACTTGATGCTCCCGCCTTGATGTTTTGATGCGACGTTTGGCTATTTTTAGCTGGAACAAACAGAATATTTATCTGCGGATATCTAAATACGTGATTGCGTCTCAAATTAGGCGCCAGTGTAATGTCATATGATTTCACAATTTATATTGGCACAAAATCATTGTGGCTACATTGTTTATGAAATAAATACCTGGCTCGTAGACAAGACTCGTGCGTGCGCCTGCTCGGAAATATGTGACAAAACAAAAACAACGTAGTGTTGTGAATGTCTCAAAGTCAAGAAGTAGGAACTACGTTTATAGAAAAGAGAACTGTATTTTTTCCAAGGTTGAGGAAGTTAAACACGGAATACTCACTAGACTTTTGCAAACGAGTTTTCTTTGGTTTCTTCCTTTCCAACAATGGCCCGAACAGTTCCTTGTTCTCTTTATGATAAAGTTTTATTTTTTCTGCGGGGTTCAATATAGAAGAGGATTTAACCACTTTTGTTCGGATAAAATCTAGTTTCGTTTGCACAGACGCAACTCGGCCTATTACACGATCCGGTCGAAACATTGCTCAAAGCTCCAATCGTTTCCGAAGAGTATATTTCACTTGTAAACAATGATCGCACCTATACAGAGAAAGGAAATTCAAAAAAATGTCAAATTATACAGTTTCCTTTTGCCAATCACTGATCAAAGGAATCAAATCTCTGAAAAAAGGAATGAACCGAAGGATTCTTTCAGTCCTTTTTTTTTCACTTTTAAACAGAATCAAAATTAAATTTTATAGTCAAATTAAAATTATGAGCCCAGATTAAATATAAAATCTAAAAAAAAAACTACGCTTATTAGGAGCAGCAACAGACTATGATGATTTTAATATTAAAGAATAATTAGAACCGAAAGGGTATAAAAAAATAATGTTCATATAAATCGGTTCTTTAGTTTTGGTTTTCTACAGGCATATCACTTATTTGCTACGCCATCTATACGTGAATGGGAAGAATAACCTGATGGGAAGAGAACAAATATTGATTCACTTCTCAAAATAACAGGCAGATGTCACTTGCAATACTGAATAGTCATTATTAGGTAATATTTACTGTAATTAATAAACTAATTTCTTATTTTTAACGCTAACACACTACGCTAACTTCTATAACTACTTCTAACTCTATTCATAGACGACTAATTGGGATACGGGGTTCCGGAAAATATGTCCAATAAAAGTAGTTATAATAAACGGTTATTATTATATCAGTATCTAAATATGTATGAAGTACAGATAGGTTAGTGAACAAAGCAAATTGTATAGACATAACACAGACAGACCAAAATTAAGGACAATTTTGGTCTGTCTGTGTTAAAAAAGATAGCTTGCTACTGGCAATAAACCTTTCGATGGCTACCGTCGTAATGAGACTACTCTGAGCGAGAGCCAGCAATTCGGTTAGTGGTGGTTTCGTTGATCGACCATCGGATAATCGTAACTTTTCCTGTAATTGTTTTTTTAAATTATCTTGATCATTAACACATTTAAATGGATAATATTCATACCGAACTCGAAAAATAGCGTAGTAATTGGCGTATACGTTTTAATTAATGTAGATTATAATTGCCTCGTACACTATATCATTCTGACCAATAATTTAGAAGATATCAAAAGATTAAAAATACACTTGTCCGTTGAAGTTTCACTTCTACTATGAGTCCCATTTTTATGTTGGGGCTTGGGGAAAACACTGTTACCCTAGTCTAGGGTAACATTGCTAGTACATAATTAATTTATGAGTGGACTGTACAGTAAGATTATTATGACAAAGGCGGTACTACGATGATAGACGTACCTTACTGCTATCAATTATAGTACTTAAAACGAGTTTTAATCTGATATGGGTGTAAATAATACACATTAAAATCATTGAAAACGTTAACTTAAACAAAAAGTAAACGTATTCTATTGTCAGAACGGTATAATCAAGAACAATTTATTCTTTATCACAATTTAATAAAGTTCAGCATTTCGAAGTTTTTAACGCACGTATAATTGCACGCGACTGTACTGCTGCAGTCTTTCATCTCGCGCCGCTGCAAACAAATTCCTTCCTGTATTTACTGAACACGTAACATCATTATAGTAAAAATATGCTCCGTAAGCGGAAGAGTTGGTTCAACTTACGCTACATTACACTACGTATGTGGGTTAGTGTACAGTATGGCGTAATTAAAATTATGTAAACTGGTGCAATGTTACGTAAGTGATAGAAGAGAAAAAGCTTTCGGGTTCATATTAGGATTATACGATCAAATCTTAAATTGTCTAAACTAAAAGAGTTTTATTTCGAATTAACATTTTTAGTTTCGACCGACACAAAGCAATATACAAACCATTTCGAAGAATCAATAACTGTCAAAAACGAAAAATATTATAGGACGAAAATAGAGATCTAAACTTGGCGAAAGAAATATTTTTATTTTATCTATTTTTTATGGAAGATATCCGAAACACTCAAGAGTTACATTGTCAGCTTTTGTGTAGGCAAGAGACGGGAATCTTACTTTTGTTCACGCCAACCTATAAGACTTTCCCCTACCTAAAATCGTCTAACGTGGCTAAAAAAGTTTTCACTTCAAAAAATAACTGAAAAATATCATT
>JWHW01042886.1:854596-881005 GCA_000931545.1 Papilio glaucus
TTTTTTTACTTGTAGTTAAAATGCCGCCGTTTTCCTTCATCAGAACGATGGAGCGTTCTGATGAAGGAAAACGTCGTGAGAAAACCGGCATGTCTTTTAATCACAAAATTCGAACACATGTGACATCCACCAACCGCACTGGACCAGCGTGGTGGATTACGGCCCCTTCCCTCTCTCGGTCCTCCTGGCCTGTGTCCCTGCAGTGGGAAAACACACTAAATAGTCTGATTAATTATTTAGACATGCGTCATGATTACCATGTTAAGTTTACTCTTCATTCTTAACTAATTCATAATTCATATATCGGTTGAATGAATCATCCCCCCAATATAAACATTACATTATTTAGCAACTCGTTCACGTATTATATTTATAGTCGTAATTGGTTTGACGTTTCTACGTTTGCTAGTATCATAGATAAATGAAGATTATGGATATGCAGAATATGCAATCGGAAACGGCAGGCCAGTTCGTTCAAAGTACCGATAACTGTTCGAGTGTGACTCCCTACTAGGTGTACAAACCGTTGTATTCAAAGAGCACTTAACAGTGAGCCTGCATCAATCTGTTGCCCGAATGGGTTGGCGGTGAAATACCACGACCTCACAGAAGACGAAGTAATTTATATTTCTTTCTTCTTTCATATTATATTATGAAGTAGAAGTAATTTATATTTCTGCGTTTGGTCTGATGAGTGAGATGCTCGAGATCCGATGTCAGTCCTCTTTCCCTTCCTATCGTTTCCTACAAACTTTTCTACAAAGGATGGGATGGGAAGAGGAAGAAGATTGGACCGTAGAGGGGATGAATAAGAGAAGGGAATGTCCTTTTTCCTCTCTATCCCCTCGTCTGTCCATTAAAGGACGGCAACACATCTGCAACTCATTTGCTTTTCGCTTTGCTGACCATGAGGCTTTAAGTTTTGACTTCCGGTTCCTTCCTCGTATACTTCTACTTCACGCCTGTCTTCTATGAGGTCGTGGTAGTTCACTAGTCAAGCCGAACCATTTTTGCGACAAATTTTGTTGTTGCGGGCTCTGGCACTGTTAAATGAAAATGAAAAAGAATGACAAAAGAAAATTACCTGCATTCTAAGAAAAATATATTCTAATAAAAATATATTAGCATGCATGGATTACAGTAGAAAATGACTCTCTTTCTACCAACTGCAAAAAATGTAACAACCGTGTTCACACTGACGAAAACATTTACATGAAACATGTTATTTTCTCTCTCTTCCTCTCTGAAAGAACTGAGATGACAACATCTTTCATATGAATGTTTTGCACAATTAAAAAAATACAATAATACCCTACAAAATCACTGAGGGTAAATTTTTTCCTTGAAAAAGATTATTGAGAAGTAATCGTATACCATTTATAAAATAATATTTGCTATTGTTCGATATGGTGAAGGTTTTGCGAAGCGATACATAAAAATGTATGACGCATCTTTTCGTTTGCTTACAAGTCTGGGTTCTGTTTAAAAATTAAACATTATTCTAGACTCGAAACAGACCAGACATTTTGGCGGCTCGACTGTATTTGTTCTGAATATAAAACAGGCGTTCATAGCATTCTTTTATGAGTACACCTTATTAAAAATGTTGTTTGTTGTCTGTAAAAAATTTAAACTTACTTCAACTTTGTTCTACAACTGATAAAGAGAAACGGGTTACGGGTTATACAATGTAGACTAACATAACTGTAAGATGGCAGTAATAAAAATAATTTCATAATATATCTATAAGTTATAGCCAATTTTCTATTCTGATGAACTACATCAATGTAAATTTTCATCAAAATCCGTTTAATAGTTTTACGCAAAAAAGCAACATACGTTCATAGGATCACGAACTTTTACGATATCATTAGTAAAGTTGGTAGTTAATAAAATTCTATCGGAATATCAACAAATATATACGTCTGTGTGTGTGTTAACACATATTTCGTTTCGTATAACGTCAGCATGGTAAGCAAGTTAGTGGCGGTTGACACAGTAAGTTATAATCGAATTAAACTCGAAACTTAACACCGATTCAGACATGCGCAAATACGTTTCCGCTCCAATTTACTTATCTAGCAGCATGACTTTATCAAACTTCATTAGTTACTTTCGTCTAAGTATGATGCAGTTGTTTTTCAGATATGTCTACATAAAAAATCCTTTTATAATAAAAATAATCTGTAATATAAATATAAATTATATGTTTAGAAAAGTAAAGATCTTAAGGAAAAGTAATTATTTATTTATTTATTTTATTATATTTGAGAGACTTACAGGCTAATGTAATTTATGACTAAATAAATATAATATATGTAATATAATATAAATAACAAGTTAGTGCACCTTATTAATAGAAATATTTATATATAGATAAGCAATATATTAAGTAATGTAAAACTCCTGAAAATATGTGTCAGGCTGCTGAAAAAAGCTTACAATTATAACTTATAACTCTTACTTTACTTAATTACCTATCTAATTATTACATGTGTGAGTGCAAAGGGAGCAACTAAAAACCAGCTCAGGGATGCTTGGGTCATCCCTGCATAAGCTGAGCCGGCTACCTTTTGCCACATATTATTTATTGGTTTAGTGATTATTATATTATACAAACATCTAAGAAAAATCTAAATTTGTTACGTATCAACAAGGGGGCTTCTAAAAGTTGTGTGCGTCTGTGCATTATCAAATCGCTCATTTATTGACAAAGCCTGGACGATGCTACCAATGAGCGAATATAGTTCGAAATGTGATGTAAATGTTATGTTGAATGTCTACCGCATGCTGCCTTCTAACCAAAATTTGATTGTTCCAAAATCAACAAGAGTAAACACGGATGTATTAAGACACAGAAAAGATACTGATGGAATTCCATGAAGACGGAAGAGGGCGCACGTTCTACGGGAATGAATATTAGCACGGGATTATTACACAGAAGATGAATGCCGACCAGCTAATGAAGAACCTGACGAGAAGGGATGCGCCCGATCAATAATAATCCTCGCGACATTTGACTATCTCGGCGACGGAATTGTCTTTGATCACACTGATAAAACTTTTGAAAGGACGGTTTGAGTCAGGCAAGCGGCCGGACGTAAAAACTATAGCCAAAACCTAAACAGTATGGACTACAATCATACTGTGCCGACCTCACAAGAGTGGGAAAAGGGCAAGGAGATGATGATGATGATGATGTTTATTACTAATAAACACTAAACAACTACTAATAGTAATTTTAAAACAAATATTAGTGCACTTTCTTCTAACAAATATTACGTTAATACTTGTAAATCAACCATATAAAATATTTCGCTAATCTGCAAGTTGAACTCCGGATTTGAAAGCCACAATAAAGGCGAAATCAGATAATCTAATACACTGCAAATTAGAACAACGTATCTAGGTCGAAGCTGTCATGCTGAAGTACTAGAAGCTCTGATAACTACATTTTCATGACCTAGTATTTCAGGTTAGAATGAAGTCTAAATTACTTTACTTTTTTTTACAAAATCAGAGTTAATAAGTTTTTGCTAAAATATAGAGTGTAAATCGACACTTTTTATATAGAAGAATGTGGCAAACATGCCGGTCACCTGATGTTAAGTGACTGCCACCCATATAGACATCCACAACAGACAGATGTGTCGCAGATGCTTTTGATGGACAGAGCAAGGGATGGACAGAAAAAGGATATTGCCTTTCCTACTCATAATGGATCG
Organism: Papilio glaucus; assembly: GCA_000931545.1. Classification (NCBI taxonomy): domain Eukaryota; kingdom Metazoa; phylum Arthropoda; class Insecta; order Lepidoptera; family Papilionidae; genus Papilio; species Papilio glaucus. The sequence goes on from JWHW01042886.1 coordinate 858,322, forward strand.
TTCTTGTGTCGTCGATTTCCGCCAAGCTTAACTTTCAGTAGACGCCTTAGCTAAATAAATTAGCTCCCCCGTATTAGAAACGAAGACGGTATTTCCATTAGTATCTACACGAAAATATGAACTTAAAATTAAAGGCATGGTTTTATTGGTAAGCAAGGATGTAAGAAAGGATTTTTTTGAAAATTTCACACTTTTAAAAGAGAATCTATACTTTTTGGGAGGTACGGGTTTAAAATTGCAATACGGTTTTATATAAGATAGAAACCGGAAAACTTTTTGTAAAATGTATTGTTAAGATAACTTATGCGAGTTTCTAAAAATATAAATACGACAGGAATGCAGTTGTATTATAAACAAAAAATATTTGAAATACATGAGGATTCTTAATTATAGAAACAGTTAAATAGAAATCCCGTCTTAAAATTGGTGTTAAGTTAAATACAACACTATTTTATCTTTATCAGTTAGTGAGAAAAGTAATTCGTGCACATGTGTCTTAGCATGAGCTTTTTTGTGAGCCGACCTTCCGTTCAGTTCTGCGAAGTGTTGCAATTTATGAATCATTGTTGTAAGTTTATACATCTTTGCTATTTTAAAATAACAGTAACTGCGGAATTTGGACATTCTTCACCGAGAGTGGTCTGCCACGCTGAAATTCTACATATAATAAAAATGTAACTGATCGCTGTCTGTGATATTTGAGAAAAACTATTATTGGGGGCATTCATAAGCGCAATAAGACCCAAAACAATGATTATTAAAGTTTTTGCCTGTTTGTCTGTGCGTTTGTTACCGCTAATCTCAGAAACGGCTTAACCGATTGGGGTGCGGTTTTAACTAATATATTGTGGTAAGCTTCACTTAGCATTTAGTGTTTGTTTTATCCCAATCGGTTTATAAATAAAAAAGTTATATCAATTTAAAGAACCATGTCAAACATTCGTTCGATAAAAATGCTAAAAAATAGAGTACTATTAAGTAGATAATATAATTTCGTTTAAGTAAAATTGCTGGGCGGGTGAACCGCGGGGCACAGCTAGTTCTAAATACAAACGTTGGACAGTCCACAAGCATTGGGCTTCATAATGAAACTCAGACGTTTTCTCTTCGAAACACTGAAGTTGGAATACTTCAACGAAGTTGAGCTTCAATTTTATACACATTTGCTATCTGATATCTTTGAGCTACCGTGGTCCAAACTTCATACTCAGGGGTTGTTTTTATCTGAATTAGAAACATACACAAAGAAACTTTCAGGTTTTATAAAATAACGGTCAGAACGCCGCTGACTCTAGGGATAAACATTTGTCATTTTTTTTGTTGCCACAGAGCTAATATATCAATCTGTTTTGAGAAGCTCTAATTTAAAACGGAAACGGTATTGTGTTTACGTTTAATGGAGTTGTCACAGTAAATCTTATTGAGATCTAAAACAGTTGAAATAGCGCAGCCTTAGATAATATTTAATATTCTAACTGAATTGATAACAAAATAAATACAAACAATCTTACTTAGTTCAGCTTAACAGTGGTAGAGCCCGCAACAACATCTGTTGTACCAATTTGCCAGCTCGACCGGTGAAAAACCACGACCTCACAGAAGACAGACGTGAAGTAGAAGTATTCCTCCATTTCGTCTGATAAGAGAGATGCCGGAGGCCTAATTTAAGTCCTTTTCTTCTGTGTCCCCTCCTCTGGATAGAGGATTAACTCTGGAAGGAGGTACTTAATGGACATTAAAGGTAGGCAAAGCATCTGCAACTTCTTAGCTTGTTGCAGATGCCTAGGGGTGGCGCTCATTAAATATCGGATGACCCGTTTGCTTGTTTGCTACCTTCCTCTATAAAAAATTAAGAGTAATTGTAGATCATGAGAATGTATGGATTTAGAAGAAGCGAAAGAAATTTTATTTCTTCTCACACCCCTCGATTTAATTAGATTTCGCGCGAACATTTATTAATTCATTTATGTCATTAGATTTAATTAGTGCAATTAAAAAATAATCAAATCAGTCGGTTCATTAATAACATTCGAACTGTACACTCATTCTAATGAAACTCCGCAATCGGCTCGGATCTGCAGGTGTGCGCATAATTAATGCAGCATCCAACGGGCACATTGACCCGAATGCGGTGCTCCAGTTGCAACTAAATTAGAGTATTCCAGAGCCCCGATATTACTTTTTACCTTTACACGTTTGTACTCAGCTTTAGATATGCAAGTGCCGTGACTTTTTAAAGTCTATACATTCTTTGTAAATACAAATTTGTAGTCGCTGAACCACAGTAAATTTGGTACCAATAATGCCTTTCTTTATAATAAAGAATAAGTATGTGTGAACTAAAAAAAATTATATATTCAAGAAATATAATAAGGTGTTATATTTTTTAAATAAAATATAAAGATAGATTAATTGATGATTCTAAAACATACCAGTTTCCTCACGATGTTTCCTTCACCGTTTTTGGAACAGTGGTGATATAATAACTTACACAAAGTAAAACGCCTGCCTGGGTTCGAACCCACGACCTGCAGTACGTAAGTCGAGGCCTATACCACTGGGCAACCACTGTTCTTGTTAAAAGAATTAATGGGAAAAAAAAATATTATATTTAGGCATGTCCATAGTTTCGTATTATTTTATTGCAGAGATATTATTTACAACTGATACTTTGTCTATAATACAACAAATTTATTTATTGAAGAAAATAGCAAATAAGCAGAATCCGAATTAAGGTATGTCACAGTAAGAATACGGGTGTTTCGCTACGTGATCGAAGTTGGAAAGAGGAGTAACTGAAAGAAATAAGACAGGATAAGGAATGAGAATTGGGTCTTCGGATACTTAATTCACCAGACGAAATTCATACAGTACACGGTGGTACATGATGGTATTTGTGAAGCATCAATACAGTTGCTAAAAGATAATATTGATATAAATACACGGGTATGATTCCGTCTCATTTTAATTACATTCTTAACGACTGGATCGCGTGCGATGTGTGCAACGTCGCCTGCGCTTGAGAATCTTCTTTAAGTATGTGAATTGTCTCAAAGCAGTCAAGGAATTCGTGTAACACTTTGATGTAAATACATGAACGTATTATACATTCTTTAATAGACAAAGAAACAAAAGAATCAACAAAACTGTTCTTTATTTAAATATTATGAAATGTATATGTACATACATACATACCACGCATTTTTATGACTTACTAGATGTCTTCAGAAGCATACTTATAGGAGACGGCAGAGCACAGAATGCTTAGCTAAAACCTCGTAATGAGTAACAATAGGCCCCTCGAAAACCTCGTTGCAATTATCATCCGCCGTTTAATTTAACCGACAATTGTCCAGCTTAAGATGAAACCTATTTAATATGATTGGTCTTATAGATCTGAGGTCAACTTACATGGGATAATTAAATAAATTTTCATCCTATACCTTTCAAACTTTAGGGGTTGAGTTGTGAATAATTTTTAACGTTTGCATATATTGCATTGTTACACCAATAATCTATGTGCAAGATTTCAAGTGTCTAGTGAGTGGGCCCAGTAGTTTGTGCTGTGCGTTGATATATCTTTGAGTGCGCGCGTTGAGATTAATAAATAGACAATTGAAAATAGAAATAAATACTCGAAATTGTAATCTCGTACTTATTATAAAGATTTCACGTAATTGTTGAAAACAATAACGTTATTATATGCGAGAAATTATCTTCTATGACTGTGGCAAAACGTCAATAACATCGATTCTAGCTATACTGCAATAATATAAATTCTTCTAAAACAATTGAGTACAATAATTTCTACGGAAAATGTTTTATCTGAGATGCAATATAACAATTACGTAAACTATGCCCGGCATGCGTTGCAATGCCATGTAAAGTTTTTTCATTATGTATATTTGATTTTATAATTTAAAAAAAAAATACTTCTTGAAATATTGTGTATTTTCTGGTTGAAAAAAAAACTTTTTTGAGCTAAAACTTTGTCAAAGCATTATTATAACCTGATGATTGATTTAACAATAACATGTACATTGAGGACAAACATATATTAATTAATAGTAAGTTTTCTTATAGGTAGACAAAGAAGAGATAAATGTGACAAACGGGAAGTGATTACAGTTACCTCCTATATCGTGCGAAATGCAGATGTGAACTTGTATTGCCTTTTCATGAGGTCATGATACATCTCCGGTCAAGCCAGCAGTATCCTGATGGGAACTGTAAGTTCCACCGCTAATTAAAAAACCTAATGATCGTAAAGCCAAAGCTATTATTATATATTATAAAACAGTCGGGCCATGAACCATGACTGTACTTTTATTTTTAAAAATAATAAATAGACTAAGAGCTGCCATAATTGTTTCGTATATTATTGATTTGTGTATTGTGTATGTGTAAGTATAAGATAACTGTGGGTAACTTTGTAACAGTTAACAATAGACTATACAATGATATTTTAATACAATACCATCTACTGCCGTCTCGTTGACCATAGACTACGAATAGGAACGACTTCACTGGAAAAAGATATCAAAACAGTCACCGCGACCGTTTGTAGCATCCTCACGTAGACGCCCGACTAATTTATTACGAAAATCGTTTATGAATACATAATAAATCGGAAATAGTTTAACAGCTTCGATTGAAGGCTATAAATAATTAATAGTTTTAAAAACTAAAAAATACGATATCTGCTTTATTTGATGTTGCAAGTAATCAAAAGCTCATCACCACTTGATAACTGAGTCAAGCTTTGCCTTAAAGAACAAGTAAAGTATGTAAAAATATTTGTGTTTAATTTTAACGTTGCTATGTTGTTAGAATTAAATGTTAGAAAACCTCTAAAAGTTTATATCAAACGATTCTCGTATAAAAGCTTCAGAGGTTATATTCTTGCTGAAGCCTTCATAACTCGATTTGGAACCTTACCGAGTCTATTTTTCGTTTGCGAATTTCTATTTGAAATATGACTTCTGTGAATTTATTCCCAAATTACATTTTACCGATGTCAAAGTCTGAAGAACATTCTTTTATTTCTATAAAAACTTATTTCCCAGTAGACTGTAGGACGAACGAATGATATTGATAATTAATGAAATAATCCTTATCTATCTACACTAATATTATAAATGCGAAAGTTTATATGTATGGATGTTTGTTACTCTCAAGCAAAAACGGCTGAATGGTACTGGATGAAATTACGCACAAATATAGATTATAATCTGGAATAGCCAGCACATAGGCTACTTTTTATCCCGGAAAAATGTCCGGCTTCCCGTGGTATAGATTTTTTAAAGGTGCATATCTACGTATATAAAAGGTGATGTGTGTGTGTCGTGTATGTTCCGTATAGATTCCGAAACGGCTAAACGGGTGAAGCCGGGGCGCATCATTAGTTATTTACAAATGTTTATTACTGTTGCTAAGACTGATATAGGCGCTGAGCTGGTCGCTGGTCGCATTATCTTGAACGTTTTCTTCTCTGTAGCTTTCTTAAACTATAATAACTGTGTATTTGTTAGCAGCTATAATAGACTGCGCCTATTGCGGTTTTAGCTGTCACAAGCCAAATATTGATATGCTTTATGACTTACGACACTTGAATATCGATTCAAATTTTATGTGTTCAATTTTAAATCATAAATTTATACGTATATGAATTAGTTTCGTTTGTCACAGAGAATCAAAGCCTTTTTTATGTTGATTCTACTTCTAAATTAAGGACAGTAGTTGTGACTTTTGGTGTTAGGTGTGAACTGGTTAATGTTTTTTTTATTTTTTAAGCGGCTCACCTGAAAATAAGTAATATCGCTAACCATCAACTGCCGCAGTCACTCAGTAGGTAAAGTGAAATCTCAAAACCATAAATATCTGATTGTTTTTGGAACATTAAAATTAAACGCAATCTCAAAATATGATTTTTTTCTCCTGCTTAACGTAGGTCTAAAATCGTCAAAAAGTGGTTTACGATTCGGAAAGAAATTTCTTTGCCGCCTTCATCCATTGCTGGCCAGTAACTAGATCGTATCTTGCGAGAGGTCTATCTCCATTGTGTGGAACTTAAAGTGAGCGATAAATAGGTATAATTAAAAAAAAATCGTTATATGATGTTTCTCATAGACAAAAACAGAAACAAAGACGTTATTTTCAATTTGTTTTCGTCAGTAGCGGTTCTTGATCAGTGTACGCGGCTGCATGTCGTGATCACTGAATTTATGACGTCATCGCAAGCGTATTTAGAAACCGATTGCGGTTAAAATTGTCACGTATCATATATTGATGAAATTTACGACATATGACACATCTAGTCAACCATGAACCGATACTGAAATGCTGCTGTTTAAATTTGAACTTTGCTATGTAGATACTAGGAACTATATTTGTGATTGTTTTTTTTTTACAATTTATGAGTATACTAACTTTCTCACCAGATTTGTGGGGCCTAAATATCTGTCATTGATTATAGTTAGTGATATTCTTTTACTTAAATTCGTATTTACATAGAATTGGTCGATCGTCGTCAATATTGACTAGGCATGTGATAAACTGTCAAATCATTGACAATATGATGTTTTAATTCAAACGAAACAAGGTTATATTTTCTTTGATAAACATTTTTTATACATCTGTGTACATAAAAATGAATCCATATTTCCCTTGGACACGACATCTCGGGACTGGACCGAAGTCGCCAATTCATTTTTGTTGTTGTTGGTGATTGTCTGTTAAAAAAAAGTTGCGCGGAAAATTAGAAAAATTAAGAGAACATAACGACCATATTAACTTTTCTAATGTAGGTAACCTTAGCTCTTTTGGCATGGCGTTTGACAGTTGGCGTGATTACCTTAAGTACAGGGAAGAACATTTGTATGGAGAAACTACCCGTGCGAAGCCGGGGCGGGTCGCTAGTAGAGATATAAATATCATGTCCAACGAACCTATAATTATCTTCCATTCTTAACTTAAACTTTAACTTATAAACGCAGCCAAATATTAGTTCACTATTTTACGATTTGACCTCGACAGTATATAAACTATCAAGGAATCACACGTATAATTCTGAATATTTCGTTCAGTTCACAATTTTCTGACAGATTATAATATGCCTAGTCCAATTATAAGCTGACGAAGTTCAACATCGGTCAGTGACATTAAGATTTTGCTCGTGAAAAATTTAAAATACAAAAATACACACTCGTACATGCTACGTTAGGTAATTTAGTTTTACAACTGAGGCAACAAAAATAATTCCAATAATTATTAAATAAACATTATTCTGGCTAGTATATTTATTACTCGACCATTCATTGTAAATGCTATGTCAACAAATTTACAAAGCTTAAGAATAATGCTTATAAAGAATTGCGAAACTTTTTCACAATCCGCACTCACTTCAAGTAATGTCTTCAGTTTATAGCAGGAGCTTTATCTTGTGCTTTTAAAAGCTTGCTGCTGACACTAAGCACCGCTTTGTTTTATGTCAACTTTAGTGTTAACTCTACTTCATAGTTATAGGTTTAAAATAAAAATAAACTCTTTACAATTGAATACATTTACATCACCTCTAATAATTTGTTATATAATATATGTTATATATTATTTAATATATGAGTATATGTAAAGAAAAAACTTAAGAACACACCCATCAAGGCCTATCGCTCCTTTTTTAGTAAGCCATAAATTTGATCGATATAAGTTCTTCTAGGTCGTCCCCTACAAACTACTTTTAAAACATAAATTTGTTTCGTTATTCTCTCTTCATTCATCCTTTCCACGTGCCCAAACCACCGAAGCATACCTTTCCCAATTCTAGTCACAACATCCACTTTAAGGCTGCACTTTTCCCTTATAACGCTATTTTTAGTCCTGTCAGTCACGCCTAACATACTTCTTAGGGATCGCATCCCATTAAAAATAGAATATTAATAAAATGGTTATAGTACATCACTATTTCAAAGACACGTCTATTACTGTAAAAATGTACTGTTAAAATCAAAGTGGTATTGTCACGCAAATTCATAACATTTTTTCTTAACTAGTGCCGTCTAGGGAAGTATACAAGTTTAAACTCGAAAAATACATAACGAGTTAAAATACAAACAGTGTAACTGGTTAAACGATCGTTATCCAATACCGAAGCGCTAGTCGTTTGTATAATTTAGAACAGTTTTAATCGGATTTAGCTTCTAACTAAATGCAGTTCCAATTTTGTCGCCCTCCAGCAATATGTCGATACGGGTGCTTACGTATATTATTATTTGCTGTTAAACTTAACACTCGATTCAAAGTGCCTATGACCATGCAATTAGGAATTGTATCTCTCTCTAGGATCGGTCCCTCATGTCTGAGGATCGTAGTCATTATCAGGGTTGCATCTGGAGCGGATGATCTGCTTCCACCGGTTTCTGTCCAGCGCGTCTCTGACGACCGTGTAGAATCTGGACGACGAAAGCTGGTATTTAACTTGATCGGTTCATCTTGTTGGTGACCGGCTGTGCGGTCTTTTGCCTTCAGAAATTGTATAGTCTTTGATAATATTGAGTTGATCTTTTCACATATCTAATGCCATCTCTATTACCTTTTATCTTTTTTCCTATCTGTTACTTTATTCTTATTAAATCCTGTCTTTATCAAAAAAAAGGTAAAGGCAACTTGTATAGATGTCTTGGATGTTTTTTTATAAGACAAAAATACAATAAAGATTCTACTGTACTGACAACAAGTCGGTTTCATAACAACATATCGTGAGAAAATGATTAATTAATTAAGATGTCGGTAATATATTTTATGCTTCTTTTTAAAGAACATATAAGTTCATTAATAAATTTTAACCTTTATCATAATGGAGTAAAGTTCATTACGCCTTGTTAGTGTAGGTGTTGAATAAGACTGTAAAGTTTGCCCTTGTGCCAATTCCTTAGAAGAGGGGAGTCGGCCCTCTTTGGCTATATTGTTATTCTGATTACTGCAGGAATGCATCGCCACATGTGACGGCGATATTTTTTACTTTTTATGGTTCTTATTTGGTACGCTTGCTCGTCCAAGTTTTGCATTCAAGACAGCGAATGAGATATCTTTAAACGAAAGGTCAATTTTCCTAATAAGTACTATAAAATCATTTATTTCCAGTCAGTATTTACAATTAAATTTCTGTATTTGGTATTCTTAATTGTAATTATTAATAGTCAATGTTTCGCGAATGATATAAGGAGACTAGTCTATCTGATCTAGCAGTTAAAATTAAATCAAATCAAAAAAGTTAAAAAAATAATTACAGAAAGATGTCGGTTTTTGGTGACGTTTTTCTGCACTTTTTTGGGGTTTAAAACAAACGAATAACGATCATGAACTCAATTCTAATAATATGAAACATATATTTTAAAAGTATGAAATGCTTTGAAATTAATACATTAAGCTATGTGTATAATGATAACAACTTCCGAAATATTCGTTAATAAGGTAAAATCCAGTTTCTATCTTTCTGCAAGATTACCAAACCAGTTGTAAATTAATGAAAACGTGAGTCTCTGCAAAAGTGAATCAGAATATGATATCATCTGGAACAAAACATGGGTAACCAACATTTTACGTAGAATTGATAGCATTTAAATGGCTATGGGTCGAACTCATACTCTTGTAATAACCATTATTTAAATGATTTCTGTATAAATTCAAACTAATGCTGTTGACATTCGACCTCTTTGGTATAAATTAACATGCTCGACCTCATTGGTCAATTTTGGATTCAACAATTTTTTTGTTCTAATTTTAAATGCATGTATTGAATATAAATGGATTCAACATCGATTGTTTAAAACTTAACTAAAGGGTTTATTGCAGCGTTGATCTCTTATTTAAATTTGGATGTAATTTAAAAATTATAAGGCCCTTAAGTGAATCGTGTCCCCATTTGTGTTCTTAATTTAAAAAGTACGTCTAAACTCTGATCCCTTTAAATACTGTTTATTAAAGAACATCTTACGAAATCTTTATTTACCGATAAGAAAGTTCTGTGAAACATTTGAGTCCCCCTTTGTTTTAAAGACAAGGGATGGCTGTTAAGAAATAATTAAGGTCAGAAACATGACTCTTGTCTGTTGGGTATTATTTTTTATATTACTAATAAAAGACGTAGACACCCTTGACCCAGATGGGTAGACAGAAATGATGTATCTTTTTGTTTTCTGTATAGAATAGAAGAATATTACTGACTGATAATCAATTCAAACTACTGGGCTTTGAGATTTGAAATTTTGCACATAGATTTCTGTTATTACCCAGGCGAGTAAATAGTATTTTCCTAAATTCATCGTCTAAAAGTCGTGGTTGAAAAGGTAGGAGCTGAAAGTTTGTTTAGAAAAATATTTATGTTCCAATGTAAGTTGACCTCAGATCTACATGATTTATCATATTAAATAGGGTTCAGCTTAGGCTGGATAATCGTTGGGTAAATGAAATTGCACGGCGTTTGAAACCGCGAGGTAAAGCTAGTAAAGTAGTAACATACGGTTTTTACAATTTACTTGTCTTCGTTTCAACCGATACTCGTCCACTGGACGCAGGCTTTCTCCGTTCGGTCCCCTGCCATCCTCATTTTTACAGTAGAAGGACGTAAATAAACAATAAAAGATGTAATAACCACATAAATTAATGTTTTTAGGACATAGAGTAGGAGATAAAGAATAGAAGAGGATTTAGGGATGATATTAGGAAGGGCTTGCGACACCACACTCGCACACACAGTTTTTAGTTGAAAAAGAAAGTGTTATAAAACAAATACACGACGTGAATTTATTTGAACACAAATAACACTTATTCATCTTTTTATTCGAAATGTCACAGAGTCCGTACAAATAATTGCTTTGTTCTCCCGGGCACGTAATACTTCGTCGAGTTTTAATCCCTAATTGTCCCTGTCTTACTTACAGACGGAGAAATAAAACGCAGTATACATTTTTATCTATTATACGAATAGCTGAGACGACCATAATAGATATAAAACTAAAAGAATTCCCATCTTTGTAATGGACTCTAGCTAGCAGCTCAGAAGTTAAACTTTAGTTTACATATTCCTTTATTGAACATCTATGTTCGATTCTCAACTCTGGTGTCTCTTTGTCATATTTTGGTCCTAATTAACAATAAGATACTGCTTGTTTCTTAGTCTCTTCTTCGCTGTGCTTCATTACTGAAGGTCGTCCCCTTAGCTGACTGCTGGCTAAAGAGCTACCCCCACACCGCTGTGTTTTCGGCTTGTCTCAGGGCATATCGAGCCTCAATATAAATTGTTCTTGGTCGGACCAGCAGGTAGGAGATAAACCTCGTGATATTTTACCCAAATTGTGTGGTTGTAGGTAGCAGAAAAAGAAGCTAAGATAACTAATTACGAGTGCAATGCAGATAGAATAACGCTTTTTTATGTTTTCAAGTCAAAACTGAACCTGTAAATTTATAAAAACAATCACAACTAATTTACAGTTCGATAAACACATTTCCAATGTTTTAATATTACTCCCATATTTATTCTGTCATATACACTTACGCGCATAAGCCAGATAACACAAATTTCAATTTTACACGCTCCTGGCACATTTCCCGCTTCTGCCATTTTTGATAAATTTATAAATAATGTATAGTGCATGCTAGTCGTTTATGGATCCTCTTACTATGGACCTTTCTTTTCAAGATGAAGATATGATTCCAAACATGCGTAACCCCTCTTCCCCTAATTATTCGTATCTATTCCTCCCTTTTCTACAAAAGACTGATAATACCCATTAAAACATACAACGATTTGTAGCGGATTTTGCAGCAGAAGAAAGCAACTAGCATTGCTGAGCTAATATTATGTGAACCGCTTGTTCCTTTGCATCCTTCTGCCATAAAACAACACCGACATCGTAATATAGGTTTATAATATTACCTTTTTCTAGTCTATTCAAAGGATAGATAAAAGAAAGATACTAAAATTAAATCAATCCTATTGTATTTTGGTATGTTGTAATTAAGTTGAACATAATAGATTTTAACAATGTACAGCCAACGATCTAATTTATAATTCAAACAATATATTGAACGGTAGAAGGTTAAACACGGAAAAGGTTTCGAAGTGCGGGCTTCCTTTAGAATTTTAAGTGGATCGATTTCCTATAAAGTTCGATGAGATATTTATACAAAGCTCAGGGTGTCGCACAAATTTTGTTATTAACTGAGTAAGAATTTTGTAACAAAATTTTAGTCTACAGTATATTAACAAGAACCTAGCCCACTTTTCTTCGAGTCACGTACAAGATTAAGAGATTTCAAAGTATACCTAAAGGCATATTCTTGCAACATCCGGATGTAAATGGGTAATCAACATGTATTTAGTATTAGTATTATAGAGCAGTCACACTATCTTCCTCCCTATACATACGTCATGTATCACGTACAACAGGGAGCGAGATATGAAATGTCCACTACATTCCGAATACCAGGCTGTGATACGAGAGTAAGAGGAAGACTCGTTGATAGACACGATGAATGAGGTGTCGGACGCCTAATTTCAATCCTCCTTCCGTTCCCATCCTATCCTTATGAGGAAAGGATGGGAACGATAAGAGGATTGGACGGGTGGGGGTTAACAGGGAAAAGGAAATATCCTTATTCCTGTCTAAGCCCTCTTTTGCCCATTAAAGGTATGCAACGCATATGCAACACATTTCCTTGTTTCGGATGTCTATAGGTAGCGCTCACTAAACTTCAGGCGATCCGCTTCGTTTGCCACCTTCTTCCATAAAAAAATACTTTCTGTAAAAACATACATAGATCCATTGGAATTGAACCTCCACTACGTCATTCATCATACGAAACGCAGAAGTATGAAATACGTACGTTAAAATAAATCTTGTAAGGGGTGTCTTCAGGGTGTGGCGTGTGAAGTGAGACACAGACGTTGAAAACGTTATAGTTATACAAAGAGTTATTTCTTACACATAACAGAGTATAAGTTAGCAAATAATAACACTAACACGTTAAAAAGAAACGTACAATTGAACCGTCCCACGAAGGAAGCAAGTAGTTGGCTGTTAACTATGAGTATTTCCTTGATATCGAGTAAACAGTCCCACAAAGGTTGCAGCATCTACTGGATAGCTCAGAAAACTCAAAGGACAATGAGCCTAATGACAAAGTGGGCAGAGGTTCGTCATCGAGGTTAACAATTTTGTTAAATACCATCCTAAATGTTCTATTAGAAGCTTAAATATTTTCGACTTACATAGTTAACAACTTGGTCGTAACCAAAAAAAAAAACATTATATGTATTCCATATAATATAATTATCCGAATTTATTCAATACTCGTAGTTAACAAGTATATAAACTTTAAAATAGGCAGTATTAGAAATCACAGATATTAAACTTTCTTTATTTTTATAGATGACTCCAACGCAAACTCTGTCCATGCAATGAAAAAGCCGTCCTCTTACGCAAGAAAACAATGTGACAAGATAAATGATTCACAAAACTGATACAGCATCTTGCAACTATGTCATAGTAATCAACATACTTCGTTACTTAAAGAATGACGACTTGTAAGAGCCTCGTAATATTTTTATTGGTTTTAATTCGAAATTGAGATATTGTACATTATGCATTCAATAATCGCAATTAGTAGGTTGGCTATCATGTCTGTTTAGCTTTTTGCCATTAGGTGGCGCTTTACGACGTCTTATCTATACAGATAAATAAAATCGATGGGTCTATTTGTAATGTCAAGTAATATAATATAATAAAATAAAGTCAAATTTCTAAGATACTAAACAGCTGCCTATCTTATTATTTGCCTTGAACACCTGCGTCATTACAATGCTAGCCGTGGACCAACTTTAAAACTGAACAGCCAAAAAACATCAGGTAAAATTTATTTACAATATAACTATAGATACTCATGTTTTTAGTCACCTGTTGAAAATTATTATTATTGGTTGTTTTGATTTCTTCATTTTATATTATGAAAACTCTCTATAAGGATAAAAATACCGGCAAAGTGCGAGTCTCATTCGCGCACGATTGGTTCCGTACTATGATCTATAAAATGGCAAAAAAATCAATAACATCCCCTTCCAATCCTCTTCCTGTTCCCATCCTATCCTTATGAGGAAAGGGTGCGAAGGGGAAGAGGACTGAATTAGTATTAGCTTACACCGTATAAAGAAAATAAATTAAAAGTCAACTTAGTCTGTATGTCTAAATGTAAAAAATAAAGTTTATATTAATTTTCAGAAGTAAAAACACATTTAAATTAAATGCCATACTGACGAAGTCGGAACACTTAGTACAATAGAAAACAATTGTTGTCGGAAGCCAATGAATTCGCTTTGAAGATAACTAAGTATGCAGGACTTAATTGAGTGGAGCTCCATTGCCCGTACAATGAATGGTTACTGTTGTTTATTTTAATGTTGTTATTATAGTCGGTGATATCGTGAGTCATACGTGACTCTTGTACTGGGGCCGTTATCATGCAGTTTGTTTACTGGTGTCATAAATTTAATTACAAAGCGCTTTGTTTGTACTTAGATAAACTTTATTATTAGAAGATTACTATGTTGTAATTCGGATAGATTAATGTATACGCATGCTTTTTAAACTAAACAGTACACTATGATTTGAAAAAGATATAATGAAAATATAACATACCAGAAGTGGTCGGTGGATTGACAGAGGGCATCCTAGGTGAAGGTATTGATGTTTCCCGTTCCCGCCTTGTTGTGGCGGTATGGCTCAGTAATCGTGGGCTGGTCACTCACGGTGAACTAAAAACCCATGGCCATCCCGTGATGTAGGGCCGGCCAGAGTACTCAAACGAGTCCACTTGGGAAGTGAGCTGGTCTGCGGGGACCGCTATCCCTAGTCGTTACGGATGGAAAGGAATTGCAGTGCGCCGTCCATATCCTCCGCGGCTTAGCGGGGTCGCACCACAGATGCGAGGGTGGTGGGGCTGCGGGAAAGGGGAAACGGTGTACTCTCAGGTTGTTAACCTTGTAGCTGTTTTGCGGTTGGCCGCGGGACCTAAGACTAGACCCGCTGCTAAGAGATGGGAAGGCCAATCGCTTTTCTAGCCTCCCATGGACTTTAGGTGATGGGTTTGGGGGGGATTCGTCAACAATGACAAAATGCAGTGTAAGGCACGTTAGGTGTACTGAAGCACTTTTCTGGAGGCTGAAAGGCTGGAGGAATGTAATTGGGGAGGCTCAGCCTCCCCGGAGACGGAGCTGCCTCAGTAGCTGGCGCAAGCTGTGCCGCGGATGTGTCCGAGAGCGTTCCCCTAGCCCTGCCCCTGATATGCGAGGGAGGAATTTTGTGAGGTTTTCAAGGCAAGCGATTTACCTAAATCCGTACTTGCCCTCGCAAGGGCGGACACACGTAGGCTTTTCCTCACATAAAAAGGGGTAGCGGAAAAGCTGTGACAGTAAAATGTGAAATACTTTCTACCTATCCATATAAGTTATAGTCTGAAAATTTATTAAAGCGCTTTTATAAACAAATTTCCAGCATTAATAACACGGTAGCGAGCAGGGGGAGTGTTGATAAATGTATACGGGTAATCATTCATTAGCAATTCATACCGGCGCGCCGCGACCACCGACAAAGTGTTACGTCATGGCTGTACAAATTGTACAGTAACGAAATTATCCATCGCCTTAGTATACTCGATACTGTTCGGTGAGTATATCGGCTACTTCTAACAACGCGTGTAATTTTACTTAGTACATCAGTTGTAACGCAAATATAATACATTTTTATAATTATACTTGCTGTGGCCCGAAGTTTCTGCGGCCGCACCCTTCGTATTCGTCACAATTGTCAGGTCCTAAAGGTTATAGCGTGATGTTAAATAGCTTATAACATTAATTAGTTATTAGGCTTTCAAATGCGAATAGAATTATTCGAATCGGACCGATACTTCCTGAGATTATCGCGTTCAAACAAACTCTTTAGATTTATTATATGAAAAAATATAGGTTATTAAATTAATATAGATGTTACAATTAAAGCCAGCAGGCGGCGCTGCCATCGATTTCCAGATAATTGATTTTTGTGACGAATAATGAAGAAATGCTAGCTAAAGCTTCTAACAGCAGGCAGGCCAACATTCATGCAACATCTTGGGTCCGTTAGTATCCAAAGTAATATTATGAAAAGTACATTTGTCATCGAAAGATATAGTAGATACGTTACCAGCTTTTTATTAGGAAAGAGGATATAAGTAGAAAAAGAAAAGCAGAGAAGAAGGGAATGAGACGAGAATGGACCTTGCGGCAACGGCATCACACGAAACAAATAAATATATAAGTAGTTCATGCCGATATTCTTAAGCATTCTGATATATTCCCGATACAGTCAGCACAATAATTCAACAGAGCTGAATACCGCTAGTTGTATTAGTTAAGATCACTGGCAATGTTGCAAAATATCATTGAGAGAGTTGCTAAAATTTTTGCATAAATGTCCCCGGCACTTACCTACCCGTGTGCACCTTTGTTTCTACACCGAGCGACGAAGTTGTACTATGCTCATTATGTCTCGTTAAATTATTTCACGAGTTAACCATTTTTGTACACTGTACAAGCACGCCTCTGTGACGTCATTCCGTGGAAAACGCATTGTAAAGAAAGACAATTCTTAACATAGGTATATACAAACTGCTTGCAGACAAAGAAGGAAAATACTTATAGTTTTGAAAATAAACACTTCGAAACAGAAAATAAAAATATAGGAGCCCATTGTGGAAAATTAATAACACTCGTGGAAGAAGGCACGGGTTGGTAACGCAAGTGGATATGTCCAATTTACTTTGTTATCGCCCTTTCTAGTTGCTTGCAAAAGACGTTTGGATTTCTTTTATTACAACACTTGGTCTCTTAGTCTTGATTGCAGACGTAATGGGCACATAAGTCCGCCCGCATTCCAATTAATTGTAATGTTGATGGCACCCGAAATTCTTTGTCTGCAATTATCTTTTTTATGTTTTATCTAGGAAAAAATATTCTACTGTGTACTGAAGCTCGACAGCTACACAACTACAGCTAATAAATTATTACGTTATTGGCAACCCTATCGAGCATCTACTTTATATAAAAGCATGGGTGGCAACCCTACCTTACATTGAAGTACGGGTGGAACACCTAAGTATCAACTACTTATATTAAAATGCAGATGGCAACCCTACCAGCTACTATATATTGAAGTGCGGGTGGCAACCCTACCTAGCACCTACTTTTCTTAGACAGAGACTAATCCCACATCATAAGGCGAACAGCTTACCTACTTCTCACATTAGAAACACGACTAGCGGTCATCACCACAACTGCCACAATTATTTTGTTTCATCATAGAAAAAAAAAGAACCAGTTCATTCTGATCCGTAAATAATCTATTATTGACACAGCACGAGATGATCTCATTGCGGGCGTTTAGCAACTACTAGTTTTAGGTCAAATGCTTCAGTTTATCGCCTGTAAAATTGCCGCACTAAATAATCGAGCTGGCGACCGTTTCAGAGTTCCCCACGCACACTTAAAATGTACGTGTAGGATACTTACTTCTACGTGTAGGATACTTACTTCTACGTGTAGGATTAAGTGAAGAGGAACGTTGCAATCGATGCTTAATATAAGCTAAAATTAATCGTCAAAATATATTTAAATGAGGCAGATATAACAACAACAACATAAAGAACAGAATATTTTTGTAACTTTTTTGAGTTTCTCTCTCTTTCTCGTTTTATCTTCTTAGTAGTTAGTATATTTGCTACCAAGTTACAAAAGTACACAATGCTATAAAAACATAGTTAAACAAGTGATAGATTATTTAAAAAACTTGACTGACTGTACCTCTAACACTCCTGGGAAAAAATACGGATGAAATGATACATCACTCTTCAAAATAAGTCAGGTTTAGGCTACATATCTACGAAAAATATTAACATTAGTCAGGCAAAAATAACAGATATTACAAAGAGAATATAATAAATAGAAGTTTAGGTAACATATGGCTGTTAAAATTACTTGCCTTTCAAACAACTTTTGATTTAAAAAGCGAATAAAACGTAAAAAAAAAATTGTGTACTGTCAATCTAGTCAGCTGTCAGCTATAACTTTTTGTTGACGTCGCTGAGATTAAACGCCGTGAGTATTCGCAATACAAACTTTTTATAAAAATAATATCAGAAGCATATAAAAACAATTTTCTAGTTTAGTATCATGTCATACAAAAATAAATTATAAGCACTTACTATCGTAAAAGCTGGCAACCGAGCTAGCGGTTAACCTTATGTTAAGTGACCGCAACCCATAGCTACTTACGGCTGTAACCCAGACAGCTAGTCAGATATAACGAATTTCTACAACACACGAATGAACCGGACTGACCGGTGAACCACGACCTCACAGAAGACAGGCGAGAGGTAGAAGTATTCTGCGTTTCGTTAGATGAGCGAGGTACCGGAGCATTAATTCTATTCCTCTTATCCTACCCATTCATTTCTCATACGGAAATGGTGGGAAGGGTAGGGGCCTCCTCTGTTAATTAAACGTAGCCAACGCATCTGCAACTCATTGCTCCTTTGCCAAATTCTATTATAAAAAAGTATCACCTTTAGTATGTCACCAATCTGCCTCCTACTTTTATGCCAGGAGCATATAAAATTCTTGTTGTCGTATATTGCCTATATGTGTTCCAGTATTTAACCGAGTGCATACAACCGTATGTACATCCGCGCTAATGAATTTGTCATTCACGCCGCGGATCCGGGACCTCCGAGTGTGTGTTACGTCACCGCTGTTGGAGCCTCGGCGTGATGAATGACGTCACAATATTTATTACTCCCTGTATGAAATACGTGACTTTAGCCTGTTGTACATAATTTCATGTTTATGCGAGCAAGCACTATTGGTGGGCTCAGATTTTTGTTTGGGGATATTGTTATGGTAATTTGAGACATAGAATAAATTGGATGAAAAATGGATTTTGATTGATATCTGCCTACTCAGATATTCAACCTTCATTGAAAATAAATCCATATAACCAATATTGTTAATAGAATACATTTTGGAGTTTCCGTAATAGACACACATGTAGGTGTATAGATTTTGAAGAAGCTGTGAGAGAACCGTGTCAAACTAAAATCTGTAATCTCTGCCTATTCCTCTGGATAATGGACTTAAGTCGTGACTGTAATGTACAGAATTATAATAACTCAGTTACATTGATAGTGAATAGTATTAATAATAAAATATAATATACTGACGTGAACTCGTATCTATATAATTAGATTTATTTGGAGGTCAAAGGGACCCGGGAGACGGAACGAGCAAACAGTTAACAATATCGCCAGTGACGACCCGCCTTCCTTGGATCTAATTCCCGAGCACAACCACTCAGTAACAAACAATTATTGTATCGTTCCTTTGATTGGAAATCTTAGACACAATGGACCAATACAAATAATTATTTTAGGCGGTTTATTTAATACTAGCAAACGCCTGGGACTTCTTTCGAGTGAAATTCAAAAATATCGCTGTGTTAAAAAATATTAGACAGTTTTTTTAGGTTAAATTTATATCTAATCTATATCTATATAAATATCTAATCAAAAGCCTAAAAAATAAGTTTCAAGCCAGGGTTACTTTCGCATTTATAATATGTGTTGGGATAGTTGCTTTAGATAGAACTTTATTTACTCAATAGTTATTTCAGGCCTTACATCGTTAAAATTTAATTGTTTAAATTCGAGTTTAATATATAAAAGAGAAAAAGGTCCTGACTATTCGGGATTCGTGTGGAATTTTAAGTGGATCGATTTTCAATAAAGTTTGATGAGGTATTTATACAAGGCTTACCGTTGTCGTGACCCAGCCGAGTTATTGCGAACGGGGGATGAAAAGCTTCCAATTTAGTATGTTGTACTTCAATTTAAATTTTATGTTTTGTTAAGCCGTGAATGTTTTGTCAATTCGTTTAGTCGGTATAAACCTTACTATTTTTGTATTAGATAATTTTGTACGTACTTCATTCTATGCACGTACGGATAAACTACTTACAAATCATTACGATCAGAAGTGGGATACATAATAAAGATTTGATGTCATTGAAAATTTATAATATAGTTTCTATTATGTGCAAACCAAACATAAATATGGAGACTTAATTATTATATTTTCATTAATATATGCAATGTTAGTCCTGTAATGTTTCACGAACAGACAAAACTTACTTCTGTAACAGTATTTCATGTTTTACGAGATCATTGGAAGTATAATGGTTACGTTTAATGAATTTATGACTCAATTAAATACTTAAATGGCCATCAACTGAGGAACATTACAGGAAAAGTAATTACTTGGTGGGTATACACTGTCGTTTTCATTTAAATATTCATAATAGCTGTGGAGACAGGTGGTAATTGAGAATAAATTACTTACCAGCGACCCGCCCCGGCTCCTCGCGGTTCTCAAACTTTCATCTCTTACTTTAGACTCTCTCTCTCTCTAGGGGATGAATTATGAAAAATATTTTTAAGTGGTCGCCTACGTTATAATAGAAATCTTTGTACAAAATTTCATTTCTCTAGTAAGTACCTAGTAGTACCCAAGCAACCCAGTAGGTTGGTAGAGCGTTGGTCAGTTTCTTCTTTTATATATATAATATATAGACTACCAACTCGTCCTAGCTTTGCTAGGGTAGATATACAAATCACTTTTTAACAGAAATATAAAATTTCATATCTTTCTTAAGCTTTTTGCGTGAATGCAAGCATACGTGTATGTGTGAATTTCATAAACAGCAAAGATAAGCCATATCATGGAGTCAGAATTCATTTTAATAATTCTTAAATCCAACACCGGAGTAATAGTGCTCAAGTTACGTTCAGTACCGCAGATATAAATGGGCTGCGTATCGTACCTGGGGCATTCCACTAGCCAATTCATATTTCAATGATATACGGTGTCAATGATATACACAGATGTTTTAATTTCATTAGCCATTATTACGATTATGTTGGATTCTTGAAATTCTTATTATAGACGAAGGTAAACAAAAACTTACATAATTAACATTCTTACCCAACACATAATTAGCATATCTGGTGGTTGTAAGTCAACGTTGGTAATCCACACTGGCCATAAACTTTCGTGTTGAAACAATGCGATAGATATCTGAATAGGATGAATCTCGCAACTTCCCGAACGCACATCCGAGTAGGATTAGGTGATGGTCATTCCATTTAAATACCTTCTTTTATAATAGTAGACGGTAAATGAGCAGGCAGTCCACCCAACTTCAAGGGACTGCCACCCATAGGCATCGGTAACAAGCTAATGAGTTACAGATACGTTGCCTACTTTTAATGGACAGAGGTGGAGGCAAACAGAAAAGAATACATTTCCTTTTCCGATCTATCCCCTCCCTGGTCATATTCTCCTTACCTTATTAATAATGCACGGGAAGGGGAATAAGGGTAGAATTAGGCCTATTAGGGATAGACAAGAGACCACAATTTATATCCTCTTATCTGGCTGTATTACAGCTTAAGTAATTTAGTAGTTTTTTCATATGATTAAAATTTTAATGTCTTGATGTTTTCTATAAATTATTTTATGCTGTTTATAATAAGCGCTGTACGCCGCGTCATACAGTCTGAGAACTTACTATGATCATGATGTCATAGCCAACTGAATTAGAATCTGAGCCGTTACTGCGGCTTGCGTGGCCCGCAACGATACGACGCGCATTTATGACACATGCATTCATTCATGATTAATAATAGATGCATAATAACTGAGTCAATATATTCGTTACTAACAAAATGTGTTGCAAAATTGAAGTCTCTTTGTGGAAGATGGAATTCCCTAATTTCTTGGGAAATTTATTATCTTGGGATTACGTCCTTTTGTCTTCCTATTTTCTTTCTTCTTCTCTCTCTTTTATCCCGCTCCTCCTTGTATTCTGCACAGAGTCTGGTAACATTACCGTATTTTTTCATTGTTATTCTGAAATTGATTGATTCTAGTTATGTCAAATAGACATAACGTATGTCGCCTAGAACGACCACACCTTTTCGACCTTCTTCTGTCATAAAAAATAACCCCACAATTACCAAATCTACTAATTTATTAAACGATCAGGACAGCGACATCTTCAATTAGCACAAACATTGAACATCTCGCAGTCTATAGAATTTTACTTGGTGCCACTACTTAAGAGGAATTTAAGGAGGACAACAACCCTACGCAAGAAAAGACAGCAAGTTTATATTTATTAGCCATTTACAGATAGATCAAGGAAACTCCACCCACGTGCACGTCCAACACAGATAACTGCTTGTGTAAACACAAAGCGATAAAAATAGCGTCATAGATGCAAAAACGGATATCGCGTCGAGGCCAATGGACTTTTGTTTATTGTTTACAAAAGTATTTTCATAGTTTCATGATTAATCTCTAAAGTATAATATTCATTTAATTGTAGACATTTTAATATAATTATATTCTAGTATAAAAAAATAGAAATAAGTCTACGGAACCTACATGACCTATAATGGCTTTAAGACTTTCCAGGTAGTGTAGGCATCTACAATTTTCACCTTCAGGTGTTTGTATTGTCACTGTCTTCAGAACACTTTTGACCGG